>VXAL01006210.1:1852-49165 GCA_013399475.1 Chauna torquata
GGCGTGGAGGCCCGGGGCTGAGGGAGCGGCCGGCGCTGCCTGCGGGGCTCGTCCCGGGCCTGGGGGGCAAGGGCCCTCCCCGGGAGGGCTCCGCCGCTCCCGTCCCGCGGAGGGAGCGCGGAGCTCGGCGGCTGCGGGGGGCATTTGGCGGTCACCTCGGCCCCGGGTTCCCTTCCCTCCTGGCTCGCCCGGAGTGGCCTGGTTGCACTTGGTGTTGTGTTCCCACTTCACTCTCAACCCCCACCCCACCCCCCTTAAAGGGGGGGCACCGGCGTTGCGCGTTTTGCTCTCCTGCCCCGACTGACACCTGCGGAAGGGGCTCGTAGGTGGGAAGAGAAGCCCGGGCAGGGTTGGCATCCCTGCCTTGACCTTCCTTTGTTGGGAAGGGAATGGGGTGTTTTGGGTTCCGGACAGAGGGAATTACTTCCTCCTGACTGTTCCTGTTTCAAGGTGGGTCAGTAAAGCTCTGGTAGGTTGTGCGTTGTCTGACACCAGCTGACACCTGGAGCAGTGGTGGTGACACATCATGTGCCAGGCGGAATCCAGGTGGTTGAAGGATGCCCCTGGGAGATCTTGATAGGCACCGAAGGCCTCAAACTTTTGTAGGCGTGAAAAGCAAAGAAACTAGAATTGTTTCTGAAAGCTCCTTCAAAGAAACTTGGTTCCAGCTTCCAAACGGCTGAAAAACCCCACACATCTGTGCTCACACGTGGAAGGCGAGGACAGCAGGGCAGAAACACTTCCCCTGACATCCAGTTTGGAGTTGGTGACTATGCTCTACTAGTAATGGAAAGTCACGAAAGAGACTTGGCAGTTGTCTGTTTTTATGTGGTGGCCTAAAGTCCCAGAGGATGACCTAGCACTTAACTTAACAAACTGGGCCAAGTTAAAGGCCAGGTTGACTTGAAAGAACCCTAGTGGTGGGACCAGGTCAGGAATAAAGCAAGTCCCAACCTGAGTGTGTCTGGTCAGAAACATATATTCTTTTTAAGAGACATTGTGTTACTGGAGCAGGCCTGGATCTTTTAGCATCCAGTTGAGCTGGAAGCAGCTCGTAGTTCTTTTTGTTTTGTTTTTTATTCATGTTTGTACAATCTTCTGGATATTTTTTTCAAGAAGGAGTAAAAGGGAGTGTTGGAAACTAACAAACAGGATTAAAACCCTGAGCGCTTAACGAAGACAGGTTAAGGAACTTAATCCAGGATGGATATGCAGGAGCCACAGCAGCTGGGTATGTTTGCAGAGAGTGAGCTGATGTCTGTGGGGATGGACACTTTTATCCATCGCATTGACTCTACGGAGGTCATCTACCAGCCACGGCGAAAAAGGGCCAAGCTCATTGGCAAATACTTGATGGGAGACTTGCTTGGAGAAGGGTCTTACGGCAAAGTCAAGGAGATGCTGGACTCTGAAACCCTCTGTCGGAGAGCTGTGAAAATACTGAAGAAGAAGAAGCTACGCAGAATACCCAACGGGGAGGCAAATGTGAAAAAGTGAGTAAATGTTTCCAGTAGCTGGGAATTGAGGGGTTAAACTTTGTCCTTATTTTCCAGCTGAAGTTTTGTATCATTTTAACAAACCACATAGGAAGCATTTCCACAACACAAAGCTAAGTCGTAGGTATTCAGGAATCTCCACCATTGAGTGGCAGCCAACTGCATGGTCGAGGGTGCTTCTAAACACTGTCCAGCGGCTGAGAACAGGGACAGGGAGCTCGGTCTCAAGGGCAAGGGGGGCAGCTCCCTCGTCTGAACAGACCGCACGTAACATGCCATTTTTTTAGTATTATTGCTGTAGGAGGATCCCTCTAGGATTTCATGTCAAAGCGGTAATCTGTGGTGCTCTTAGCTGGGAAAGACGAGGGGTGGCATAGCCGGGAGTGCGGAAATACAGACTGCAACAACGCCAAGTGGTGTGTTTGTACCCAGCTAGGGGCGTGTGGTTCCTGAGCTCTGCAGGATGGCGGTCGTTGCTACCACCCATGTAACAAGCGCCTGGAATGTGATCCAATGCATTCTGCACCCAGTGGGCATAGGAAGCTGTGGATTTTATTCTTGGTTTCACTCCTGACTAATGAGTTTAGGAAGCAATTCAAGGCTCTTTTCAGTTCCATTCTGCAGCTGTAAAATGGGGACAAGGGTTGTCAACCTCTTTTCAGTGACTCAAGATCTGTGCTTGGAAGGTTTTCCAAGTGCCAGTTACATACTGATTAGTCAGGGCACAAGTAACTAATTAAAACATACTGTGGGGAGAAGCCTGGTGTTATGCTTCATTTGCAGGACTCGTTATGCGAAACTTTCCCTTTTCGTGGCGGTGTGCTCTGCACACAAGGACCTCGCAGCCAGCTGTGTTTTCCACAGCGAGCTGTTTGTTACAGCCCTGCGAGATAGTTGTTTATCTGCTGCGAAGGGGAGCCTTCTGCAGCCAAAACAAACTTTTTGCAAGGGTTTATCTTGTAGTGGGAGGGAAAACTCAGGGGATGTTTAGAGGGCTCTTGTATTACGTCTTTAGCTGTGGCGTGCTGAGCATGGAGCCCTGACCTAGCAGAGTCTTGTTTCTCAGTTTGGTTTGAGTTTCCGAGCTCAGCTGCAAGATATTTCACATCCTGTACCAGGACTTGTGTCAGTTAGCTCTTCGAGTTTGCCTTCTAACCTTCAGTGATAGGCGTGGTGACAGGGCAGTTTCAGGTCTTAATGCCGGGACCTCCCTTTGCTGGCTTGAGTTCAGAATAAGAGTAAACTGCTGGTTAATATGTAATAAAATGTTTCTTGCTTTTCTGGTGGATGTATGGGTGCCCCATTCCATCTCTGCCCCCCTTCACTTGTATCAAGAGCTTGCCTGAAGAAGGGGGAGATCATTTCCTTTCTGCTGAAACTTTGAATTTCTGTCCCTGGTAGTGAAAAAGGACTTGCCAAATAACAGGAGAGTTTCCTGATATCAGAACCATGGTAATGGTCCCGAGTCCTGAAGTGAACCCTGTAGAAGCTTTATTTGTGCTCAGAGCCTGTCCGGGAATGTCTTGGTTGGCTTCATTAAGGTTAGTTATTAAAGCAGACTAGCCAAGCGCTACTCTGTTTTGCTATGGATGTTTTTCTGGCTCAGCCACCCTCGCTTCAAAACGCGGAGGCAGATTTTAAATGTTGCCTTCTAATGAGGGTTTACTTTAGCTCAAGTTCCTATTTTTGTCACCTTGTCCTTTTCTCTTTGTCCGCCTACTCGTTTGCTTTATCTACGTGTTCAGTGGTGAACTTTTTTTAGGACAAAATGTCATATTTTTGTCACACCCAGTACCACGCAACTCTGACCTAATTGAAACCCTTTGGTGCAATTGAAGTAGGTGGTGAAAGCTGCCTCCACTCTGAGTAAACCTGCTGTGGTGAGATTTGTCATCAAGCCCGTATGGCTTGGCTGGTCAGTATGGATGGGGGGGAGCAAACCATTGCATTTAAAAACATATGAGACCACGGTAAGGCTTTAGTTCCAGGTAGCGCTGGCAAGTACTGTGTTAACGCTTCTTAATGTGACATTGCTTGGCTGGACTCCATTGAAATTTTACCTCTGACAGCTGCATTTGAGCAGCTTTACCGAGTGGCTTACACCCAGCAAACTGTTCACATGTAATAGAACAGAAAACCAGATTGTGAACCAGATCGCACCATTAGGTTCTACTTTTTGTCAAAAGTTACTAGTGAGTGAAGTAATGAGTAAATATGTAATTCCTGTGTTAGCGAGACATACTTCCAGTCCTGCTTGTGCCCTTATCTGTACAAGGATGTCTGCCACTCAGTCCATGTGAGGTATGATTGTGATTAGTTGTCTAATCTTTGCAAACATCCCAACTTCAGCTGGTGCCCTTTGAGATTAAAAATCTCCTCATCTGCCCCCAGCACTAGACCACTGCTTAGTGCTCGCTGTCCTGCCAGTGCCCCGGTGGTATGTGTGAGCAGAAGTCATGTCCAAAACAGGATGCAGACAGTTGCATTCAGGGTAAATTAAATGGTTGGGAGTGAGACTCTTTTTGAATCCCTAATGAGTTGTTTTCTCTGGTGTAGAATCACTGAGTAACACTGCTAGTCTGCTCTCTGGGGTTAACTTCTTCATGTAGTGTCCTGGCAGAGGGTCTGAGTGGTTAGGGTATGTGTTCAGGTTTGGTTTAAAAGTGCCTGACTCTTGGAAGCAACTGTCTAGTATTTCAGTCTCAAAATACTTTGTTGTTCAGTTTTCTCTTAACTGCAAAGACAGTGCTTGTTCCTACTAAAGTCAGCTCTCCAGCCTTGATTTCTTACATATGTAGCTCTTTCCTGTATGGTGACTTAGTTTGTTTGGCAGAGATGTAATTGAATTATTATAATGGGCTTGTGCCCTTGCAGTTATCACAGGATGCCTCGGTGTTGCTGCTGCTGTGGTGAAGATGAAGCTCCTGGTGATAGTATGTCATCAAAGAAATTCCCTAGAAAACAGTGCCTAGACCGCTGGCCCTTGGGTAATTACATCAGCGAGTAACATTCAGGGAGTAATGACAAGGGAGCAAGGTAATGATCAGCCCGGAGGATCGTACAGGTCTGTGCCCGTGCCTGGGTGCGCGGGGCTGGTGTTACAGCTCGGGCAGCTCTGGCTGTTAAAGCACTTTTCGTGTTACTCCTTGTGAGTGTTGGAGACCTCGTCCTGCCTGTGCGTGCTGGTGCCCCCAGCCCTGCCTCCTGGTGCGGTGACAGTTCTGCGACCTGGGAGTTACGGCTGAAATATGTTTGGGACTTCTGTTATAAAACCGAATGATTCTTCTTTATCCCTAAAATACTCCAGTTCTGCTCCTGAAAAGTGAGCCCTTAAGGGGTCTGTAAGTCCTGGTATAGATGTTGAGGGTTTAAACTCTTGAGACACGTTTCCCCAAATCAGTATAGGGGGTCTTCATATGTCCTCAGTCTCCTCAGAGAGAGGTTGGGGTAGTTTAGTCAACCAGACAGTACTATGGCTAATTACTGCTTCCAGTTAATTCAAAAAAGGAGTTTAGTAGGATTGCCAAGAAGATGAAAGAAAATTTGGAAGACTATTTGTCTCTAGCAGCACAAGTTTAATAAAACTGTGTGCTAATAGCCTCACATTTTAATTAAGTGTTTGGGACTTTCTGTGCGTATCCCAAGTGTCTTGTACTGTACTTACCATGCTCAGCGATTACTTAGATTTGAATATATGCTCATTAGAATTCCTCTGAGGCTTAAAATGAGTAGTAGGCCTGTAATTTGACAATTTGCTACTTGGGTCTGCAAATCGAGAGTCCTGCAGCCCAAAACATGGGCAGTTCTGCTGAAGGAAGGACTTGTTGCAAGCCGCAGGGGCGTGTGCTTTAGACAAAGATGGTCTAAAGCTGACTCATCTGATTTCCTGCCCGTCGCTGGTAGCTGGGAAGGTCTGCAGTACGCAGCCGGGCTGAGCGCGCTACTTTGGTGCGCTGGGTGTCTGCTTGGGTTCAGTGGCGACGCGTCGGAAGCTGTAATCTGTACAAGGGTGAGCAGCCGTACCGTACGGATACGGGGCCTGGGCTGTGAGACATCCCTGGTGGAGCGATGTGGGGAAGGCCTGGGCACCGTGACGGGGAAGAAGTGCCGGCACCGTGCTCTTTGCCTCCCTTAGTGTCCCGTAGGCACCTGGCCGGCGCTCCTGAGCGGGTGCCCGCCGGGCGGCTGGTCCCAGCGCCGTGAGCTGCTGGAGGTGAGAGCTGCCAGGGTCCGGGCCAGCGTGGTGGTGGTGGCAGAGTGCACCGTGTTCTACGCCTGCAGCCTTTAGCTTCTTTCTTTGCAGGCATCCACAGGCCCCCGAGAAGTGTGGTTACCGCTGTGGGTGTTTCTTTCTGTATCTTGATGTGCTGTGGCTTTAGGGGAGGGAGAGGCAGTGGGAACGTGGTGGGGATGGTGTAATGCTCGCACCATAATTCTGGGTGGTGGCCGGAGAAGAACCATTGGATACTAAAACTTGAAGGATGTAGACCAGTACTGGCGCACGTTTAAATGTGTAAAGCTTAGATTGAAGAAGGAAATAGTGAAGCGCGCTGCTCGGTCTCTTATCTGAAATCTCACTTGTGCTCTGGTGAGAGCAAAGAGGCTGAAAATGACAAGCTGCATCTGTGCAAGTGAAGGGCAAGTTTTTAGTTGGAATAAATGGAGGAAAAAGCTGTTCACAAACTAGACCTTAAATAAGTTAATCTGCTTTGTGGTATATCGAGGATACGAACTTGTAATTAAAATTTGCTTTGGCTGTACAGGATTACAAAATCAATCTAAATACATGATGTAGTAGTTCAGTTGCGCAAAGATCAAGTGAGTGATTCTCGAGTCCTTTGTAGCAATTAGCAAGAACAGTGTTAGTGGATTTATGGCGCATGCCAGATCCGGCATATGGTGCTGTTCTGTGCGCGTCTCCCAGCCCCGCGCGGTGGCACCAGCTTCCCGGTGGAGGCATGCCGGTTCCCCGGGCCTGGCTCCTCGGCGCCCGTGCTGCATGGGGAGGGCTTGAGACAGGCGCAGTTGCCTGCGGAAGAGTAAAGGGGTGGCCGTGGAGGGCCGAGGGCCGGCCTTTCCCAGGCTGGGGGCTTGCGCTGCAGAGCTGCTGCACGCCCCCGTTTCTGACTTGACTTGACCTGGCGGGTAATGTGGGAAAGATCCAGAATCACTTGCCTCCTATAAAATCCTAAAAGCTTAGACCTGCGGAGGAGCCTTCTGAACCAAAGGAAGGGAGTGTATCTTCTGGCTGTACTGCTCGTTTTTAGTTAAGCAAGAATGGCCTTGATGAAACTGGGGCTTGCAGATGAGCCGGTGCTTAACTGAGAAGTAGCCTTGTGGATTGCGCAAGGCGGTGTGACAAATGTTTCCTAGAAACAGGCAGGTTTGGGCAGACCATCAGCCGCGTGTCATGCTGCTATACCCGTCTTTCCTATCTGCTCAGTCAGTAATGGGTCCAAGCAGTCTAATGCTGCCCTGTGAAAAAACAAAACAACCAACAAAGAAAAACTTGCATTGATTACCTGGCAAACTGCATCTTTGCAGGTGCTTTAAAGGAACTTGCTAAAAGCAGAGCAGTCCTGCTTGGAAGGCGTCGTTCCTGAACTTCATTGCTGCTGTTGTGAAAGTAGAAGTCAGGGTATGCAACCTTTTTGAATACTGTGAGATTTTGTTTATTTGTTTTGAGTTAACTGTCTGCAGCGTAGCTTAGAAGAAACTGGAGTGATCGTTGTTCTGCTGGGAAAAGCAGAACTTTATACTGGGGGAAAAAGGTAACATGGCTTTAAAGTGTATTGGATGTTGTGTTGCCTTTGTGGATGAGGTTCCTTTGCTTTAAGGCTGTGTGAATTGTAGGAAATGAACAGTAGAAAGAGTGCTGTGTCTTATGCGGAAGATATGCTCTCACTGGAATGGTCCAGGAAGGAACGTCGCCTTTCCAGGCCCTCCTTGGCACCCCCAAAGCCGAGCAGCACGTGGGACAGGTGGGCAGCTTTGTTACAGGCTGCTCTGAGCAGCAGCAGCAAACCCTGCTGTTTGCCAAAGCAAGGAGATAAGTCTTAGTCTCTCCAGTAGCTTAGTGGGTCTGACAGACCCACACTCGGGGGGTTTGGGGTCCTCCCTTTCCCTCTGTTGGGGAGCGTCTGATCTCAAAAGCGAGTGGTGCGATTCAGATTTCATATTGCATTTTAGAAGTGACAAGGAAAGGAGGTGAATTTGCAGCAACTGAAAAGGTCCTGAAAATCTGAGCAGATTCACTGGGCTACTGCGAGCAAGGCAGAAGGCAGGAAGCAGCCTTGCCGTGGCTGAGGAGAAAGGCAGCAAGCCGTAGGCACACAAGTCTCCTTCCCAGTGCTGTCGGCAGAAACGCTGTCGTGCAGGCAAAGCGCAAAGAAAGCAGTGGGCTGGAGTGTTCTTCGTTGTTGATTTGGGGGGTGGAAGTAAATTTAGCTGCTTTGTGACAAAGTAAGCGCCTGTGCTCACTTGTGTGGTGAAGTTTGAAAACGAAATGGAATTGGAGGTGACTGTGGTCTGGCTGTCTCCATTCCTTAGTCATTTTAGAATGCAAGAGTAGCTAAAAATAGAAATAATCTTTCCCCTGGGAAATGGGCTGCTTGGCCTCTGCCCCAGAGGTGGGCGCGCTTCGCTGGCGTTTTGGACTGGTGGCTCACACATCCTTTTGGGAAAAAAAATCATTGCAGAAATATGAAATATTTATTAGTCTCAAAGGTAAAAGGAATTAGTATTTGTGCTTTGAGGCAGTATTACAGGGAATGAGCTGTTGGGATCAGAATTTTAAATGCGTCCCTAACGTTGGAAGCTTTCTTTGCCGTCGCAGCAAGGTAGCCTTACTTGAATAAGTGTGTGTTCACTCGGCTCTTGCTGGCTTGGTCTAAGCACTCAGACGTCTCCCTTCATTATGCAAAAACTTCTTAGACCTATGCTAATGCTGGCTGCAGTTTCTATGCTAATTTAATCCACTTCAGCCTTTTGGTCATTACTATAATTAGAGCGGCTGCATCACTTTGCAAATCTGTCTGCCATTTAAACTAAACACTCTTCGGAGCTTTGCCTTGTTATGCTAGGTTTCTGTTTAGCCACCCTCATTTTTAAAGCCATATATGATAAAGGAAGAATGCCTGGAGAGATCTTTGGTAGTGAAATAATGCCACTGCTCAGGAATTCCTAAAAGATCTTTTAAAAAAAAAAAAAACCTGCTTGTGTTCCTGCATCTTATGAGCTCTTCGAAGGAGCAGTTACTGGCTTGTTAATCAGATGCGATGCACCAGCAAGGCTTTGTACTGGCCACAGCGTGTTGTTAGAGACCGGCTAATTGTGCAGGCAAGGGGCGAGCAGCTTTCTGAGCTCGGTGCGTCATGTGTTTGGGCAGGGGCTCCCACTTCTGAGGCTGTGTTCTGAGTTCCTTGTAATGCTGCTTCCAGGAGTCCAAGCTGTTGGAGTGTGGCCAGGCTTTTCAAAGCAACTTTCCAAATGGCAAGAGGGAAGCTGGAAAGGGGAGCTTGTGTGTAGTTCAGCACCAGCCAGGAACAAAGTGAAGTGTCTGCGCTTCCAAACACCGCCAGAACCACCCAGACCTGACTGGCCTGATCCTCCTGTTTCTCTTCACAGCCGGCATCCAGTGGGGTTTTGCAGGCTGAGTTTAATGTAAAATATACTAAAATGTAGTGGTTTGGGGCCAAGTACAAAATCACAAGAGACAAAGATCAAAATAACTGACACGACACACAAGGGTCCGTTTTCGTAGCTAAGGGAAGGTGATGTCTTCTCGCTCGGTTTTACGTTACGTACCTCCCACAAACAGGATTCAGTTCAGATCTCTCAGCAGTTCCGTCCAGTTAGGACTGAAGCGTGGAGGAAAAGGGGTTGTCGGTTGGAACTCCTGTTTTCCAGTCGCTCTTGAGACTAAATGCTGTGATTCTCGCCTTGATCACTGCATTGCTGAATTCTCCTGGAAGCCGATCCTCTCCTGGGAGACACCTGATGAGAACGGGTCCCAGCAGGGGTGATGAGAGCGCTGCGCTTAACTGGTGCCGTCACCGCGTGGTGGGTGAGGCACGTACTGGTGCTCTCGTCCTGCTTCCCGTGTTCACAGCACGGCGTTACTGGGCAGGCTCAGCACGCCGGGCTCCCGCTGGTGCTCCTCGCTTCCGCTGCTCGGGCGTGCGTGTCCTCGTGCAGTCGCTGCCGCGGGGGGCTAAGCCCAGACGGGGATGGGTACTGGACAAGATAGGTCTGAAGCGAAACAATCCGTTTTGTATGACTTCACATGGAAATTCGGGAGTTAACATCGCATCTTGGTGACCCTGGTGTGTCCTGCAACTGCTGCTGCCTAAAGGAGCGCAGGTTTCTCAATGTAGCATTAGCAGAGGACGCTATGGAAACGCCCCAGTAGCCGGTGCTGCCTGTGAGGAGTTTGGCTGTCTTCAGGGTGATTTTGTACCAGCTCTGCTGTAACGACACTAAAACTGATCACACAGATGGGCCGGGCGCTTCGGGGTCTTTGGCCTGGATCCCCCGGGCGGCTGCAGCTGCGCGCAGCTCCGAGCGTGGGGAGCAGGGCTCTGGAGCCGGGGCCGGCGGGACCTCGGGGCGGCCGCTCCCACCTCCCGCTGCGAGCTGCTCTGCGGTTCTTCCATCCCTCGCCTCGGGCACCCGTCGGGCTGGGCTGGCCATGGGAAGCTTTCGGTGCCGGGCGCGTCGGGTCGGGCACGTTGGCGGTTCACGGCTCCTTTGGCAGCCTCCACGCGTCGGCTGTCTGCCCTTTTACAGCTGCGGGCTGCGCGCATCGCGTAAGATGCAGAGCTGCCGGGTGATGTGCTCGCTGTTTTTGCTGGTGAGGTACCTTTCCTGGCTTTTTGTAGTTGGTCTTCCGTAGAAGGCCATCTTCCGCTGAACAGCCCCTCTTCAAATGGATTTTGTGTGGTGTAATGGAAAAAATCAACTTAGTTTCATTTCTTCACGTCTGTATAAGTTTGCTGGTTTCTATTTTTAGATTTGTTTAAATGACTTGTATCCCTTCACAATACAACTGTTGGAAGTAGTTAATTGTAAGGTATAGAAAGTTTTTTTTGCTTTTTTGCCAAGGAGCTAATGTAAGTTACTTCTTAGCTAAACAACAGAATTTGTCCTGAAATGGCAGACAGCGCGTTAACTCCTCTGCCGTGCTTGGCACCAGGCACTGCCTGCGCCCACAGGAGCGCACCGAACCGCACGGTGAGAACGCCGGCATCCGGGGGCTGTTCCAGGCACACTGCTGATCAAAAACATCCCCTGGAGCATGGCGACTGGTAGCCCAAGCAAATTTATTTCTGCTCTTGTAACTACAGATAACACTTGCGTATAAAGAAGCATGAAGTGCAAACATAAAAGGTTTGTCCTGGAAGTGACTGTCCTAGATGTTACGGTAGGCACAGATGTAGTGGGTGGGCGGCTCGTGACGTGTCCTCGGGTTGCTGTCTCCTTCCGTGCAGTGTGGTGGCTGAGCGTGCCCGGCAGGATCGTACCGTGAGTCGCTTTCTGGGGTCGGCTGGGCACGGTGTACTTCTTGAGTCAAGCTTGCCGTTGTTCTTGAATGGGGCTGTTCTGCTGTCAACATCCCACTGGTGACCAACCAAATAGCTCCCCTTTGGGAGCACTGCCCAGATTTTATGGGAAAAAACAAAATAAACTTCACATTGGAGTGCAGAATAAAACTTTGTTAGCAGTAGTAACGCAGCATGTGTTGAATGGCCCCAAAGCATTGGCGCAGGGGATTCTTGTGACCAATTTTATGTGCTGCACAATTGCTGTGAACACAAATTGTGGTTTATTTGGGGGGATGGGAGGGGGCTCAAAGAGAATATGGGATCACAAGTACTTGGATGTATGCAAACTCATTATTTCAATGTAAAAATGTAAAATGCTGTGATTTTTGGAAAAGGAGGGTTGTGAGAGATCCAGATTTTTGTGAAGTCCAGAGTCACAGGTGGGCTTAGATCCAGTTCTTAACATGACTGCTGTTTTTCAAATACAAAAATGCAGAGTACCTGTGTGATCACCTTTCTAGCTGTACACCCTGTAGGGCGCTCTTGGTGCTGTAATCCCAGCCCAGCTCTTGTGGGGTGGGGGGCCAGCTGCAGCACCCGTGTGGATGTGCCACACAAAGGTAGGCTGCTCCTTGAGAACAGTCTGCCCGCTGTTTGGCGATGGACCAGGATTCCTGTCCAGGGAATACTGAAGGGCTGTGTAGTGTTAATTGAAAGAGTTCTTGTTTGTATTCCTACTCGGTGACCAGTGAGTATTTTCATGGACTAACCTTGGACTAATGAATTCAAGAGCACACAAGACCTTCTGTCAAACAGCGTGTATAGGTAACCTTAGGTGAAGCAGCTGGGACTAATGCAATCTGAAATGTAAAAATCCATGTGATTTAGAAAACAGTTTCATTCCATAGTAAGGAAATAGGCTTTTAAAATGAAATGTCTTTCCCTTTCTTTTCCTGCAGGGAAATTCAGCTCCTGCGACGATTACGGCACAAAAATGTTATCCAGTTGGTAGATGTATTATACAATGAAGAGAAGCAGAAAATATATCCTTTTCAACACAGTGGTTGAAGGTTTGAATTCTTGTTTTCTGCTGTAGTGCTGAATCATAGTTCTGCTTTTAAGGCCCTTCTGAATGTTTCTTAAGCATAAAATTGCTTCCACTAGTACTGAACATATCGCATGTCTGGAATACTTTCCACTCAAGTATGCTTTCTTAAGATTCCCGACTTCTCAGTTAAGAAATAAAATATTGTCCCCAGGTTACGTATGCAGGGCTGGAGTAGGGGAGAACTGACGCTCAGATACTGTGTTTTATTGTGTGACCTTCAGCAACTCGGAGGAGAAAATAAAGCTGCGGATCTGTCATTTTGAACCTCCTGTCCTAGCTGGTGGTCTGTGGTATTTCTTTCCCTAAAGATGGACCTGCTATTGTTTATGCTATGTGAAATCAATTCTTGTAATGTTTTTTCCTTTAAGCCCTTGGCAATGGTTTAGGTATTCTTTTTCTTTCCCTCAAAAGAAAGGTGAGGGGGGATCCACTTGTTCTCTGGCGTACGGATGCCCGCAGCACGGTCCCTTCGTGTGGAGGGCTGTGTACTCCTGCAGCGCTGCCTTCTCTGTGGGCGGTTGGTATGCTTTGGTGCTGGTCATGCTTAACGAGATAAGATGAACTCTGGAGCCTCCCGTGTTTTGTTGTTTGTGTGAAAGTCTCTTGGGGTACTGCTTTGAGTGACCTAAAACTTGTAATAGTCATGAGGGGTAGACAGCACGTTGCTCCCGTGAGATGGGCAGCTCAGCCTTTTGAGACAAAACCGTGCAGCTCTGGCAACTAAGCTGTGGCTTGTGATCTCGGTGCATCTTTTGGACTTCAGCATTATTCCAGTGCACTGTCCCACAAGTGTGCCTAGACACTCACCAATGTCCTTTGTGCCTTAACTTGCAAGTGGAATGCAAGTGGGTAGCTGGGTGGTTTCCAATGAGTGCACTTTGACTTGACCAGTTTGTAAGCTTACTGAGCCGATCTGTTGTAGTATGTGTTATAAATAGCTGCTTTTATTTTTGGCAATGTTTTCTAAATACTGTCTTCCAATTACAGTGCTTCGGAATATGGATAATTTAATTGTGTGCTTTAATTAGATCAAATACTCTACCACCAAATCGCTAATATAAAAAAGCATGACAACTTTCACTTGTATTTTGTAGCCTTAACAGACTGAAGGGACTGTAATTCAATTACTGTCTGTAGAAAGATACCATTTAATTAACAAGAAGCTGGGATGCTGAAGGAGAAGCATGGGGAAAAAGAGCCCGAGAGAGACCTCGTGTGTTGGTAACAGGTGATGACAACCCAAAGTGGTCATTCAGAAATGTATTTTGACCTCTCTAAGCCGAGAAGGATGTTTCTTGCTTTACTAAGAGTTGTGTTTGGAAAAGAACTATTTGTTTTTTTGATACCTTTTCCTTACAGGTATAGGTTGACTTCACTGGTTTTTATCTGCTTCTGCACTCTTAGAAAGTTTGTTTCTTCCTGTACCTTTTTACTCTGTGCATGTAAGTGGCAGTAAGTGGAGAAATGTGTTGTTTTCACTGGGGTTGGGAATTGGTCCGTGAGTGTGTTCTAACCTTTCTCCGGCTTCTCATTGGCACTGCCAGCGCCTGTGCAGCATGTTCCAGGATGTGGCAATACAAGCGCTTGTGCAGCTGCATGGTAAACGGGTTTGGGAGCAGATCCAGCTGAATAGTAACTTTCTCTTTTTTAGGTTGGCTTCTCTGACGGTCAGTTCCCTAACTTGTTTTACTGTGTAGTCATGCAAAT
The DNA here is from genome assembly GCA_013399475.1 of Chauna torquata. Classification (NCBI taxonomy): domain Eukaryota; kingdom Metazoa; phylum Chordata; class Aves; order Anseriformes; family Anhimidae; genus Chauna; species Chauna torquata. Next base: position 15,706 of record VXAL01006210.1, read on the forward strand.
GCTTGTATTAGTGCCTTGCAGAAAGCTATGCAAGACAACATCCCTCCCCTGTACCTCACTCAATTTTCAGTTGTTGCTTCCTTCCTTGTTACTAATTAAAAAAAAAAAATTAAAGTCCTGATTTCCAGAATGAACACTGTGGCACTTGAAATTGGGCCTGTAAAAGAAGGGAGGATTCTGTTCTCACCTGAGTTTTGTTGCTGATAAATGTGGCTGAAGCCTGCGCTTCTATACTTAAGATGGTGTTTTAACAACTTGCCTGTCTAGTCAAAGCCTTCAATGATTTTTTGGGGAATAGGAAAAATGTGATGACTGGATTAAAAATATCAGCTGCCTTTAATATTTAATGGGCTCCTCTGCTGACCTGCTGTGGCTGGGAATGCAGAGCTGATGATGAATGGAGAACTAATCCAGGCAGAAAATAAACCCAGTTCAATAAGCAGCATACCAGCTGGCACCTTCTCTCGACAGCTTCTGTTACCAGTATGTGCAGTTGTGCGTGGGAGCAGAACCCTATTGATCAGCAGCAATGAGAGCTTCAGTTGTCTTGGGGCACCTGTAACAGATCTGCTCCAGCCTGAAGGTTTGTACAGTGATCTGGCTGACCGGCCAGAGATGGATCAGTTACAAAGGAAGGGGTGAAAAGCAGCCTGGCAGTTAATGAAACACAAACCTGGTTGTTCTTTGTAGATGAGAGCGAGAGCTGGGTTTTGCTTGCCAACAGCTAGCCTATATAATCTATTGTTAGTATTATCTTCTTGAAGTTGGGAGAGTTGCTGTCTTCCACGTCACTGTGATACAAGTAGTCCATATCTTTCTTCCATGTTAAGAAATGATAGGAACGAAATTTGGGCTCTTTCTGCTGTTCTTGCTTCTACTGATTTCCTGGGTGGAAAATTGGAATTTCCATTGTGCCCATGATAAATTCTTAAAGTGCTTTAACGTTCCTCTGAAGAGCAGCTCATATGGGGAGTGTAGCCCTAATGCAGTGAGTTTGTGCAGTGTTTTGAGTTTCTGGATGGAACGTTCTACAAAAGCGCAATAGTCTTTAGCACAGATCCCACTTAAAATGCAGGTCATCTCTTTAGCCTGTCTTGCCTCAAGAGTTAAGATGGCATCTTGGGAGTTAAGCAACTTATTTTAGGCTTAGGTTAAGAAGGCATCTGCCAGGAATAATTAGTGACCAAAGAAATGCTTTGTGTTATTGGAGAACATGGGCTGCCTGACAATGCTGTTATCTCTGCTCTTTATCTTGAAGGTGCACTCCCTTGACAAAGCCACCAGATGTCTCAGGGTCTGTTCTTGCCAGCCCCTCTGAGCGCGCGGTCTGCCTTTAAAAGCCCTGGGAGAGGAGGAAAGCAGAGGCAATTATTACTTTAGGCAGTTGTGTCGTTTCCATTGTTTGGCCCCACCATTAAAACTTAAGGAGATGAAAACTGGAATATGGTGGAAGGGAGTAAGTATTAAAAAGTACCAACAGCTCTTGGCACTCTGTAATTTTTTTTATCCATGCAGTTTCAAAAATGGTTCCCAGCTGTCTAGGGATCCTCTTCCTACTAGTGAAATGCTACCATGGGGATAAGCAGTAGCTGTTAGGAAGTGCATACAAACATAATCATTTTGGGACAGGAAGTGAAGAATAACAAAAACTTTGGGGGAAGGCCTGGGAGCTCACTTAAGTCAGGTGTAGAACAGCCCGGGTATTGGGAGAACGTACTACAACCTGCAGCTCTTCTGCCAGTGGTTTCCTAACTTCTTTAGCCACTTCAGAGAATTGCCCGATTTCTGTCATGCTTGTAAGGTTTCCAACATAATTTCTGTGGAGTTTGTATCCTGTTTTACATCTGATTACTGAGTTGCTGCTGGTCGTTAAGCAGAAGTAAATTGTCTTTTGGGCTTTTTGCATCCTCCTGTTAGACAGTTGGAGGAAGGGAGCTGCCTTGGAAGGTGTGGCACAGCTCAGGCTCTGCTTCAGGTGCACGGGTACCAGGTGACAGAGCTGCCTGCACAGCAGCTCCCCGGCTGCACTGAACAGGGCTGCAGTCCTCACACAGCGTTTGTCTGAAAAGTATTTAACCTTGAAGCTTCCTTAACTCTGCCTTCACGTATATGGTGATGGAGTACTGTGTGTGTGGGATGCAGGAAATGCTGGACAGTGTCCCAGAAAAGAGGTTTCCAGTTTTTCAGGCTCACGGGTAAGTGCAGTTCTGTTCCTTAGACTGCATCAGGGTCTCAACGCTGCTCTCTCTTGAATTCAAGAGTATGATGTTCTCTCTCAATTAGACTGCTGGCTGCACTTTAAAGTAAAACTAACTTTGTGTAGTAACTGCATCTCTTACATCCATGGAAAAAAAGAAAGATTAATGAAGTGGCAGGGAGAGCCCTTTGGTTCTGGGAAGAAAAAGCATCTTTCTATTGAATTTTCTACTGCTTTCCTTTTGCTGCAAGAGATGCATGGCAACCTTTCCTGTGGCTCTGTCATTCAGCTAAGGTGGGTGCAATGGAGGATTCTGTGAGGACTTGCCCTGTCTAAATTGGGCAGGCCAAACAGTTCAGTGTCAGGAAAAAAGATTAAAGGTCTTTGAATGGATTAAGAGTTGGCAATATCCAGCCTGATCTGTTAGCTTGTTTAGGTAGACAGGCTAATCTGAAGCCCATTTCAGTGTGCAAGTAAACAAGCCTTAAAGTTCTGGAAGTAGGTATAGGAAGGCTGCTATGCGTATCAAATCAGTGCAGACCAGCAAATTTGTAGCAACTGCATATTTTCATGGTCTTAAAAGGCCTCTGAGATTATAGAGGGCCTAAGTGAAATACAGATGCATTAAGACAGGTAATATTTCTGGATACTAAGAGATTAAAAAAAGTGTATGAACAATTGTTGCCAAACTGTTGATGCACAATGCTTGTTACATTACAGTAATGACCTGCTGATAGTCTCTGACCATATCCATGTTGCCTTTACCTAGCCAGTACCAGAAAAATACACATTTCTGCTGGCTGAAGGAGACATCTTTTTTCCCCGTCCCCTAGTAGAGGCAGCCATGCCACTGAAAGAGCATCTTTTGCTAGCTTAGTTTAGCCTGGACTGAGTCAAGTGTCAGAATTAACTGTCAGGTCTGTGCCATCATGGTGCTCAGCACTTTGGTGAAGCCCTTCTCACAAGTGCATATTTTCAGAGTCTGAACTGGTTAGGGCAGTGGTGCAGAGCTCCAGCAGGTAACTTCTGACTACTTTGTCAGAAGTACTGTTTCTAACCCACAGCAGTTCAATCTCAGGTTCCTCAGTACCAAATGTTAATGTATTTCCTACTTGTATCCAATAACAGTACAGACTTTGCTTTATATATTATTGGTAGTTCACAGTCTTAGTCTCTGGAAGTTCTTGACTTTTCCCTCCCCCCCCACCTAACTATTTCTGCAGGTACTTTTGTCAGCTTATAGATGGCTTAGAATACTTGCACAGCCAAGGGATTGTCCATAAAGATATAAAACCGGGGAACCTCCTGCTAACGACCAATGGGACACTGAAAATATCTGATTTGGGCGTAGCAGAGGTATGTGAGAACTACAATGAAGTCAATAATGTGGGAAGCGTGATATTCTAGATTCAGGTCACCTTTGTGGTATCGATTTATTGTGCATTTAGGCTTTTGTTCTGTTAAACTTGCAGAGTGCTCTAGAGTGATTCTGCTGAATATTTATTGTAACTGGCAAAACACTTTTATCTCACTGTTGATAACAGCACAAAACTTTCATCCAGGAAGTGGATGAAGACAAGGAAGTTATAGACAAAGACATCAATCTTAAACAAACGCAGAAGTATGGTGAAATGGTGATAAGCTACATAACCTTATACTTCTTAATATACGGAGACTATCTTAGCTATGTAGGAGTGGCGCAGGAAGCGTCACTGACGGCATGCGATTGTTATAGTGGCATGTTTTCGTGATATGTAAGTAGATGTTCAGTAGCAGAGTTTTCCCCTTCTGTAAAACTTTCTACCAGTTGCAATTTGTATGCCTTGGAAGCTTGAAACTAATCGGTCTCTTCTGCCGCAGGCATTGCATCCATTTGCAGAGGACGACACATGCAGAACGAGCCAAGGGTCGCCAGCATTCCAGCCACCAGAAATTGCCAATGGCCTTGATACCTTTTCAGGCTTTAAAGTAGACATCTGGTCCGCAGGGGTCACGCTGTAAGTGCCCACGGAACATCCAGGAATTGCTGTAAAAAATTGAAAGTCCCCGAATAGCTCAGTCTCGTGCAATCTGTTGTCATCACTGCTCTTCTGTATGGTGTTGGGGGGAGTGGGGGAGGGTATATGCGGATTGGTTCTTCCTTTGGATGGGTGTATGTTCCCGAAAGTGCTTACAATTCTGAATAAAGTCATCTCCGCTCTCAGTGAGTAAGTATCTGCTAGCCATTTCTCAGCATCCGAGATACACAGCTACTATAATAATAGAAACCACAAAGCGCTTGTATCTCTAGTATTTATTTTTAAGTTTCTTCCGTCCCAGCCTGTCAGGGAGATGTCTTAGTGGTTTTGACTCATGTGAATGAAGAGGCTGTGATAAAGGAAGACAGAGTTAGAAAAGGCATTCCAAATACTGCCAAATACTCATCTTTTAGTTTCTTCTTGTTTTCTTTTGATTTACCTAGTCACGTAAGAAATGAGCACCTCTTCTGTGTGCTTCTTCTCATACAGCTTCTCCTTCTGCCTTTACAGATACAACATTACAACGGGTCTATACCCCTTTGAAGGGGATAATATATATAAGTTATTTGAAAACATCGGGAAAGGTGACTTCACAATTCCAGAGGATTGTGGTCCTCCGCTCTCAGACTTATTGAGAGGTGAGTCTCTCAGCTGACTCTAAAAGCATGAGTGAAATCTAGAGGTGCAACAAGTGCTCAACTTGTATAGATCAGGGGAGCGCTTCATTCCAAGTATCCTGTGACAATATAGGATGCTATTAGAAAGGGAGGTAGGCTTATTTATCTTAGGATAAGATTCTGAAAGATGTTGAACACTACTGTTTTCCTGAGATATGCTAAACTCTTGATGGGTTGCAGTCACTAGTCTTTTTAGAGTTGGTTCTTGAATTTGTTTCTTGTGTTCTGAGCAGCTTTTGAACTTGAAGACAAAGCCCATGAGGTTGAATTTAAAATGACAGATGAGAACACTCAATTAAATTCCTTGTCCAAGCTTTCTGTAATGAGAAATACTGAGTACTTGGGTTCTGCTGTCCTTCCTCATCAGCCTCTGCTCTCAAAGTGCTTTAGTCCCAGTTGTCTCCTCCCTCCCCCTAAATTTATAGCTGCAGGGTTATTGAAGCAAAGTGGCTGGTGCCAGTTTTCACAACAGACCTGTGGTAGAAACAAGAATAGTACCTTTTGGGTGGGAGGAAGGGGTTGTTTATTTTGTATGCTTTTGTTCCAGTCACTTGTTGAAATAGTTCGAGGTTTAGCATTGAGCAGTCTCTCGGCTTCTTTTAAAAGCTTTTAAAAGCAGCAGTTATGCTGTGTATAGCAGCCAACTTGGTGATGCCTGTTTGGCAGCAGGTAGAATGTGCTTCTAGCACATGGGAGACCCTGATCAGAGCCCCTGCTGCCTCACTGAAGCAGTTAGGTGCAGTAATACTCCCCAGTCCTCAGCACGAGCTTGCTCCCTTTTGTCTTCAGCTGCTTGAGAAAGATCTGACTTCATATGAAATGAGGTTGTCTTGTTTCAAGTTTATTTTTCTGGTTCTTGTGCTATGCAAGTAGTTAGGGGTAAGTGTGGGCGAAGGGCTGTGGGGCACTGAGGAAACTGAGTCAGCTTTGCTTCCTCCTGTCCACAGTGTCACTGGGTCTGCTCGTAATATGGGTGTCTATTGCTAAACCAGGGGGTTGTCTGCTGTGCGGCGTCCTCTGCATGGTTACGGTACTGTTGCAGTTTGTGGCTAGCCAAAAGGCTAAGAGAGTCAAAGCATTTCTGACTGCGCTTTGTCCTACAAATGGCAGCTGTTGTGACTCCGCAGGAGAGGCCGTGCCGCGCTTGGGCTCCCAGCTGCTGCGTGGATGGCTGCGAGGAGCTGCAGCTGCAGCCCGGACCTGCTCTCCTGCCTGCAGAGCCCTTGCCTCTGCTGCGGGCCGCGGCTGGGCGCCGTGCTGGGGACGTGGGCGTCCTTGCTCGGTGCCGGCTGTGTGCCGGGCTGCGGCGGCAGGTGGTGCTGTCTGTCCGAGGTCTGCCTGCTGCAGCCTCCAGCGGCATGGGGGGGGGCTCCTCTCCGGCCCCCCGCCTCCTAGGGGGTGGCAGACCCCCTGCAAGCCTCGTTGTTTGAGGCTGTTTTAGCTTATCTGGCCCCATATTGATTATGAAATAAGTTACTTCCATGTGTTTCAAAAAGCATTAACTAGCCTTAACAGCTTTCGGAAACCATTCCATAAGGCACAGCTACAAACTGCGCTCCGCACAGCTGGTACCTTGGCTGCTCTGCTGAGACTAATGTGGCTGCTGCTTAAGGCCCAGCGTTTCTGACTGGTGTGTTTCATGTCGTGTCGTGTGCCCTGGGGAGCAATGTCCTGATCTACGTGTGGTGTTGGGGTTGTGAACACTGACTCAAAACACGGCAGTTTTTTATGAGCTTGGGAATTGCCCAAATGGAGTAAATCCAGTGGTCCATCTAGACAGGCAGCCAGTCCTCTAAAGCATCCAGCAGAAATCGTTGGCGGCTTGCGATAAGCCTTTCCACTGCACTTAGCGTTGTCCCCCAGGGAGAATGAGTGTGGCAGTGTTTTTTCTTTTCTTGTCCTGAGGATATTAATAGCTTCAAACCTTATGCTTCATTAGCAGAATAACTCCCTGTAGTTCTTCTTCCATTCCCTGGATGAGACCTGGAGTCAGAATCCTGTACTCTTCCTTCTGCCTCACTTTAAAGAAGGAGCCTCGCAGCTGATGCCCGTTGTCCAAAACTGTTCACCTCTGCCAACTTGTTTGAGTCGCATCCTTCATCCTAGCTGCTGTCTGACTTCATCCCTTCTGTCTTTGGACACTGCAGAGATGCAAGCCAGGGTGCATTTGGTAGGCAGAGGAGCTTGCTTGGGGCAGATGTCTGTCTCTATCAATCTGACTGTTTCTTCCAGGGTGGTAGGAAATCCAAAGGATTCCTTTTGCTTATCTCCCTCTGTCCTACCTCAGAACATTCTCCCACCCCTCCTCTTGTTGTATACACCTGCTACACAGTAAAAGCTGGCAAAAACTGCTGATATTCTCCTTGTTTGGTCTGACATGCTTTCTTCTTTCTAGAAGTTAAGTACTCAGTGGACCTGAGGTGGCTGAATTTGAGTGGGATTGTCCCCTCCACCCTGTGGAGGCCTGAGCAGCACCACAGCCCAGCTGTGATAGCAAGGCCCACGCTGAAGACCAGGGTTGAGCCTTGCGGTGGTGATACTACGTAGCTATGGTGACAAAACCAGAGTGCTTTATTTGGTTCATGTTTTTCCTCCAGAACATCTGCATTTCCTGGTAGGTGCCTGCTGCTGCAGCAGGTTGAAACTGAATCAAAGCCTACAGATCCGATATTGTCAGTGGCTATCCGATGCTTTTCTGTGAGCAGCACAGACACCCACAGCTCAGCTCTGTCTCACTAGACACTTTTTTTTGCCTTTGCGTTGCTTCTAAAGACTCTTAAAGCACTCTGCAGTGCTGCAAGCATTTGTTCTGTTCTTATTGTATGGCAGAATTCAGTATGCTGCAAAGTGCTTGTTTCCTCTGTGGCTATAAGAGCTGTGTTAACCATAGTGCCTGTTTAGCTGTGAAACAAACTAGAATTTGCTTCAAAAGTAGTCAACCAAAGAACGGAAAACCTTAAAGCGGTATTCTTTTTCCCCTTGAGCTTATTTTTACTTACATTCCACTTTCCAGAAAAAGCACGACTTTCAGGACCTAAAGCTTCTGTTGTACGTACACTGTTATGAAAGTCTCTTCACAAGTCATCTCAACTGATTACTTAGGATGCTGCTCCTCTTTTTGTCTCCCTAATCAGGGGTGAAGCCTTACACTCTTCGCTGATGGGGGAAAAAAAGCTAGTCCTGTTCTGGCTTCTGTGTGCATAGTCAGTAAAGATGTGTCAGAGTGGAGTGTTTACAAATAGCATTAAGGTTCTTCTGTCAACATCTGCATGTGACTTATCAACTCCATGTAGTTTACTTCTGAACAAGAAAAATGTGCAGGGTCAGCTTTTCTTCCTCCTCTTCTAATATGCTTTTACTGAAAGAGAAAGTTTTGAGACTGCAGTCTGTTAGACACCTGGATTTATTTCCAGGCTCTGCTACAGGCTGACTTTGTGACTGGGGACAAGTTGGTTGGTTTCTTAGCATTTTGTTTTCTTATTTCTGTATAACTGCCATGGCCTTACGTTACAGGGGTAAGAGGAGGTATACCCTGCTGATAGTGGGATGATTTAATACTGTAGTATCAGGGAGTCCCCAGAGCCAACAGTCAGGCAGACTGGTGTCTATAACTCATCTAGTGGCAAGTCTTCTGCGTGTGTTTGATCAGAGACTTGAGCTTTGCCTGCAGAGGGAGTTTCTAGTCAGGACACCTGGTTATGACACCTGGTTGTGCTTGTGGAAGATGAAGGAGAGGGGAAAAATCTGTCTCATTTTACAAATTGGATGTTTTCTGCTTTATGTTGGTGGTTTAAAATGGTGAGTTAGTCTGAAATAAAATCAGGTTGAATTTAAACTCTAGCTGTTAGATTTCTTCCTGCCTCTCAAAAAACACCCCATACTTAAGATTGTGCTGTCTGCTTGAAAAACAGATTTTACCACGTGATATAATGCTGTGCTTGTTCAGGATTATTAAAATGTGTGGGCTTGAGTCTGTGACAAGGAGCTCAAGACAGGTTTGTGGTCTCCAGTGTTCACATTGCCACTTGACATAATTTGAAAGGGGTTTGAGACTGCCGAAGTGCTGTAATGGGCATAATATTCCATGTATGGACAGAGCAAATCCTTCTGAAATACCATGGGAGCAGAGGTTTGCAAGTGAGGCGGCATCCTGAAGAATCTCCCTGTTACAGCATCTCTTCTCTACTCGCAGATAAACTGCATGGAAATCTTTACCGTAAATGGTAGAGAGTATGTGTGGTTACTGGGGGCAGACACTCTTAGAGGACTTGACTGGTGAATAGTACATGATGTTTTGTCTTGATGGAGTCTCTCTTCAGTACAGGACTTCAGCCGCAGACCTGCCATGAGTGAGTCACAGCTGAACACATGAATGTACGTTTTCAGTGATTGGGTGTTTTATTTTCTTTCAAACCTTGCCCAAAATATGGTTCTTTTCCTTTGAGCAAAAAGAATTTCCTTTATTACACTCTTTATGTCTTTTTAATTGCTTGTTTGAGAACAATACAGCTCTGCACCGTAGCTATTTGTAACTGGTGATGCTAGGCCCCTTTAATATTTTACTTTAGAACCTTATCCTCTGCTTGCACTGGTTTCGTCTGGTAAACGCCTTAAATTTCTGTTAGTCCTGTCGTTCTTTAAACAGTGTTTGAAAGGGTGCGTATGTATTTTTTCCTTTGGCCAAAGCAGGCTGCTTATGAGGGTACTCTGACTCCTGTTCTGCAGCACCCTGGTGCAGTTAATCCCAGGTATGCGTGCTAACTGAAAGTGCAAGAGCCTCGAGTCAGTCCCATTGTACTTGAGATTCTGTGAAGAATTTGTGGTCGCATCTGCTTGGGTGTGCACAGTTTTATCCTGGCCTTGATGATGAGCTGGATTCCAAAAGTCCCTTCCTGAAATGTGTTCTTAACAGTCAGTTGGGGGGGAGGAGGTGTTCATGTCTTAACCTGTTTCGTATTACATTAATAAGATAGCCTAGCCAGTACTAGCTCTGGTGTTCCCTAGACACCCACCAAAAAAACCGACCACCTTGGGAGCTCAGCTGTGAAGTTACTGTCTAAAAATCTTATTAATGGGTCATTTAATTAGGTGTGGGATTTTTCTCTGAATCATTCTCACCACCTTACAAGGAAAGAAGGAGATAATTGGAAAGCAAGAGGGGAAGTTCCATCTGAATGTGAAAACTCCTTTATTGTGAGGGTGGTTGAGCACTAGAACAGGTTGCTTAGGGAGGCTGTAGGGTTTCCATCCTTGGAGAATGAAACTAGAGACCCAACTGGACATGGTCCTGGGTGACCTGCTCTAGTGGATCCTGCTTTGATCAAGAAGGTTGCACTAAATGATCTCCAGAGGTCTCTTCCAGCCTCAGCTGCTCTGTGATTCTGAGAAGGCTGCTGGGACTCCTACAGATGTGCTGGGGTATAGAAGAAAGGAGGAACACCAAACATTGCAAGGACTCTTTGTAGAGAAAGTCCCTAATAAAGGCTGTGTTCCGTGTTGAGCTGAAACTTTTTGAACTGTTACTAAGGGAGTTTGTTTCATAGCCCTTGTCCCAGTGCGTACTTTCTCTAGTGTCGTTGCATTAACAATGGCTAAGATGAGGAAACTACTTGGAATTAGCCCTATGAAGGCACTTTGATGTTGTGTTACAAGTGTTGCAGCACTTTACAGGCTAGCAAGATTCGGGATCAATCCTTTCTCTGCTGAAGATGGTTCAAATGTATCTTCTCTGTCTCTCACCCTTACTGTAAGACCATCTCAAAATATGCTTTCCGTGGTATTTCTCAGTAGCAGATGTAGCAGCTGAGATGTTCAGCTTTCGGCACTGTCACTAGCATTAATCACCTCCTGCCACATACTCCCAGTTTTGGTCTGTAGCCGCAGCCTGTGCTGCTGGCTGCTTGTTTGTAGGGCTTTATTCTGCTCGTGGGAGAAAATACCCAATATAAGGAGCTGCTCTCAAGGCTGTTGAGCAGGGAGCTATTGCTGTAGCTCCCATCAGCTCAGCCACGTAACATAGCCGTGTGGTGGTTTTTGTGGTCTCAGTAAGGCAAGTATATGTTTTTGGTATGCTCTGTCTAAAGCCTTGAATGCTGAAGGCTCTAGTGCCTTGAGTTCAGGTGACCAGATGCTTGTGGTGCACCTGACCTTCTCTAACCTGGAAGAGTCTTCCCATGTTTTGTTTTTGTTTTTTTAACCTACTTCATAGTGATATCATGTGGATGAGTAGTAATGCCATCTGCTTAAAGCTATTAGTGCTGTCATCAGTGCTGATAAACCTTTTCAGATTGCCATGGGAAACTATGTTGGTTTCTTAAGGGGAAGATAATTTCAGTCCTTTCACACTATACCTTTTCTTGCCCATATTCTGTAGGCTTGGATTTCTCTTAGACAAGCAGACATGGCAATGGGATGGCTGCCCAACTAAGTTTTATAAAATCCCATTAGCATGCTGTGAAGCAGCAGACCAGGTTTTCACTGTGTATTTTCCTAACCTTTTTACATTATCATCAGAAGTGGCTGCTCTGGGAGCCAAGAGCACCTTATAAAGAATTCAGACTCAGCATTGAGACTCAGTTTCTTATTTTTAGGAGCAGGTGGTGGACTTCTGTATCCTTGCTGGATGTTTGGTGATATAGGCTAAAACGGATCCAAAAGAAACTCCTATCTGCTGAAAAAAATCTCCTTGTTTTTAAGGACAAAAAAAATTATTCTCATGAGCTTATTTCCTAAGCATGCACTTGTTTGGAGTGACCAAGTCTTGCAAAAACATCTGTGGGGACACAGTAGTGGCTTCCTGTTCTTTTTTTTTTTTTACAGTAGGATCGCTGCTGTTAGTAATGTGATGATACAAACTGAGCTGACAAGGAAGATATTCTGGATCAGCTTTGATCACGTGTGCTGTCGACGATTTCTTTCTTCTAATACCTTTGTTCAACAGTACTGCAGAAAGTCATCTGGAAGGCCCTTGTAACTTCTCCTTTGAATGACAGTTTCTCTTTCCAGCCCTCTGTTCCCAAGTGCTCATCCAAAGATACCCTCTGTCCTTGTGTTTTCACTGTGTCCTTACACTGGCTCTCCTCCTCAGTAGCTTGCACTGTTTGCCTCTTGTCCTGACTTTAACTCCTGTTTGATAGGTCTGTTGTGATTCCTAGCCTTTCTTCTCTTCTGGTTGCTAGAGATGGGGTGCTTCTGTTCTCTCACCTCTTTCCAAAACCTTACTCTTTATTCTACCTCTGCAAGGCTCACCAGTGCTAGTGCTTCAAGAGCAGCAAGAGGATTTCATCCAGTAAAAGCAAAACTCCTTGTAATGTACAGCAGTGAGTTTAATATCCATTAGACAAATATGGTCTTGGAAGCTTCATTGGAGGGATCTTGGAAGCTGCTGGATGAGGTTTGTTAGGTCCCATTGGCTAGTCTTTGAAGGATACGGCAAAATTTCCTTCTTTCCTTCTGTTGAGTTGTGAAGCTTTTTAAAGATAATGGAGCAGAGTGGGCATCTCATGAGTCTAAGTAATCCACCTCCTTCTTTTGTAGGGAGAATACAGATAAGCTATTTTTTTCCACCCTCCCCTCTCCTCACCCTAATCCCAGTTATCTTAGTAACTGATGCCAGAAATCAAAATTCTGGCTAGGGCAAAAGGATGAATGATAGGATGGACAGTAGGATTATTTCTTGTCAGTTCTCCCCAGCTGTGCTTCCAGAATTTCACTGGACTGTAGAGGTTCTGGGATGCCAAGCAGCTGGATATATGCCATGCCTAAGGCCTGGACTCTTCCACAGAGAAAGTTCAATAGCGTTACCTGTGAAATACAAAGTCTTGCTGTTCTTTGCTTGGAGACGTGCTTGGGCGTATGATCTGGGGCTGTACAGGTCTCTGTCCCCACAGTGTGAAGGAGGGGAAGGTCATATCCACTTTGCAGACGGGGAAACTGAGGAACAGAGTTGATCAGGTAGTCAGCAATGGAGTCGGGATTGTGCTGTACTCCCTGTGACCAATGCAGCAAACTCTTCCTGGAGGTAAAGGCTCCCGAAGCTGCCAGGAGGGCTGGACACATCAGTTGCTGTTGGGGCAGGGTGGTGGGAGGGAAGGGCAGAGCTTTATGCTTCCTGTCTTCAACTTGGCTGAGAGCATCTGTGATCACACCTGGACTTTTTTTCCTTCTTTTCAGGGATGCTTGAATACGACCCAGCCAAGAGATTTTCAATACAGCAGATAAGGCAGCACAAGTGAGTGTTCAGCTTCTTCCTATTAGTCATTCTCTTTCTGCTTCTTATGCTAATGTACCTGTGCTATTGCTCTCAACTCATTTTTCCTTTTGACAGCAGACACATGGAAGTCACTAGATATCCTTCCTCCAGCTCTGCTGGAGCTCTGGCAACCTCTACTTGGCTTTTTTTCCTCCTATCAGAGCATCCGGTTAAAGCATTTGAATTGCTAACCGGTAAATAATGAATATGTTGAAAATGTTTCTAGTGTGACTGGTTCTTGGTAATTAAGGGTTCAGGATAATTTGTTTCAGAGGCCAGCTAGTACTAATGGAGCAGAGGAACAGGGGTTCCCTGAAGCTGGGTTACCGAATGAAGGCTGTTTAGTAATCTGTGTTAGTTCTGGGTTTCTGGGCAGTTCGGTGACAGAAATATCCCTTGGTATTTGCTCCATATGGAATCAGTATGTGGAAAAGCATTCCAGGACAATGGGATTTTTTTCTCTTTAATGTCATACTCCTCCCTCCCCCATATCCTCCCCCTTTATCTTCCCCATTGTCGGGGCGGGGGGGGGGGGGGGGCCCCGTTATCTCTGAGGGTTTTTTTAAAGGATCTGTTTGAACATGCTGCCTCTGAGCAGAGATTTCCTGGGCGGATAAAAGTACAAGAACAAAAAGCATCATAAGGATGCTTCAGCGCGGAGGCTGCATTAGCTTATCTCCTGTTTGAATAGGAAGTGCTTCTGAGGACATGCAGAGCTGCCTGCTGGACTGCAGCTGCTCGGCAGAGGTCCTGCCTACAAGCTTGCCCAGAAAGCTTTCGGGAACCTTGTAAAAACAAGGCTCTGATCCTAGAAGGCAATGGGCCTGCTTTGTGCTGCCTGCAGGCAGGAAGAGCACTATTTTCTTGTTTTTTTTTCTTTCTCTGAAAAAAACAGCAGTGGTAGCTGTGTGCTGTCAGATGATGATCCCTGGTAGATGTTGTGGCATGGGAGGCATCTGCAGGAGCCACAGAACAAAACCAGGCAGGCTTGAACTGCACTGGTGTTCTGCAGAGGAGCAGCTGCGACTACCCCGACTAAGATCAAAGGGGCTGGGGGGGCAGGTCTTATGTAGCTGCCTGGTCAATTAATTAAGCAGTCAGGCTGACTCTTTTAATAGTAGCCAAGCACTGTGCATTGGTTATTTCACTGGGTCTGGCAGATGATAGGAGCAGGCATTTGCTTTTCAAGAGTGCCCTTCCCCATGCACATGCTTCCCAATAATAGTGGGCCATAAAAGAGACTGCTTGGGGCTGGCCTCTTAAATGCTGCATAGCATTTTAAATGCCATATAGAGCTGATCTCTGAAACAATAGCTCCCGCTGTTGCTGACTGTCCTTCTCCCATCTACCACTGAGGACTAGAGCGCTTCAAGCTAGACAGAGAAGCACTGTATGCTTTGATGCACTTCGTAATGAAGTAGTTCTCCTGCTCATTACAGCTAGTAGTCGGGTGGCGATCGGCTTGCCACGCAGTCGAACCAGTGCTTTGCCAGTAAGCGCTGTAAAGAAGCATGGCAGGAATTAACTGTATGGAATAGATCAGTAGGTATCGAGGAAAACACTGAAATCACTTTCCTTCCTATCGATGCTGCGGGTCCAGGCCCTGCAGTGAGCTGCCCCTAAGCCTGGGTCAGCGTAGGTGGTTCTCGTGTCACTGTCTGCTAGGCATTTGAGCTAGTTATCCAACTCTTTATATACTTGATTTTATACTTCTCCCATGTGGCGAGGAGGCTTTGCGTCAGCTTTGCCCAGCTGGAAGCAGAGAGGTTTCTCTAGAGACCCTGCCTGTAGTTAGAAGGCAGGAGAAACTAGAGCATGCTTCTGGCACGGAGGGCAGCTACATCTCCCGGCCCGTACAGGCACAGCCTGCCCTCTAATTGGGCACAGCTGCTGCTGGTGAGGCTTTTAATCTCATAGCTCGGAGAAGGGCTGAAGAGAGACTCTACCTGCAAACACAGGAGCATTTCCAAGGCTTTCTCTTATTAGTTTTCTGTGAGCTTATCCAGTGCTTCTTAACAGGCTTTTCTCCCCTATTAGTAATTGCCTCCTTCCTCCTGCTGTGGCATCCTAATAATTACATCAAGCACAGCAGAGCTTGCAGCCTTGGGCTTTGGACGTGTCTGTCCATCTCCTTTTTGTGGAGTAGCATTGCGCTAAAGAATCTAGCGTTTGGTTCTCTTAGCTTTTCTTTAAATAGATGAGAAGCTTAGCCCTTATGCTTAACCTGACCCTGATTTATTTAAAATTGAACAAAGCAATTGGAAAGACAGCAGGCAGCAATTCAGATATTGTCAGAGGGTTTTTCAAAAGCATTTTAGTAGGAAGAGACTTGATTTCTAGAATCCTTAGATTTCTAGTTGGGGAGGGGGGGTAAGAGTCATTAATGATTTGGGATTTCTCTACGCTCCTCCTGCAAGAAGAGTGTGTGTTGAGGCACAGGAACAAGACTGCAGAAACAAAAATCAACTTGCCTGGGCTGCCCTGCTGAGATGGATACTGGCTCAAACCAGAACTACCTGCTGTCTTTCTGAGCTGCTTGAAGTCTCCTTTTGTTTTTGAGCTGATGTTACTGGTAACTTGCTCGTATGGACAGGTGAGATTATCAAAGTGCACTGAAAATAAACAGAAATAACCCTGTTGACCTGGACACTGGTTTTATTTTTTGCATTGGAGCCAAATGCTGCTACGATAAGCTCATGTCAGCACAAGGAAAAGGGGCTATGCTTCTCCCTGCCGTGGGGAAGGGTGATCCCAAGGGAAGCAGCCCTGAGCTGGCGTCCTGCGGCTGTGGAGCTGGGCGCTCAGCATCCATCCAGAGCTGGATAAACAGCTCGTGCTTCTCCTTCCTTAAAGTGATGTTTCTTGCTTCTGTAGTGGGATGAGATGAAGGATAAAAGGTTAACCAGTGGGTCAGAGGGATACTAAGGAAGCACTGAGTGTTGCTCCATGAAGGAACAGGGGGGCTGCTGAGGGGCAAGGCACGTGCTTATCTCCCAGTGGTGGCGATCCTGCCATTTTTCCCTTTATTCTTGTAGTTACTCCAAATGCTTTTCCCATGTAGTGACAGTCCTATCTGAAGAATTCTGTAGGAAGAATCTGTTTAGTTTTATATCTGGCAGCTGCCTTCCTTTTCTCCTCACTTTTGAAGCTGAACTCTTGCATCAAATTCATGTTTCAGCACTTTGGTTTAATTCAGCTGGACCAAGCTAACTTTTAGCCCGTTCTTTGACTAGGTTTGAAAAGCCTTTGAAAGCAATGTGTGCAGTGCAGACCTAGGAGTTGTAAATTGAAATGAATTAAAACTCTCTCAGCCTGTCATCTAAGTTTATGAACTGCCAGAAGCTGACCCCTGAATAACAATGAAAGAGCCTTGAAACCTTCTCTTCCCAGAAGGATCTGGATAGGAAGGTACTCAATGAAAACTGACACTTTTAGTTCACCTCCGTGAATATTTCGTACTCCTGGGTGAGGGTGTGGGGCAGTGAAGAAATGCTGCCAAGAGCCAGGGAGGGAGCAACCTGCTCCCTGTAGATTATTCACCATCTCGTCTCTACCTTGTGCTTTTGCTGAAGGGCTTAATGCTTGTACGTTGCATTTTGTAACTAATTCACTGACCCTGCTGCAGCACTTAAAGTGATGAAGTGGATGCAGAATTCTACCTCTGTTCCTTGTTTCCAAGGCAACCATCCTGCCTTCCTTCTCCAGAAGTGTCACACTTAATTTGTTCAGTCATAGAAATGTTTGCAAGAGTTTATAGTAAGAAGGGGAAGGTGCTTCCACCTCTTATTAGAGGAGGTGCAAATTAACTTGCTGGGCTAGTGCTGCCTCCTGGCCTCCTGGAGGCGGTGGTGGCACTGTCCTGGGCTCACCCCAGCGTCCTCCCGCAGAGGTTCGGAGGGTGGCTGCTGGATGATTTGCGATGCTGTTCAGACCTTGCACACTGAAGCCCTTGGGAACCTGCCTTTGCCACTGTGGATTCCTTTGCAGATGCTGAGTGTGCTCCTTGACCTTTATGCCTGGATTTGAGGGAGGGAGAGGGGTTTCCCTTGACCTGTGCTGCAGCATGTGTACCAAGGGGCTCTTCCCATCCCTTATCCGTGGTGTCACGCAGAAATCTCTCCTCTGTGCGTGGTGGGGGACACAAGTTCTTCTCCTTTCCTTTCTTGCTGAGGCACCTGGGTCTGTCATATTTTCCTGTGGCAGGCACATGGGAAGGAGTCTTTGGTTCTTCTACCCACGTTTTGCTGATCTGTTTCGTAATATAACTGTCTGGTGTTAAAGGAATGTGGGTCTCCATCCGTGCACAGAACACCTCTCCTCTCTTCGTAGGAGTCTGAACTGTGGCCTTTAAGTCTTGCATCGGTCAGGGGAAAACTACTGTTACCCATTTCTGTTTTTATCGATGAACCTGACTTGAGAACCTGAAATTCTCTTGATGTTGCAGGAGTTGGAGCGGTGGTTGCAGGGGCATGCTGTTGTGTGCCTTCTGCATTTGTCTGCATGAGGACTGCTGAATGAAACAGGAATGCAATTAGTTGCTTGTCATGGTGACCTTCCAGTAAGCTTGAAGCCCTTAACAGTATCGTGGGAGGTGACAAATCATTCATTACTGGTCCTTGCTGGCAGGATGGCGATCTGCAGCTTGACATCTGGTTTCAGAGAAAATTGTCCATATCCAAAACAAGCAAACTGAAATATTTGTGGCCTAGAATGGGAAGTGAATTAGCTGTAAGTATTTGGAAGCTGCAGCTGTGCTTACTGATTCTTATTTTAACCTTGCTTATACCAGAACTTGAAAAGAGCCAAGTGATGACCTCTGATGTAAAATTTGAGCTTGGAAGCTGCAAACCAGACAGGCTTGTTAAGCATTGGTTGACCCAGATTCCTTTTTTCATTCAGTCCTTGACCCTTGCTATCTTAGCTCTCTGCAGATAATAGCAGCTCTGTCTGGATGCCACTTCTTAACCTGCAGGATCACAATTAATACTTGCACTGCTGCTGTCTGGAGTTTGCGCTTTACAGGCATTCTCAACAAGTTTGCAAAGTCATAAGAAATGATCTCTCTACTACTGTTCGCTTCACTCAGTTTCAAAGACCTGGGAGTGGCTAAAAAAAAACGCTTTGCAGACTGTAGAGATCCTGCCTCTTCCAGAGGCAGCAGTGCTTTTGAGATCTGCAGAAGCTTATATTTTCCCCTAGCTGATAAAGCAGCAGCCTGCTAGTACTAGGTGAATTGCCGTTTGTGCTGGTGCAATTGACTCGGAAAACATCGGTGAAATTGCTTGGGAATAAATGGTGAAATAGGCACTCTGTCAGCAGTACTCTGGTCCAGCCGGTGTTTGGTGAAGTGGTGAAGGCAGGGTGAGGGAGGGACTCTATCTCATCTGCATCGCTGCACTGACGGGAGAGCTGCACTGTGGGAGCGTAGCAGCTTTTCGGCTTAGTCAGTGGTCAGTGGCATCTTGAGCCAGATTAGGGCATTTGATGGAGCCAGTGGTCCTCAGCTGAATAGCAAATTTTCACTAATCACATTTAGTGCCAGTGTAGAAAGCAGCATCTCTGTCCCTGCTGGAAAATTGCTTGCCAGGAAATACTCTGCTACTCCATAAAGAATTGCTTGAGGCTCCTTCCAAGAGGTCTTTGATTTTCTCAGAACTTCAATGAATTTCTCTGCTCACTCTGTAGCCTCATTACCATGTATGCATATGCAAGTATTTGAAATCACCTCCCAGAGGATGGGATCATTATGACTAGAGTACAGTGATTCAGGTTTCAGCTGTTAATAAAAACCTATTTTTACTCTCTTGGTAAGTAGGACAGAAGGAAAGAAAGAGGCAGAGCTGAAATACAGCAAAATAAAAACACTAGCTGCTAGAGACTTCTAGGCTTTCTCCCTTCAAAATATTCCTTTCCCTGGCAGTCATTCTGATCTCATTTGTCCTGTATGTTCCATTCTCCTCGGATCCGTGGCATTTAGTTTGGTTCCCTCTAGCTCCAGTGCCCCTAGCAAAAATAGCTGATGGCTGTGTTGGGTCTTCAGTTCCTGTGCTAGAGGATCCTGCCAGGCTGGATTAGCCTAGGCTCAATTTGCTATCTTGGCAGTCACTTCCTTGATGAAAGCAGTCTCCCAAGTAAAGGAAATCAAATGATCAAATTAGGAGTGTTGTGTGCCATGCACATCACTGAGGAAGCCAGCCACAGGATTTGCTAAAACTGTTGGCCCAAATCTCGTTATGTTGGACCTGCCTGCTTCCTGCTAGTCCAGTAGCTGGGATGACCTTTTATTTCACTCCTGTGATGCCACTTCATGAACCAGAGGTCAAACTTGACAAATTGGATCTGTATTCAGTTCTCTGTCACTTTCCTAAAATATGCTGCTCTAACCAGGCTTCCAGTGCGGGTGTGGTATGACCATAGGAGAAATGCCAGTAGATCCTCATCAGTGTGTAACTGGAACGTGCCAACCTTGCAGCTATTTGGAGGGTCATCCATCTGTTCAGACTGTAAGCGTGGCAGGACTGAATGTGATTCCGTACATGACATTGGCATGCTCTGTGACTAACCAAAATATATTTCCTTTTGAAACTTTACCTACTGAGCTAGGGACTACCTCACTCTTTCTTACTGCAAAAGGCAAGATGACTTCCTCAGAGCAGTAGACTGACTTTAAAACTCAGTCACTCTGGAGAACACAGTTTGAGGATGCTAGCTGTGAAGCAGGGTTTCTGAATAAGAGTTCACTCTCTTGAATTCCAGTTGGTTTGTCCCAATAGCTACACTTCCATTTACCTCTGAACTCCTTTCTTTTGCTGGACAGCTTTTTAGAATGCTACTTTTACAAGAAGTGAATATGCAGTGAAGTGATATTTTTAGATCTTACTCTGTTTTTGAGATGTGTTTTCAGGGAGACCTTAAGTTGATTCCTAAGGCAGCACCCATTTGTGGCCTAAAGTAAAATGTGAGACTGGGAAAAAAAGTCTTAGACTTTCTAGGCTACCTCCTGCTGTGAAAGACTCTGAATGTCTGTTAGCAAATAAGCTGTGTCCATGTAATATTTAGCAAGGTGAGCAAGAGAGTGTGGTTGATCTGGTGAGGTTTTTTGTTTCCTTTCTTCCTGTGCAAAGACCAGGAAGAATGGGTCCCAGTGGCTTAACTGACATTCAGCCCACAGCGCAGGAACAGGGGGTTGATATCAGTGCCAATTAAACAGTTTATCAGGGCTGGAGGAAACCAGGCTGCAGTTCAGAAGATGGTCCTAAACGTGGGAGCTTTTGATGCTTTCTCCCTTCCTTCATGCAGAGTGACCCTCCAGGGCGAGGCGTAAAAGCAGCCTGAGGAGGTGCCTCCGTGGCAGCCTCCCTGCTAACCGGGATACGCAGCTGCTCGGCACGCTGCCTTCAAAGGCAGCAGAACAGCACAGCTTATCTGGGATGGGAGGGAGCGATCAGGTGGCTGTGCCTGACCTTTTCATTTGTTAGCCATAGGCAGCTGGTTCTCCCTGCGGCTGGAGGTGTTGCAGGGGGAGCAAGAGGCGAGCTGGAAAGGTATGTTAGAAGTACCTGGGCCCTGGAGGAACTTCTGTTCTCACCTGCATTCGAGAGAGAATCGCTAGGCATGTGGAGACTCCAGCAGTACTTCTGGGAAACTGTTTCAGTGCCAGCATGCAGCGCTCATAGATGCTCTTGAGACAGTTTGGTGTTGGGACCCTGCTATGAAAGTACAACAAAAAATGTAGAAGGCCACCCACATGGCTTCTGAGATGCTGACATGATGCAAGTCTGCTGGATTCTTGATCTGATTAAGAACAGCTTTCAGAGCTGATACCCCTTACTGGGCAGATGGTAGCTCTGTGGCTACTGGTTTTAATGGTAACGGAAGTCCCTGGAGACAGGAGGGATGAAAAGAAAGTATAAAGCATCTTTGCTGTGATCTCGTTGAGAACTGTCTGTTAAAGGGAGCTTGGGAGTAAATGCTGCTCTCCTTAGAATTGTGTTCTGCAAACTCTTTTGCCTTGTCGTGCTGGATTAGCCTCAACTTTAGGATAAAGAAACTTCTATTCTGTTGCTTCAGCAACAGAATACAGCTCAGACAGGAGCTCTGGCAGCTCTGCTAATGTGTTTTGACCTCTTACAGGTAGGGAGCAGTAGCTTGTTTTCTGTCTTAGTTTGGGCTTGAGTTGGTGATGGAGAAAATGTTCCCGCACTCTGTTCCGTGCCCTGAGCCACACTTCTGTGGATGTCATGCACTCCGGTGTGTCTTGTGGTGGACGTCAATGTACCAGCAGCTGGGCAGACCTGCTAGACTCTCTCCATAGCTGACAAAGGACCCAGTGGATGGAGCACCTTGTGGAGCAGCTTACACAGCTGCTAGTGTCTCTGCAGTATAGTTAGCAAGGCAGTCTTGCCTTTCTTGACACTTTCCTCTCTTGATTATTACACACTTTTAATAAAAAGGGAGGTGGGGAACAAACCTGCAGTGGCATGAAACTGGCTAGGAAGTTCTCTTTAAACAAACTCCATGTACCTTTGAATATTGGGGTGGAACGGGACCATCTCATACTGTCAAGGATTTTTCCATGCCTTCTGAAAAGTGAAGCTGTACTGATGAAACTCTGCTCTTGGACTCTTTGCAGTTGGTTTCGTAAGAAACATGCTCAGGCAGAGACTCTGGTGCCCATACCTCCCAGCCCAGAAACAAAGGACAAGTGGAGAAGTATGACGGCGGTGCCTTATCTGGAAGATCTGCATGGCTACAATGAGGATGAAGATGACGACTTGTATGACATTGAAGATGATATCATCTACACTCAGGATTTCACAGTACCAGGTAGGAGACAACGGTGCTGGGATGAGAAGGGCAGAAGTGACTCTTCTCTTGTCCATTTAAAGTTTTTTAGGAAAGGCCTTGAGGTCTGAGTACATCCTTTCAGCAGTGGAGGAGAGTATTGATTATTAAGTGGTGCGAGTGACGCACAGTGAGTGAGCCACAGTGCTCCGGATGCCTTGGTCCTTTATTTGATCAGCCAGGATGCCCCTTCCTGTGTGCTACCCATATGCTGATTTCCTTCCTTCATCCAGTAATAGCTTGCTCCTGCTGGACTCTGTTGTTAAAGCACACTTAATTCTTTTGGCGAGCTTTGCTAGACTCACCGAGTTATTTTGGAGCACAGCCCTAAATGACTCAGTGTTCAGAGTAGATGGCACATCTGGGAGAGAAGAGTGCTTGTAGCCTTACACTGAGACTCTTCTGCTCCAGTGTTGGTAACTTGGTTGCAGAATTGCCTCTTCCTTTATTGGGGATTCCCTGTTGTTTTAAGGTAAGCCAACCAGTAAGCAGAGGGGTGTGTGGATTCAACCGTGCAGTTTTCACAAAGTGGTGGTAATTACGTAGTCTGCCTTCTCTGGCCTCTCTGTACCTGTGAGCCACGTGACTTGTGAGCAGAAAACTGAAGGGCATGTGTGTGATAAGATGAAAGGCAAAGACTGCTCAGCTTTACAGTTGTTGTAGTGGTTGTGCTGTATGATTGAGGCAGCAGTTTCTTCATCTCCCTGCCTCTGCTCTCGTTGCCTAAATGAACACACTGTGAGTTTCTCGATTAATTGCTCTCAAGTCTTCACTGTGCTCCAGCCTAGTTTAATTGTTGTTTTGGAGGGAAGGTTTCAAGTACTATTCGTAGGGATGCTGATGACTGGAGGTATCTGGGACTGACCTTTCCTTGTGATGTTCAAAGCCCTAGCTTCTGTAGTTCAAAACTAATCAAACTGCTTTAGTTTTTTGCTTAATGATGGCTTGGTGGGCTTCTGTAGATCTGAATAAAAGCAAGGTCTGGTTTTACTTGTGCAAAAATCTCATACCTGAAGACCTTGTTTTTGTCTTGGTTTCCTGGTTAGGTGGAAACTACTTTTTTTTTTTTTTTTTTTTGAAGCACCAGCATGGAAGAATAATGTCAGGCCTTGAAGCCTGACAATAATAAGCCTCAAATTGTACCTAAAACTCCTTTGGGCAGCGACTTGAACCCAGGTTGGCTTCCCAGGCAGAGCTTTCCAAGGGGAGAAGGGCTGAGACTGCTTTAAGCCGAGCTCACCAAGGCAGTGCTGTAAGCAGCCATGCTGTATGGCATCCCCAGGTACCAGTCAGTCCCCAGCAGGGTGTCTGTTCAAATGTGCAGCCAAACGGATATGTAGGTGGGTCGGAGGTGGAGCCTGCCAAGATGAAGGGAGTCTCATCAAAGCGAAACAGATCTGTTTCCAAGTGCTGATTCACTGGTGACAGTCGGGTAATTTATAACCTTTTCTAATAGAGCTGATGTCCCAGTGCCAGCTGGGTGACCTGCAGAGCTCTGTCCTTTGCTCTCTTCTTACATCCCACAGACTTTTCCTCTTAGCCTAGCAGAGGCTTTTTGAAAGGAGGCATCCTTTTAAAAATGTGATAGACTCACTGAAGCACATACTTGACTACCAGGGCCTTGCTAAGTAGAGAAGCAGGAGAGAAGAGGGCTTGCCAGATGCCTTCTGTGTTGTCAGAGGTTACCCATTTCCCTATGCAAGGGCTCCTGCCAGCAACAGCCCGTATGTAAGTGCTCAAGACATGAAAAAGTGCCCAGGCCTGAAAGTTCTGTAACCAGCATCACTTACATCGCTTTCTAATTGGACGTTTTGCTTTCTGAACCAGCTTCAAGAGGTGAAAGAAAGGTACAGTTGGTTGTGTGCCTGTAACCTCCCTTGAAGGGCCAGGCTTCCAAGCTGGGAAGCTCAGTGAGAATAGATCTGTTGCAGTCAGTACTTGACTGGCTTGCCCCCAAACCAGAGAGTCCACAGGACAGTCTTACTGCTTTTTTGGCGTCAGTGTAGAGAATAAGCTTGTGCATGTCTCTAACAGTGCCCTGTTGCTTCCCTGTGCATTCCCAGCTGCAGAGGAGGAAGCTGAGGCAGGGCTTAAAGGAGAGAGCAGAGCACTGGGAATCTGTGACAAGCTGTTTGGAGTGAAAGCTGTGCTCCCGTCAGCCAAGGGCGCAGAAGAGGAGCGTGAAGCGTAGCCTAGGCCCTAAAGCACTGCCCTTTGGGCTTCCCATGGCCTGAGCTAATGGCAGTGGCTGGAGAGTGCAGGATCATCTCCTCACATCCCTCAAGCTTCAGCAGGATCTTGCCTGTCTCTGACACAGTTGTATTATTTCAAAAGCAGATAACTTTGTTCTGCACGGGAATCATTCGTTAGTTTTTGGCTTTGTATTTTTAACCAAAGGCTAGCTGAAAAGGTTTAGTGTGCTGCTGAGGAAAACTGTTTGTGACCCCTTTTGGGGGGGGTTAGTCTGCCTGTGCAGTCCAGCCCATTCCTGCAGACCTGCCACACTGAGTGTCTTTGTGCAGAAGATGCATTCCTGTCTGTTCTCATTCTAGTTAAAATGTTTTGGTTTCTCTTTGACTTTTCTGGTGATGATTGGCTTGTGTTACTGCCTGGTTTATGCACTACTTTGTGATTAAAAAGTGGAAACTTAGGAAGACTTGCAAAATTAGTGATTGTATGTCCAGCAGGTCCAGGACAGCGATCTGGCTGTTCTGGTTGCTGCTGAGGGTCCCTGACCTGCAGCCCTGCAGCTGGGCGTTGCACGCTCTCGTCAGCGTGCTTGGAGAAACGCTGTGCTCTGCAGTTCCTTTGAAGCAAAATAGCGGAGCGTGCAAGATCCTTTTCTCCCCCAAGTGACGGTTAGTGCTGAGCCCTCTGAGCCCCTGCGCCCACGTCTGCCGCCTCCCTGCCCTTCAGCTGTGCCGTCCGCTCCTCAGCTGCCTCCTGCTGCGGGGAGCTGGGGCTGCGCCCCGCGGCCGTGCCTCTGCCAGCCGAGGTGACGTTCCCCCATGCACAGGCAGGTGACTGATAGTGGGAGATCCGCTCCAGAGCGGTAACGTCAGCCGTTGTACACTCCTAATGCAAACAGCAGTATCTAAACCCAAATAACAGCTGTCACGTCAGAAGATGACCAGCAAGTTGCTGGAGGGTGTTTGAGGTTCTTGTGTGCGCCTTGTGCTGTTTCAGAGGGATTAGACACCTGAAGTTCAGCGCTGGCCCCATAGGCCAGCGCCTCCCGTATTACAGTTAGCCTGGGCGGGCTGAACATGGTTTTGTTTCACTTAACTGGTGAATGGCGATGGGTTTTAGCCTCGCAGTTATTTCCTGAGTTCTTGCATACTTGCTCAGGTGGCTAGTGAAATAAAGCATTGTTTCCAGCCGGTCTGAAGATCTTCCCAGCACGTGGCTGTTCCACTTTCGTAGCGGTGAAGGACCGAGCTGGATGTGTCTGGCAGGTGGATTCGTGGGGGACTGTCAAACAGCGCAGTCCGGATGCGGCCCCAGGGAGCCATGTGGGGCAGGAGGAAGACTTCAGCCTGGGTGCTCCCGTGCTGCTCTCCTGAGCAGCCGTCACCGGTGGCCATCAGGCAGCGTCTTAGGGAGCCTGAGCACATGTGAATTCATGTTCCCAAACCGAGGGCGGTATTTGAGCATGGGACAAATTCTTCCCCCACAGACAAGTCACCTGTGGCTTGGCTCGCCCTAGAGAGGACAGAAAGCACAGTCCAGTGTGCCCCCAGCCTTGGCAGGAACAGACTTGATTCAGACTGAAGCACTGAAGAGTTGAGAGCTGGTCTGCTGTGATGGATCAGTCTCTCAGCTCAATCCTGCAATCCTGCAACTTCTGATCAGGCTGTGATGAAGGTCAGGCTGCTCACAGGACTTGTCAAGACACCCTTCTCTTTTTGTTAGCCTTATTTTAAGGGAATACGGGCTGGTGTGATAGGATAGAGGGGTGCAATTTACAGGTTAGGTGCTTCTGATGCACAGGAGTCTCCTCACCAGAAGTGTAACACTCCCTCAAAACAAGCTTATAGGAGGAATGAGGATGAGGAGGGAGCCCAGCCTGGGTGCAGGATGCTCTGGTGGGTTTGTATGACGCTGGCAAAGGCAGGGGGCAGCTTGCACAGAGAATAAATTTTAATCTTTCTTTCCCAAGTCTTCCTACAGGATTCTTTGAACTAGCTCAGCTCCATGCGAGTGTTACATCTCTAACAGTGATGCCACATTAAAAAAAAAAAAAAAACTTGTAAATGACTGATCGATTCGGTTGTGGTTCTGCTGGGCTGTAAGAGCAGGAGTACAAGTGACTCACAGGTGGGAGTGGGTGGTCAGTTTGGGAGGGAAAAAGAGGGAACCTCGTTAAATCTTACCTTCTTCAGAGGAAGAAGGGGCTTTGAGAATGTGCTTTTATTTTTAAAGGGCTATTTAAAGATTTATGCAGCTCTGTAAAGAGCCTTAAATGTTACATGCCCCTGGTTCAATTGGTGTTAAACATCTCATCTGAGGGAAGTGCTGAGGAGAGAATATTGTGACATGGAGCACGTGACAAACCCTCCTCCCCAGAAGGGCTGCCTTCTTATTTGGAGAGAGGGAGCATATGCAATAAAGGGATGTAAGCATCTTGCTACTTTTGTGCTGCGTTTCAGATTTAGAAGGCTGTGCTCTGCTTTTTTCTCCCCTGCCATTAACCCCTTGCTCAGCTGCAGCCCAGTCCTCCTGCAGAGGCAAATGGCTGCGGAGCTTGATGCTGGTTTTTTGTTTTACTTCCTTAGCATTCGGTCTGAAGCTGGAAAATAAAGGCAGGGCTGGAGCCTTTGAGTAATGCCTGGTGCTTGAAAAGGTGCGTTTCTCACAGCAAATCGTGTATGCATGTTTGTCTCTGACAAACGTGGCGATTCAAAGAGCTCTTCATGGTTTTATTTTGAAACCATTTTTTGTGCCTGAATGAGCTGGATGGAGCCATTAAGAAATGTGAGAGGTGGCAAGGACAAACACGCATGTTCTCAAAGCCTCTCGGCCCTCCTTTTATTTATTTTATTTTTAGCCCTGTTCAGCTGATAATGGTACGGTAGGATATGGCTGTTCGAAGAGACACAGCGCTGGGTCACTGGCTTCCGTGTGGGCAGGCAGTTGCCAAGACTTCATCCTATGTTGAATTTTTATTTTCATTAATTTGAACGTCAGCAACTGTCATTGGTGAAGGAGGTAAAATTAGCTTGCAATTCACCCTCCCTCCTCAGTATCCATAATAGACTCCTGGGATTGTTCTTTTGAGGCAGGGTGGGAGGGGGAGGAGGGAATAGTCACACACAAAAGACAAATGAACTGTTTAGGTTTTTTTTTTTCCCTCCCCAGTCAGAAATGTTAATTGACTTGGCCTGAGTTCAGCTGAAGGAGGGGAAGGATAAGTGTTCAGCTTTGCTCTGAATGAGGTTATTTGAGTCTCTGCAGACATGTAATTGGGGTGCAGGGTGAAGAGGACAAACCCTGAACTCCAAGTGGGGGCATGGCCAGGCTGCGCTGGTCTTGGGCTGCAGCTCGACCTGTGCTGAGCCACAGTGCTCGCAAGTGACTGGGGAAAGCCCAGTTCCTGGAGGAGCTCTGGGGACCAGCGTGTCCTCAGCTTCTGGAGGGGCCTCTAGAGCCTTTTCTAGCAAGTCACCCTCTCCTTTAAGGGGTCAGGAGTTGGAAGATAATCAGATCGATAGCAGGTTCCTAAGTGCACAGCCTGGGCCACTGGGTCTGATTAGCATTTCCGCTCGCGCTCCTGAGCCACGCGCCTTACCAGCCATTTTCAGACGGTGTTCAAGGCATCGGTGTCCAAGGTACCTCTGCTCTTTGAGCTGCGTGAGGAGTCAGATCTGCGTTTCTCAGGAGGTGCAAGGCTGGGCATCCCCGCCCGAGGAGTGCAGCGCGTGCCCAGCATCGCCTCTGGGAGCGATAGGCGCGTGCACAAAGCTGGCAGGCACCCTGGCACGCCGACCCCCGTCTCTTCCAGGGGCGATGCAGGCACGCTCAGGTAGGTAGCATCAGGCCAGTATCAGGGAGCTGTTTAAAGACATGGTAGAGCCGCAGGGTGGGACACGAGGGGCAGATGCTCACCAGCAGGTCACTGGACCCCAGGGTTGCCCTACAGCAGCCGGGTCAGTTCACACCTCCCTCCCTCTGCTTCTGGACCCCTGTCCTGAGCCTCTGGGAGGCCACCAGCACCTCGCCCCTCTTTGCATGACCCCATCTGTGCAGGTCTGGTCCAGCTCCAGCATGCTGGTGTGTGCAGACCACAGCACAGGGAAGGTGCTCTGAGCTCTTAGCAAGCCAGGAGCACGGCTGACTGGCTCCAACTGACTGCTTTGATCTGTAGATCAATCAGCAGGGTGATTTCTCAAGGTAATTCCTGCCTGGGCCCAGCTCCTCAGCTGAGCCTGCTTTTAGGGGAAGAAATCCACTCTGTGGTGAATGCATTAGGTTCTCCGGTGCTCACAGCCTGCGCCAGGCTGGCTGTGGAAGTGCTTCATCTCCTGCCTTATTTCTAGGGATGCGTGTTTATTCTAGCCTGATGGGTCGTGCCCTGCTGCAGCCTGCCCTTTGCTCCTGTCCTGCACCCGTGAGGCTTTTCCAGAGCCGCTCCCCAGCAGGCAGAGGGCCTGTGCCTGCGTGGGTCCAGGCTCCTGCCTCCTTTGCTGCTTCAGATCCCTGCGCCCGTTCAGGGGGCTGGTCTCTGCCCTGCTCTGGGGAGAGAAAGGTGGGTGCTGAAAGACTCTGAACCAAGGGCCCTCCATGCGCCCTTGCGGCTCTCATTTCTGAGCAGCTCTTCCACCCGCGGAGGAGGAGGAGGAGGAGGACTCGCTGTGTGTAGCTGCGGGCTGTAACTTCCCTGCAGGGCTGCAGGAAGGGAGCAGAGCGAGCAGAGCCCGTGCAGCAGCCGCACCACAGCAGCAGTGCCCGGGGGGCGTGCAGTGAGGCGGAGGAGAGCGCGGGCCTGAGGGGGACCCTGCTGTTTCCCTCCAGCAGCTCTCCCCGCGTGTCCCCCTCCTCCCCAAGCGGTGGGGTGATCACTGGCGCAAGTGCAGAGATGACGTGCCCATCGGCCTTGGCGGAGAAAGGATTGAGCATCCTTTAAAGAAAATTATACATAATCGTCTTACAGCCTTCGCTTCCACTCAAACCTCTGAGTCATAACTGAAGGGCCCTGGAGCGTGACGTTCCTGCTGGAAGGAAATTGCCTCGGCTGGATCCGGTGGGGGGAGCTGGGACCCTGACAAATCCTTTCATCAGCCTGGCCGGGGGATGCGCGGCACCGCGATGGGGGGCACGCAGGGCTACGTGCGCGGTGGCATCCCCTCCTGCTCCGGTCAGGGCTGCGCTGGGGAGGGGGCCCTTTGTCGCTCCCTGGGCACATGGATGTGACCCGAGCCCCCGTCCAGCTGCAGTGGCAGATGGATGCCTCTGGAAATGGCTCTGCATCTGCTGTGCTGAGTCACACTGAGCTGGCCCATGCAGGAGGGGAGAGGGGCTGCTGTGAAGCAGGTGAAGCACAAGCCGTCGTCCCATCTGGACACCCCCTTCAGGGGACGGGGGCATGCCTGAGCTGCGTGCTGTTTGACGGGGGCAGTGCACTTGCGTGAGTGGAGCAGACCATTCAGTGCAGTGTAGAAGCTGGGTCTTTGCGCTACAAACCCTTCAAGCCCCTGGGAACCCTGCAGGTGGGTGGATGGGGCTGTGACTTGTCCCCTCCTCCAGAGAAAGCCACCGAAGGGAGCAGTGATAGGCCTCCGCTTCGGGCCCCGGGGCCGGACCCCTGGCTGCAGGGGGGTGCGTGGTTCTCCTGCCCCGGGGGCCTGTGCCAGCCGTGCCCGCGGTTCTCACTTGTTGCCTGTTTTCTCTTGCACCAAATACACACTGGGTACTGCCAGCTGCCGCATGATGGAGAAATATGGGTAAAGGCAGCCCTCGCTTGTACCCCTGGGAGCGGGGAGGGAGATGCGGTCTCAGACTCCCTGCTTCACGCACCCTCCCTTGGGGCTGTGTCTCCTGTGGTCCTCAAAGGCTTAGAAACCGGCTCTGATTTTCTGTTTTGAGCGATGGGAAGCGTGGGTCCTGAGCAGAAGCGATGCTCTCCGCGGAGAGGCGCGAGGCGGCTGCCTGCACGCTGCCTCACGTCTGGCTTCCCTTGCAGGACAGGTGCCTGAGGAGGAGGCAGGGCAGAACGGGCAGAGCCGCAGCAAGGGGCTGCCCAAGGCCGTCTGCATGAACGGGACAGAGCCGGGACAGCTGAGCACCAAATCGAAGGCGGAGCGGCGGGCCAGCGCCTCTTCCAACCCCTCCCGCAAGGCCTGCTCTGCCAGCAGCAAGATCCGCAAGCTCTCCACCTGCAAGCAGCAGTGAGCCGGGAGCGCCCGCGCTCTGCACAGGTACAGCCACCCGAGCCCCACGGCGGGTGGGCACCCCTGGGCAACACCCAGGGCTGCCGAGCCTGCCCTGGCCGTGCAGGGCTTTGTAGCCCTCGCTGGGGAGAGGGGAGAGGTCTGGGGGCTGAGCCCCCTCTGCGTCCCCACGGTGCCAGGGAGGCACAGAGCTGCCCCGTGCCGGTGGGGACCCTGCTGTGCTCCTGTGGGGCTCGGCTCTGCCCTCGCCTCGTGAGCTGCTGCCACACCAGGCAGGAGCTGCTGTCGTAATCCTCCCTTCTCTCCCAGACCGCGCTCTGGTTGCATCATGGCAGCCCCTCTGCTTGGCACCAGAGCCCCCACCTTCTCCCCTGCGCTGCTCCTGGCGTTGCTGCCCTCCTGCCTGCGGGGAGCAAAGCCTCTGGCACACGGAGGAACCAGGCAGCAGTGGGATGCTGAGCACGGGGCAGAGCCTCTCCCGGAGGAGGCTTCCAGGAGTCTCCCCCAGGGCTGGGAGGTGGCTGGGTCAGCCACGGGACTGCAGCAGCCACAGCCGTGCCCAAAGCCCATCCTTCCCCTGCTCTGGTGCTCAGGGAAGCTGAGAGCCCTCCCTGCTTCCCCCTCCTTTTTCCGGCTCGTTCCTCTGCTCTGCAGCCCTGTCCCCTTCTTCCCACCCCTCATTCATAAGTGAGCCAGCGATGACTCACACTCAGCGCGCATCCACCCCCGTCCTCACGCTTGCGCTCGTCACTGGCGCTCCGTGGGGCTGAGGCTCTGTTATCTGTTTGGATCACGACCAGCTTTGTGGTGTGAAAAAAGCCAGAAATAAAAGCCCGTTCCTCCCCCTGCAGCTGTCAGACCCGCGCTCAGCCCGTGTGGCAGCTTTAATCTTTAATTCATGGCTGGGAGTGAGTCACCTGCATGGGGAGTTACTGTATCGTGAGCAAATGCCTCTGCTCCGGGTCTCCCCAGGGAGCTGCTGCTCCTCTTGCCCCTTCCTGCTCGGTGGCCGCAGCCTGGGGCCTCGGCCCCCTCAGCAGCGGCTGACGGTGGTTTTGGGGAAGACGAAGGTCCCTGCAGGCTGCCTGAGCCTGATCAGGTCCTCGCCTCCAATTTTCTCCTGTGTGTACTGCAGGGACTGCCAGGCTAGAAATGGAATGCTTCTGTTGCTGCCCTTCCGTTCAGCTGATGCCTTAAAGTATTTGAGAGCAAAAAGCAGCCCCTTCTCCCTGGTAGGAATGAAGTTCAGGCGCTGCGCTTTCCCCTTGAGTTTTTGCCTCCCACCTTCAGTGGTGGGTCTGGGCGCTGGACAAGCGCTTGCCCCTGTCCCAGGACCGAGCGGGGACTGGGCAGCTCGTGCCCCACGGCCAGGTGCTGCCGGGAAGCACGGGGCTGGCGTGGGATGTGAGCTGCCCGTGGTCGCTGCAGGAGCGGAGCTGGGGCTCGTGCCTGCTGCTGGCACCAGCCGTGCCTTCCCCAACCTCCTCTCTCGTGTTCTCCTACACCCAGGGCCCGGGTGAGTCCTTGCCCATCTCAGCATCTCTCCTGGGAGCGGACTGTGCTTGCAATCCAAAAACCGAGGAAACCAACCAAGGAAAACGCCCCCACCCTCCCTGCGGCCCCCTCGCTACGGCCAGTGCCAGGAGCCAGAAGCTGATGGGGGCAAGACCCCACTTACCACCTTGGAAGGAGAAATCTCCGGCTGCGAAGATGCTGCCCCTCCTCCCCAATCACTCTTTGCCAATCAAGACACTGATTCTGTTTTTAATTTCGCGATGGGAAGGGTGGGATGAGCGGGGCCGGGGTGCGGTGGGACCTGCGCCCCTCTCCCTGCCCTGGCTGTGTAGAAGTCGTGCAAAGCCATTGCCGTGCACTTTATGTTTTAGACTACTGTTATATATTATATATTTTCCTCTTTTTTGTTTATATTTGCGGTATATTTAGAGATTCCTACACATCGTGATGTGTTTAAAATAAATCAGATGAGGAAAAAAAACAGGTATAAGACAAAGCAAAACTCTATTAAACCTGCATGCTGTAAAAGGGCTCGGAAAAGGGAATGGGTGCGTTCATCTTATTTTTTTTCCCCTTTTTTCCTTTTTTTTTTTTTTTTTTTTTTTTTTTTTTAAGAAAAAAATAAAGTGAAAACAGAGAGGTGGGTTTCATGTCCTTCCTCCTGCAGCAGGGGGGTGGGGGATGCTCTGGGTCTTCCTGGGGCTGCACTCCTTTTGGCTGGGGAACCCCACTCTGCCTGGAGCAGCGGTGGGCACTGCTGGGGTGGGCCCCCCCCAGGCAGGGGAGGAAACAGCACGGTTGGGGCAGGAAGGCAAGAACCAAGCTCAGAAAAGTCACAGCCTTTTGGTTTTGTTTTTCCTTTGTTTATAGAGTTAAAAACGCTGAGTTGTAGTTGGAGTTAGTGCTTTGGACAGAGACGTTGCAGAGGGGAAGGAGCGACCCGGCCCCTTTACTCGCATGCAATTGGGGCGCGGGGCAGGACCGCTGCCGAGCCTCCCAGGTACTACAGCGTGGCCTTTTTTCTCCTTTTTTTTCACCCATCCTTTGAAACATAAATAAATAAACAACAACAATAACAAAAAGCTAACACCCCCCCACCCACCCCCGGAGCAGCAGCAGCAGCTACCTCTGTGAAAATCAATAAATATCCTCTGTGTGCGCTGAGCTCCCGTGGGCGGGGGGGCTTGGGGCACGCAGGGGGCACGCACCGGCCCCACCCTCTCCTCTCGTCCTGTGTCACCACGCACTGGGAAGAGGGGACAGCACCGGGGCGGGCGAAGGGCAGCCCCCACCCCTGCGGGGGCTATCGCTGGGTGCCCCCAGCGAGCTCCGGCCTCCCCCACCTTCAGGATGCTGCTGCAGGGGGCCACCGCTCACCTGTGCCCCCCCAAGGGGATGCACAAGACACACACACCCGCCCCGAGCATCCTCCCACCTGGCACAGCAGCCCCACTGTGCTCCCAGTTCAGGTCCCAGACTCCCCATGGCGCTGGGTGCCTCACGGGCACATTCCCCTCTCCCCTAATGACGGCTCCCTCTGCGAGGACAGTCCCCGGCCAGACAGAGCAGCG
>VXAL01006211.1:0-30634 GCA_013399475.1 Chauna torquata
TTATTTTATTTTATTTCAAATATTCCTGGTACTTCCCTCAGCCAGAGACTTTGTCAGAAATGCTACCTGCAAAGTGCAGAGTTGTAGAAATAATAGGAATAACACAGGTCAGTTTAATGCCTGGAGTTCACAGCTTCTCTTTCTTTGCTTTACAGGCCTTTTTGCCACAGACAAGAGAACTGAGGGGGAAAATGATGCTAACACTAATCAAAGACAAGTTAACTGGAAGAACAAGCTGAAATATCCGCAACAAGAGAATCTCAGTAAAAAGAAGGTTAAAAAATGGAAAAAAAACAGGACAACAGCACATGGTTTCCAACACCAAATTATTTTCCTAGGCACAAAATTAGAATTTCTCATGCATAAACAAGTAGAAATTCTGCAGTCCAGTCAGTGTAGCAAGATCCCACAATGACCACTGGTCCCTGAAGTCTAAGATGGTTGAAGGACAGTCATGCAGCTTTTATTGCAATTTTTTTAATGATCCTGGATGCAGACTCCAGAGAACTAGCAGGCTGTTATTTTTCATGAAAGGGGCCAAGGACAAACACCAATAACTTCATTTTATTCAAAAATTAAACTGAAAGGAAACTCCCTGCCCTGATTACAAATACAGAGTTCAGGAGAGGAGAAGCAAGTGGTATTGGCCAGTTATATTGCACTTGTGGCCTACCACAGGCCAAAAGATGCCCAAGGACAGAGTGCGAACTCCTGCTGCTAACTGCTCCAAAGAACTGTCAGTGGGACCATGTACATCACCTAGCCAAGAGAGGGCATTTCCTTGGGTGACATCATTCTGGCCAGTCTTTTCAAGGCAAAGGGAACCTGACTTGCTATTCCAGAAGATAAAGAGGGAAAATGCACTTAATACCAGTCCAGTATCAGCTAAATATCCCACCCTTACATGACAGAAGTTGGCAACGCCTCTATTATTGCTTCTCTTATTTCCATAAACAGAGGATCACTGATGATGATGTGACCTCAAGTGTTGTCACTTTAATCGCAGAATCACAGAATCACAGAATCAGCAAGGTTGGAAAAGACCTCTGAGATCTTCGAGTCCAACCTGTGACCTAATACCTCCCTGTCAACTAGACCATGGCACTAAGTGCCACATCCAGTCTTTTCTTAAACACCTGCAGGGGCGGTCACTCAACCACCTCCCTGGGCAGCCCATTCCAATGCCTAATCACCTTTTCTGTGAAGAACTTCTTCCTAATGTCCAACTTAAACCTCCCCTGGTGCAGCTTAAGACTGTGTCCTCTTTTCCTATTGCTAGTTGCCTGGGAGAAGAGACTGACCCCCACCTGGCCACAGCCTTCTTTCAGGCAGTTGTAGAGAGTGATAAGGTCTCCCCTGAGCCTCCTTTTCTCCAGGCTGAACAACCTCAGCTCCCTCAGCTACTCCTCATAGGGCTTGTGCTCCAGACTCTTAACCAGCCTCGTTGCCCTTCTCTGGACATGCTCCCACACCTCAACATCTTTCCTAAATTGAGGGGCCCAGAACTGGACATGGTACTTGAGGTGCAGCCTAACCGGTGCCGAGTACAGGGGAACAATCACCTCCCTGGTGCTGCTGGCCACATTATTCCTGATACAGGCCAGGATGCCATTGGCTTCTTGGCCACCTGGGCACACTGCTGGCTCATGTTCAGCCTGCTGTCAATCAGTATCCCCAGGTCCTTTCTGCCTGGCCACTGTCCAGCCACTCTGTCCCCAACATGTAATGCTGCATGGGGTTGTTGTGGCCAAAGTGCAGGACTCGGCACTTGGTCTTGTTGAACCTCATATCTTTGGATTTGGCCCATCTATCTAGCCTGTCCAGGTCTCTCTGCAGAGCCCTCCTACCCTCCAGCATATCGACACTCCCTCCCAACTTGGTGTCATCTGCAAATTTGCTAATGGTAGATTTGATCCCCTCATCCAGATCATCAGTAAAGATATTAAACAGGACTGGGCCCAACACTGATCCCTGGGAGACACCACTAATGACTGGCCGCCAACTGGTTGCAACACCATTCACCATCAATCTCTGGGCCCGGCCATCCAGCCAGTTCTTGACCCAGCAAAGAGTGCACCTGCCCAAGCCTCAGGCTACCAGCTTTTCCAGGAGTATGCTATGGGAGACGGTGTCAAAGGCTTTGTGAAGTCCTGGTAGACTACGTCCACAGCCTTCCCCTCATCCACCAGGCAGGTCACCTGGTCATAAAAGTAGATCAGGTTGGTCAGGCAGGACCTGCGCCTCCTACATCCATGCTGGCTGGGTCTGATCCCCCAGCCGTCCTGTTGGTGTCGTGTGATTGCACTCAAGCTGATCTGTTCCATAACCTTGCTGGGCACTAAGGTCAGGCTGACAGGTCTATAGTTCCCCGGATCCTCCTTCCAGTCCTTCTTAAGGATGGGCGTCACATTGGCCAACTTCCAGTCATCCGGGAGCTCCCCGGTTAGCCAGGACTGATGATAAATGATGGAGAGCAGCTTAGGGAGCTCTTCAGCCAGCTCCCTTATCACCCTAGGATGAATCCCATCTGGTCCCATAGACTTGTGAGCATCTGAGTGGCTCAGCAGCTCACTAGCTACTTCCTCCTGGATTACAAGGGGGCTATTCTGCTCCCCGTCCCTGTCTACTAGCTCAGGAGGCCAGTTGTCCTGAGGACGACCTGTCTTACTGTTGAAAACTGAGGCAAAGAAGTTGTTAAGTACCTCAGCCTTCTCCTCATCTTTGGTAACTATATTCCCCACTGCATCTGATAAAGAATGAAGGTTTTCCTTACCCCTCCTTTTGTTATTAACATATTTGTAAAAACACTTTATTATCCTTTACTGAAGTGGCCAGATTAAGTTCTAATTGAGCTTTTGCCATTCTAATTTTCTTTCTGCATGACCTAACGACATCCTTAAACACTTCCTGATTTGCCTGCCCCATTTTCCAAAGGAGATACACCCTTTTTTTTTTCCCTGAGTTCCTGCAAAAGCTCTCTGCCCAGCCAGACCGGTCATCTTCCCCACCGGCTTATCTTTCGGTACATAGGGACATAGGGACAGCCTACTCCTGCACCTTCAAGATTTCTTTCTTGAAGTATGTCCAACGTTTCTGGACCCCTTGGTTTTTAAGAACTGTTTCCCCAAGTACTCTCTGAATCAGCACCCTGAATAGGCCAAAGTCTTCCCTCTGGAATTCCAGGGTAGAGGTTTTGTTGGTGCCCCTCCTTGTTTTGCCGAGTATTGAAAACTCTATCATTTCATGGTCACTGTACCCCAGAAGAAGCCATTGGTCTAAGTAACATTCATTAGAGAGGTAAAGTCTTGATGCTTTCACTCATCCATAGACACTCAGCAGTGGGCAAACATTTTCAAAAACTTTTTGAAAGATTACGTTTCCTGGTAGTTGGCCTGAGGACATGTTAGCTAGACAGGCTTCCTCATTTTAATAAAATCAATTGATGTTAGCTAGACAGGCTTTCTCATCTTAGCAAAAGCAACTAATGTTAGCTAGACATTCCGAGCCTTAATAATAGTAGCTGCAATTGCTGAATATTATTTGTGGCAGGCTTGTCAGCAAATGTCTGGTTCAATTTATGAAAGAGAATTGTGTCAACAATGGGAATTTATTGTTTCCTACACTTCCTGCCTTCTGGTGTCATTGGTATGCAATGCATTGTTAAGACAAAAAACCTGTGCAAAATGCAAAGTTCTGGATGAATCTGAGGTCACACATTTCCCACCACAAACATTAAGTGACTTTAGCTATTTAATTCAAAAAGACTCCTTGCAAGCCATTTAAAAGTGTTCCTCCTTGCTTGTCAGTTGTTTGCAGATATAGCACGCACATGCAATCATGAAAATTGGTTTGTTTTTTGAGCACCTCAGGTTCTCCATAAAAAGAGCTAAAAGTTGTAGCATTTCACTAAGAAAATCCTATTAGAAAGTATGTTTTTCTTTTTTTTTTTTCCCCTCTGTTTTCTCACTGAATTAAAGAATAATTTTCATAATCCCAAAACTGAATCTTTCAATGAAGCTGCTGATGGCTGAAGGGATTTTAGCAAACTCTTTACTGGCTGAGTCTTTCAGTTTTCTGTTTGGGCTATGATAATATCTCTGTCTTTCTGCTGGAGCACCCTCTGTGGGTTTTTGTTCCCTTATTTCCCAGACTTAGAGGTGGTAAAGCAACCACTATATAAAGCAGAAAATAAGGAGTGAGAATAAATGTATGTGTGCTGGTCTTTTCCTATTTTGCAGTAATGTATATACCCTTGACCTGAAAAGATGGAAATGTGCTGGAGCTTTGTAATTTAGATGAATTTAACTGTCCAATTACAGCTCTGTTTCCAAGGAGAAATCTATTTCTAACTTAAATTTCCGACACGAAACATCTCCAAACATGACACACCCTGTTTCCAGATGAGATAACCTTTACAGAAATGTCTCTGGTAGAACACAACTTTGCAAAATCACTACTAAATTCAGAAAATGTAGGTCATTAATATAATAGACTCTTCTACTGAGTAGCTGTATCTCTATGGAGTTTTGTTACCTCTTTTTGGCTATCAAAAAGTAACTACTTTTAAAACTTAGATATAGGAATGGGTACTAAAGGGGAGGACTGGCCATGGCAGTTTTGACAAGTAATAAAATACATTTTATAAGAATTGATTGCCTTTCCTCTTTTATGGTACACACAGATCATATCTATATTGACTTGTAAGGCTGCTAATAAAGCAACAACTGAATGCTTCATATCCACTTATATATTTAACTTTACAGTATCCTTGAGAGGTAGGAAGTATTGTAGTGCCCACGACCTATATTTGTCCTCCTAATTGTAAATGCCTAATTGAAACAACTATGTAAGTCCGGTTATCTCAGGATCATTCCACGGCCAGTGTGAAATAGAAGCATTCTAGGGACAAAATCAGCCCAAATAAGTTCTTAATTTCATAGAATCATAAAAGTTTTGAAAACTCTATCATTTCATGGTCACTGTACCCCCCAGAAGAAGTCACTGGTCTAAGTAACATTCATTAGAGAGGTAAAGTCTTGATGCTTTCACTCATCCATAGACACTCAGCAGTGGGTGAGCATTTCAAAAACTTTTTGAAAGATCATGTTTAGGTTGGAAACCTGAAAGACAGGTTTGGGTTGGAAGGGACCTTAAATACCACTTAGTTCCAACCCCCTTGCCATAGGTAGGGACCCTTTCCACTAGATCAGCTTGCTCAAAGTCCCATCCAACCTGGCCTTGAACATGTCCAGGGTCCCAGCTAGGGACCAACAAGTCCATGTCCTTCTTATGTTGGGGGCCCGGAGCTGAGTGCAGTGCTCCAGGTGGAATCTCATGAGAGTGGAGTAGAGAGGGAGAATCACTTCCCTCAACTTGCTAGCTATACTTCTTTTGATGCAGCCCAAAGAACAGCTGGTTTTCTGGGCTGCAGGCTCGCATTGACGGCTCATGTTGAGTTTTTCATCAACCAACACCTCCAAGTCCTTCTCTCTCAATCCATTCTCTGCCCAGCCTGTATTTGTCCTTGAGATTGCCCCAGGTAATTGACAAGTAATTTGACAATTTGACAATTACTTGTCAAACAGCCTCACTGGACAGGTGAAAGAGTAGCATGATGACGGTCATATTTTAAGCCTGATCTCAGGAGCATGGAGAGGCTGAAGACAATGTCCTTGCCTCATGATATGTGCAAAGTTACTGCTATGCAGAGCTGAGATGGGGGCTCTGATTTGCTCAAACACTCAGCTTATGTCCTAACCTGAGGGTTTACTCCCCAGCAGGAAAATCCCTCTTTGCTCTGAGACTAACAGAGGCAGGCCCTGAATGCAGATCTAGCTTCTAGTAATCCCTTATCATCTGAGCCAGAGTTGCTTGTTCCCATGGAAGGAGGTAGCAATTGTTTTTTTATAGCTCCATATTAAAACTGGTGGTGAATGCTGACTGGAACTGATCTGTAGCACAAGGAAGCAAACAGCTCTCAGTGAAACAATGAGTACATCACAACAGCCCATGTCAGGGAAAGATAAGAGATTGTTTGTCAGGCAAAATTTCTGAAGAAAAAAAAATATATATTTAAAAAGTGGGTGGGACAGTTGCAAGGAGTTCTGGTTCTTTTCAAATGTTATCTGATACAGCAGAAACATACAGAAAGAAAAGAAAGAGAAGGGAAAGAAAGAGGTGGGGGGGGGGGGTGGGGTGGGGTATAAGTCATCCAGAAATTGCTATACAAAGTCATAGTTTTAAGTGGTGGTGTGATAATATTCTCTTATATGGCACTATTGTTCCTTGAAGTGAGACTATCTGAACAGATGTTGGTGTCTCAAGGAACAGAGCAGGGTGGGGACCCAAGAAAGCAGGCAGAACAGGTGGAGGGTGAGGGAATCCAGGTCTTTGAGGATTGTTAGTGTCTTAAGTACATGTATCTCTTTGGAGGTGGGAGGAGCTCCTATTGTATTTCAACCTGAGAAAAAAAAAAACATTTTCCCAAATTATCCCTTGCAGTGAGTGTAAGGTAAGCTACTTTTAATACAGCAGTAAAGCATTCCTAGGGAAAGTTTCTTTGCACTTCTGGTTGATTTTGAGAGCTTTTTAAAAATTTGAAAATCATTGATAGAGTCAGGAATAAATAGGAGATTATGAAGAAAAAGAATTTTATGAGGGAAAAAAACAAAAACAAAAAACATGTAAAGACTGTCAGACTTCCTTCCTGCTGTTTTGCTCAGAAAATGAGAAGATACCATTGCTACACAGAGAACCTAAAAGGGAGGGTTTCCCCTGAGCAGACATCTGTTACAGGCTGAATGTTTTATGTCGATGTTTTGTCTGTTAATAATAAAGCACTCCGCTCAAATGATCATATCCCTGTTTAGAGTGACTTGAATTAATAGGAAGAAAAACATCTTCATGAACCCTTGAAATGATGGGAGGGATCAAATGAATATTTTACAGATATCTGCTAGTCCCCTTTTTTTCCCCAGAGCAGTAACTCTGAATGTCCAAAAAGGACTCGTCTGGAGCATTACAGGGTCGTAGACCAATACTTGGAGACCACAAAACTAAGGGAGAACAAGGTTTATCTGGATTCTTGGGCACTTCTTAAACATAATTTAAGTGCACTGCCACCAACTGCATTCACAATTGTGCCCCGCTCAAAGGCAAATATTTTTTAATGGAAAGATAGAACTTCAAATAACCCCTTCCTGACATGATAGGGATAGTTTACACAAATCCACTCTTTGAAGCTAAGAAACATCTTGCACAAAATCCATGTTATGAGGCTGTAACAACACCACCTCTGGATCTTCTACAGAGTGAACACTGCAGTTCTTGGATTGTTTCCTCTGCCCATCAAACCCATGTGCAAAGTGGGATGAGGTTCCCACAGATGACTCCAATTTCAATCCATTTCAGACTTTATTTCTTCAATTCTGTGGACTCCTGTGGTAGTGAACTATGCGGGCCAGCTACCAGCTGTGTGAAGGCCTGCCTTTTACTCTTTTTAAATTTACCTGCTGGCAGCTACATTTATAATCATGTGCCAGAAAAATGGAAAGAGAGCATAAGGCATCTCAGTTGTTCCCTGGAGTTGCTACGGGGACAAGATGGGTCTGGAGAAGAATATCAGAGAGGGGTCCTGCTAAAAACTAGCATCGAGTCCTGAAGAAGCGTCCCGAGAGGAGTGATGAAACCTCAGGTCAGTGAGTGTGGGAATCCTCAGGTGGGTGGGCAGAGCAGGGAGTGAATGGAGAGATCTTTGAGAATCCAGAAAGGAATCTTCTCTCTTTTGGTATTGGTGTGGCCTCACCTTGAATATTGTGTACAGTTCTGGTCTCCACAATATAAAAAGGATGTTAAGTTACTTGAAAACATACAGAGAAGGGCAACAAGGCTGGTAAATGGGCTGGAGGGCATGTCCTGTGAGGAGAGGCTGAGGACACTTGGAGAAAAGGCGGCTGAGAGGCGACCTCATTGCTCTCTGCAACTTCCTGAGGAGGGGAAGCACAGAGGGAGGAGCCGGTCTCTTCTCCCAGGTAACCAATGTCAGGATGCATGGGAAAAGCATAAAGCTGTGTCAAGGGAAGCTCAGACTGGACATGAGGAAAAATTTCTTTACCATGAGGGTGGTCAAACACTGGAACAGTCTTCCTAGAGAGGTGGTTGAAGTCCCATGCCTCTCAGTGTTCAGAGGCATCTGGATAATGCCCTTAATAATATTCTTTAATTTTTGGTTAGCCCTGAAGTGGTCAGGCAGTTGGACTAGATGATCTTTCTAGGTCCTTTCCAACTGAGCTGAGCTATTCTATTCTGTTCTATTCTATTCTATTCTATTCTATTCTATTCTATTCTATTCTATTCTATTCTATTCTATTCTATTCTATTCTATTCTAATTCTAATTCTAATTCTATTCTCTTACATACCTGAGCCATCCACGCCCATGCAGGATGCCAAGGAAGAGAGGTAGGGCTGAAGACGCAAACAGACCTTTGGGCATGGGATAACTGTGAAAGCAAGAACCTATCGCTCAAGGACTCCTCACCAGTTTCACTGGCACGTGCTCCCAAGGAGTCTAATATTAAGCCCTTGGGGTTTCACTCAAAGCCTGCCAAGTCAATGTGAATTTCTCTTTGGATTTCTCTGCATTTTGGACTGAGTCCTTTCAAAACAAGTAGTGAATAGAAACATAGAGTTTCTTCCTTCCTGTGGCTAGGATTTTCAGCGTACCTCAGCTTTTAGAATTATGGTTGGTTTTCAAAAACATGTTCCCCAGCAACACAGAAATGATCACAAGTGACTGAAATACCCAAGCTCTCTTCAGGTGGTTCATCAGCTGAGCCAGAGAGACTCACTGCAAGTTTATGTTTCTCCTGGTGGCCACAAAAAGTGAATAGACGGGCTGGCAGCCTACTCTGTGGTCCTCTAGCACAAGCAGGAGCAAAAGCACTGTTGGGGTCACTTAGCTTTACCCACTCATTTGCAGCTGCCTGTCAATGTACTTTGCTTTCATGTAGGAAGCTCAACAAATTTCCGAGAATCTGGACCTAGAGACTACATTTTGCTCTTTGTTTGTCTTCATGATTGTGGCCAGCTTATCCCAATAAGAGCTGCAGGGAGCTGAATCCTTTCAAAGGTCTTGCCCTGGTTCTGAGTGTTCATGTTTTTGCCAGCTCTGCCCCAGCATCTGAAATTTATCCTGTTTTCTATGGTAACAGTAGGATCTCCGATGCTAAAGCTGGGATGAGTTTTCCACTAAATGCTGGAGCTGGAGTCTCCTGAGCACACAAGTTGGCCAGAAGTGGTGTTAAGCCTCCTGAATGTATACATGCGTAGTTCTCTGTTAAATGAATTGTATGTGTAATTAAATTTGAGAGGAGATTTATTAGGCAGGGCATTAGCAAGACAAGATGCTGAAAAAACTGAGGTTTTCTGTTTTCACAAAAACTTGGAATGTTTGGGGGGTGGGGGTGTAGTATCTCAAAACTACCTTGACTAGATTATGATTTTAAAATAAATAAATTTAGATGGGCAGAAAATATTGTAAATGTTTATATTTTCCTTGCCTCCTATTTGACTTCTTATGATTTTGAAATAGGAAAACATGTTTTTTTTCCTAAAGGCACACAGTTGTTGCTTTTTTTTACAGTATTGGGGTTTTCTAATAGGTCATTTTCTATTACGTACCATCACTTTTATTTTCCAGCTCACAAATGGCAGATAGTTCATTGCACCTTTCCAAAGTACCTTCATAGGTGTTTTATTGTCTGCTAGAAGATAGGCATGATAATTTCTGTGTCACGGGAGAGGTTCTAAGGGGGCTAAGATAAAATAAAGGGGTGTATGATCTGTCTGAGAAATTTTTGTTGAAATATTTTTCCAGTAAAAATGACAAATTGTCATTTTAAAACTTTTTGGGGAGAGGGGCGTTAAATTGATTTAATTACTTGATTTATTTTTTCCTTTAAAAAAAAATCTAATTTTGATTTCAAGATTACATTCTAAGTCCTGTTTATGGCTTCCAATGATTTTTGCAAAATTAATAATGCAAGCTAATTAGAGAAATAACATTCAGATAAAAATTAAAACAACATATTCCAATGGCATCTAAACAAAGCATGAGGATTGTCCCAAAGTTCTTTGTCCCTTTACCAAAGAAAAGACTTAATCAGAATTTCTTTTAAGTTATGACACAGGATGGGAAAAATATCAAGAATTTCATAAATTTTTCTGGAATGGAAGAATCATCCCCACCTGGCCACATCTTCTACCTGAGACTTGCAGATCACATCCATTTCTCTGGCTCCCACATCTTGGTGGCACAGACCATGCTTCTCTCCCCAGTCCTGCTTTAGAGAGGAACAAGGCTGCCGTGCTGCAGCTGCAAGTTTTGCCAGCACCACTGAACCTCCAGAAAGTGGCTCTTTCCCTCACAAAATCCAGGTGATTCATCTTAATTGCCTCAGAAACATTCACTCCTGGCAAGGCTTCATGTTATTCGCTCCATCTGTCTCGTTACTACTGTATATTCTGCATATAGCATGTTGTGGCTCAAATTCAGAGTTACTGGTGGGTCTCTGCAGCCCATGTTAATAACATATGTGCCTGGTTTTAAAGTGTCTCACCACTCCACCAGAATATCGCTGCTGATGTACATCTGACTAGGGAACAGCTGAGCATGGGCTGCATAACGCAGGACAAGATGTGGTTCTGTCATGTGCGTTCATCAGCAAGAAGATGAAGTCCCCCATGATAATGGCTTTGGATTCAAGAGGACATTTTGGTTCTGGCTTGATTTCCCCAAATGAGGACATTCCAGGGAAGTAGAGGGGTTTCACATTCAAACTTTTGAGTTTGTACAGGCAGAAGAGACAGATTCAACCACTGTTCACTAAATGCATGCGAGGGCAAGAGGAGATATCAGGGCTTTTAACGATCAGGTCATGAAGTGCTGGTTGGCATTGTTCACCCGAGGGAGATGTGAACTCTCAGTGGGGTGCTGATACAGTCCCACCTACTACACACAGGTCCAGCCATCATGAGGTGAGT
Organism: Chauna torquata; assembly: GCA_013399475.1. Classification (NCBI taxonomy): domain Eukaryota; kingdom Metazoa; phylum Chordata; class Aves; order Anseriformes; family Anhimidae; genus Chauna; species Chauna torquata. The sequence continues at coordinate 11,042 of VXAL01006211.1, forward strand.
GCTGTGCTAAGGAACAATTTTTAAGAAATACAATTAAATGGTTTAGTTTTTGTAAAAGGGGACCACTAATCAGAAAGAAAGGGATCCAGAGGATGACTCAGCCATAGCTTTCCTGTAAGAAACTGTATCTTTCCTTGGAGATACTCAAAACTGAGCTGAAGAGGGCTCTGAGAAAGCTGACTAAATTTTCCATGTTCTTAGCAGGGAGCCAGTCAGATGGGGACTGGATCTCCAGAGGTCTCTTCCAACCTGAATTTTTCTGTGATTGTGTGCATACATTACAACACCAGACAGCCAAAGAGAGGAACAGTGATGGGTCAGGAGCCCTGAGAGAAAGAAGACTGGAGTAAGATGTATGAAACTCAAGTCACATCCTTAAGCGTGTTAGCAAAGCCTCTGTGGCCAGTGATGTTACTGAATGGTTACAATTAAGCCCATACTGACATGGGCCCATAGCGTGAGAGGAGAATTTTTTACTTTAAAAAAAAAAAATCTGATCCTGATCTCCTGGAAACTGAATTTACTTCCTTGATTTCAGTGGTTGTCTGGAAGATTTTAAAAATGACATCAGACTATCAGCCTAAGGAGTGTACTCATAGATTAAAGGGCCTAAAAGGACTGCTGTAATCTTCTCATTTGATTCCTTCCTAACATATAACATGACTACCCTGCAATCATTCTTGTTGTGAAAAAAGCATATCTTTTGGAAAAAGCTTTTACTGAGCATCAGTCACAGAGATTAAATGGAAGGAACACAAAATATTCCTTGGGGTAGAGGTAACTGAGACAACCAAAGTCCCTGCCAAAAGCACTAATCATTACAGCAGTGGCTAAGAATAGCTAAGCTATATGGGATGAAAGGATTTCTGTTGGACTGACTGCAACTGTGGGAGCAGAGAGGTGTGAGAGAGAAGGCCAGGAAAAATCCAGAGAAGAAAAATACTGAATTTGGAAAAAATCAAGCAACAAGCTTCTGGCACATTTGGATTTCCCAGCAAGGAAACCACCTCCTGCTTGCTTTTATTTTTTGTGGGGCAAGGAGTCCTGGCACATACTTCTGGCAAATAATTAGGATTGTACAAAGACTCTGCATGACTCTATCAGCTTCTCCTCCCAACAGAAACACGACACAGCAAAACCCTGAATCTCTGCTAAGCATTGAAGCCAAAAGGAGCATGGGATTTCCAGCATCAGAAGTTTATGGTTTCTTTGCAGCATTCAAAGAATACTTGGTGTGGGCTCTTCTTCCAGAACTGCCTGTGTGACATACAGCTGCTCCTCAGAAGCACACAGAAGTCATAGGAAACACACATAATTTTCTACCTGTGGGTAGCTACATTCACAGTGAAGAACAGCAACATGCTACGTGGGCTGGACCTAAGTAACTACCAACATGTGCTGCTGCTAGTGAGTGGAAGCTCTAGTGAGTGGCAAGCTCAGTGTGCTACACTAGTGAGAAAGCTGCCCAGGAGCTTGAAAGAAAAGACCTGTGATCCTTAATGTCTGATTTTATGTTAACATATCCAGAATATATGGGGGTGAACTCCAGGTCCCCTGTGGCAGATATTCTATTTGTCCTGTGGCATGCATCACTTGTCTTGCTGAGGGGAGGGAGGGACAGAGGAACAAGTGGACAAGTGAAAAAAAGGATCGACTGAGGAGATAGCACCAGCCCCATGGCTGTGGTGTTCTGCAGATCCCTCTCTGGCCAGCAATTCAGATTTAAAACAATTCACGTATTGTTCTTGATTGATGTCAGTAATGTAAAATGTCTAACATCTCATTCTCCATGGTATGCTTCTAGCAGAAAGCAAAGAGAGCATCTGGAGCAGGAGATGTCTGGAGTACTCCCAGAGAGTTCTCCCAGCTACTTACAGCAAGTGTCTCTCTCAAGAAAAGATTTATTATTTATTCCTAATTGCAATAAGATGTCTATTAGTACTTGTTACCCACTTTTTTTTTGTTTGTTTGGTCGGTTGGCTGGTTGGTTGGTTGGTTGGTTTTTGGCCATTCATAGTGCTTACACTTTTCTGTGAGTGGTTGGCATTGACTTCTGAATTGAATTCTGACATGGATGGGCAGGCACTTGGGAGACAACATTCTTACTGTCCAGAAGTCCTGGTAAGCTGTAATGGGTGGATAACAACATCATCAGCTCTGGTTCCAAGCAAAACTCTACTACATCATACAGCTGGTCCAGATTAGTTTAAAGTAGTTAAAATTCAGATGCCTGCAGTACGTCTACAGCTCATGGATGAGAGTGAGATCCATAATAAAAAACAGGAGACCCAAATCACAAAAGTACTGAAACATTTAGTTTCCTACTGGTTTCAGTGGGATTGGTACATAAATATTTGTGCTGATAAGCCTTTCTCCTTGGTTCATCTCTGTCCCACTAAAGATTGTAAAGAAGTTGGTGCTATCCATCACTGTGTGGCTGTTGAAGACCTAGCACAATGGGAATGTCTTGGCTTCTAGGGGTTTGGGCTCTCTAGTCATACAAAAATACCAGTAGTTCTACTGTTCATAGTGTGATATGATTGCTAGAAGGATGGGGCAGCTGTTGAACTAAGCCATGACTACATCTGAAGCAGAAACAATATTCATTTCATTATGTAGTTTCACTTTTCTCTTTTTTCTGTCTTGAATAAAGCTGAAATCTACAGCAACCTTCTTGCACCTACAAGTCTGCAGTACCTTGGTCTTCCAAGGAAGTAGACGAATTGTTTCATATTTTTACTTCAAAACAGGTGTTTGTTTAGATAATTTTGAATCCAGAAAGGAGGAATTCAGTTGCCTAAACATACATCCAGTGCTATCCTAGGTGCTTTGGATATCAAGACATCTGCAAAAGGCATATGGGACAGGGTCTATGGGAAACTTGCACTGTCATAGACCAGCACCTGGCTAGGAAAGAAACCCTGAGGAGCCTAAAATAGTACCTGGTACATATGCTCAGGTATTTGAGCCAGGCTCCAGATGTCTTTCTTTAGAGCAAAAGAATTGTCATTTAACCCTGGCAGGCAGCTGCACGCCACACAGCCGCGTGCTCACTCCCCCACAGCAGGATCGGGGAGAGAATTGGAAAGGTAAAATTGAGAAAACTCGTGAGTTGAGATAAAGGCAGTTTAGTAGGTAAAGCAAAAACTGTGCATGCAATGAAAGCAAAACCAGGAATTCATTCACTACTTCCCATGGGCAGGCAGGTGCTCAGCCACTGCCAGGAAAGCAGGGCTCACCACGCATAACAGTTTCTTGGGAAGACAAACGCCATCAATCCCACAGTCCCCCCTTTCCTCCTTCTTTCCCCCAGCTTTTATTGCTGAGCATGACACCACATGGTGCGGGATGTCCCTTTGGTCAGTCTGGGCCAGCTGTCCTGGCTGTGTCCCCTCCCACCTTCTGGTGCACCCCCCACCTGCTCACTGGGTGGGCAGTGTGAAAAACAGAAAAGTCCTTGACTCTGTATAAGCACATCTTGGCAACAACTAAAATATTGCTGTGTTTTCACCATTATTTTCATCACAAATCCAGAACTTTACATCATACAAGCCTCTATGAAGAAAACTAGCTCTATCCTAGCCAAACCCAGGACAAAAAGTTATCCTAGAAACGATGTTTGTCTGGAAAGCCTTACACTATTTCCATCTTTTTGTTAAGGGATTATCAAGATATACCACAAATTTTGAAGATCATGACAACAGAGCTTCCTCACACTGTGTCCAAGACTCAGGTATATCCTCCATGGTTCAAAACTCATTACTTGTCCAGTAGATGAGGTCATGCAGGGTGGCAGGGCAATCAGGGTGTCCTGGGGCTCAGCTGCAGCAGAGAGGGACATTGCCTTCCAGGATGTCCTGGAGACACCCCACACCGCTGCCTCTCTTGTGCTCCCCAGCACTCTTTATTGATGGAGGCTGCCTGCAAACTGCACATCAGCCAGCAGATTGCATTGGCCATCTGAAGGTCCACAAGCAGGGTTCAGTAGTAGGGACATTGCCTGGAAGTTACATGAGGACACACCTCTGACTGCAGGAGGAGCATGAGGTGGGGGCACTTAAGGAGTGTCCTTAACACGAGGGACCTGAAAAGTTTTGCGTCTGAAGGAATCAGTCACCCCCTAGACACTGGGCAGCCTTCTTCGGAAATAAGACTCCTCCCAGACAGCAGCAGGAGGGAGACGTTCACCGTCTCCCTTCATAGGAAGGGTGGGGGCTCACAGCTCATCCTTGTCTGCCCCGGTTTCCCCAACACATGGATGAGTCAGGAAAGCTCTGCTGTCAGGGAAAGTGGTGAGTGATATGATAGAGTGAAAATTCCTCTGTTTACATCATCGCTTTCTGCACACCCACTTTATTTCCTCATTTTCAGCAAAGTGCATAATAAAAGTTGTTATGAAATACTGTTCCGCCTTTCACCATCTGATGAGTTAATAGTAAGACCAATTTAAAGCAGCATGTAAGACAGCCAAGTTGTATGTGTCTCCCACAGTCTGATTCCCTTTAAGAACGGCTGGATCATTTTTAAGTCATTTCCTTTCCCAGATGAGGCAGTTTCACTTATATCAAAGAGCTTGATCTAAACTAAACAGTCTTACAATAAACCAGACAGCCTTATTTTTGATATCATTAGCCTTTAACCTCAGAGGGACTTCTTCAGACAGGAGCTGCAACTTGTTACCAGATGTCAAAAAATGTTCGTCATCAAAACCTCAAGTAACAACTTGTGACTAAGCAATGTGAGCTTTTTGATTGTATTTTAAATGACAGAAAATTTTATTTAGTGTAGCAGTGCCCAATGTGGCAGAAAGAAAGGGAAAGGAAAGTATTTCAAAAACCATGCCACAACAGGCTCTAAGTACTCTCAACTTTATGATTTAGCCGTTGGATTTCTCCATAAACTGCTAATCTGTGGTAGGAAGGGGCAGCATTTATGGTTTTCTCTAGAGAAAAGCAGAAGTGTTCTACATTGTATACTACAGCAGTGAATACTGAATGTTTGACTCAACTCAGATACAGTTCAGGAAGGAAATTTTCAACAGTTCCAGCCTAGGTAAAAACACATCTATTGTTTTATTTCTGCAGACAGGGCAGACCAGGTGAGATGGCTTTACTGTGGGCGGAGGGAGAGATTTAGTAAAAGCAAATGTAATTCTCTGCACATTCTTTATGCAGCTTAATATATTGCATGTGACAATGAAACCACAAAGCTAAAATCTGCTGTCATGGAAAACTGTAGCTGATTTTTTACCTGTTGCCTAAAAAGGAGATGAAAGCAATCCCAAGGGAAAACCTGAAGGTGAACCTTAGCAAGGTATATGTCTCAGTGGTTGTAACCCTTGGATGCAGTAGTCTCTTTCTAAGTATTATCAACAGTTACCAGAACCATTGTACGGCCTCCTACACCAAATCATCATATAACCCACGTATAGCTATGTGAAAAACCTTGTTCCTTTAAGAGACAGCTATTTCTTTGTTTCTCTCAGGACAATGCCAGAACTCACAGATTTATTCTGTATAAATGAGGAATTCCACCCTTCATTAAAAAGATATGGGCTGTAGAAGATAATTAACCACTTCTTCATGTTTATCCAGCCCACAAAATATGGGTCAGCTAATGCTCACCACGCATATTAATTGCCCAGAACAGACTGACTGGTTTTGGACCAAATATTGTCTCACTAGCACTTAATATCCCTACCATAGCACGAAAGGAAGCAGAAACCTGAGAAGAGGAGAAAATTAGAACGGTGGGAAGAAAAACAGTTTCTTAACTGTGCAATGGACTCTGTCTAATGAATCCCCTTTGAAAACCACCCTTAGTAATAAATTAGGGTGTAATATATTGCAGATGGATCAACAGTGGCACACATAGCCTTATGCATCTGCCACAGGTGTTTGATTTTGCATTTGACAGCAGGTCAAGGAGTAACCATGCAGGGAACAATCCTGCTATAGAGAGCTGACTTCAGGGGGACAATTCTGTCTGGCACCAGCTTTCAGGGTTAAAAACTTGTTGTTCTAGATTGGAAGGTAAACCTCTGAATTGCTCTGTGAGAAGGAATTATGTTTCTATGACTGGCTTAGGATTGAAAATATTTTTTAAAAAACAGACTTGGATTTCTTTCTGCACACAGCTAACTAGTGTTTAGAAACCTCCTAGACACAAACTTTGTTGGAATTGAGTAACTTTAAGAAAATATTTTACTTTGACAGAATAACGCTTGCTGACAGTATTTCATTTAAAACATTGTGACTAGAACTACCCAGCTCTTGTGAGGTCCTTTATACACAGTCTTGTCCCTTTGCCTTAGACATTGGATAGTCTCTAGAAGAAAACCTTAGATCATATAGTCTTTAATAGCATGAAACCTTTGGTGGTCTTCAACATCAATTGTGAAGATATATTCAGTATTTTTTTCAGACCTACAGACCGAACAAAGGAAGTACTATAACACATGGGAGAAAGTCCTGTTCTTCCGAAATAGATTAAAAATCTACAGAGGGAAAAAAAAAAAAANTATACTTAAGGATACTAGAGAAATCTTCATTGAAACCTATACAATTTGTCTAGACTCCTGCTACTGTCAGTACCACACAGTTTTCTTCAGCTCCTCAGGGAGGACTTGGAAGGATTAGCCATTTCCTGGGTTCCAGTTGTGCTTCTAAACTTCTTATACGTGTTTTGAGTCATTTAGCCTCATTGTCCCGCCATGTTTCTGATTCTTGATTAAAAGAAACAACAGCAACATGCTGAGAGACTCTCAGTGACTACACCTGTAAAACGTGATAAAGGATATCTGTGTATCAGACACATCCATGCTCAGAATATTGAAACGCAAGGGCTGGAAGCTGAACTGTTTAACCTAAGGTATGTATAATGGTTTATGCTCTGTCTCTAAGAGCCTTGACTATGCACTTTTGGAACTGGGGTACTTTCCTGGCTGGACCTGAGGTCTAACTCAGTATGGCAGCTCTTTCATTCTTACAGTGATTATTCCTGAGTTTCTACATATGCTGTTCACTATAATCTTGGAGTTCAATGTGTGCAGGACAGTCTTTGCTTGGCTCATAAGTTATGAGACTTATTTGTTTAAATCAGTTTCTCCTGCGTTCCAGCTGATGCTGCAGATAGGGACATGCGAGAGCTGTTATTGTCTCCACCATTTGGCTGTGGCCAGGAGAGTGTCTTGCAGCCAAACTCTTGCAGGGCTTTTTGTGGGATAGCAGACTGACTCTGATCAAAAGTTATATTTTTAATTGAATTTCTACAGTTACAGTCTAATGACAAACGTGTATGCTCTGCATTATGCCCTCTCATGACTTAAAACTGGGAAAGCTACAGCAAAGAGGCTCTGTTAATAATAAACAATATTAAATGTCAGCCAGATGAAGCTGTGAAGAATGGGAAAAGAACAGTCCAACACAGGGAGATTTTCTTTCCACTTACTTTCTTTTCACTGTATTTAGAGGACTTTCATACTTTCTCTGCCTTAAGAAATATTTCTATACATAGAAATTCACTTATATGAAGTAGACGTTCACAAGTCTTCCTAACGGCTTGAGGAGAAGTAGGATCAAGACCACTGTTTTGGTCTCTCCTCCTCACCAACTTGCCCTGCCGTAGTAGTGTTCCTCTGTTCAGACATGTTTCTATTTTGTTTTTTCTTTTTTTTTTTTTCCTTCTCCACAGATTTTTGCTATGTGTTGAGGATAGGTTTCAACTGCATCCAATATTTTGCCATGAGAGACCAATTGTTCTGCAAACAAGGAAGAATGTTTTATTGTTCTGGCATTTTGTCTTCTTGGATATGATTTGGAAACCAAATAATACATTGAAAACATGCTTCAACAGAATAGGAACCCAAGAATCCTCATTTTGCTTTATTTTATTTAATTATTGCAAGACTCCTAGCAAAGCTAACACCTCATGGCTTCAATAGAAGACCTTCAGCAAAACTGAAGAGTGAGATGGACAAACACTACACAGGGTTGTTGCTACAGGTCAGATCCTGCAATGGTTCTACTTATTCTATGGAAGTCTTTCCCTTTCTTAACTCTGTTTTCCTTTGAAAGGACAGGACACTCTTCTGTAATTCCGTGCTAAAAGCTAAGACACATGAAAATCTGAAACTGGCTCAATAGGTAAGAGAAGCTACAAAGGCTGCTTGACTTCTTCCAAAAATTTTGCCTCCAGTTGCCCATAGCAAATAAAATTGCTTTCAAACATTTTGCACTCAAACTCCGTGGATTTTTATGGTGAGAACCAGAAGAATAGAATTGAAACTTCCAAGCTGTAGGTCAGGGGTTCCAGGAAATTCTGTGGGGTTTATGTAAAAATGAAAAAAAAAAAAAATTGTGAGCAAAGGAAGTTGTAAGCTGCTATTAAATTTGAACTTGAGGTTTTAAAAATATTTAACCCTATGGTCTCTATTTTAGGGAAGATTAACAGCTATTTTTGGGATTTTATAGAAACAAGTAGTCTGGCTGTCCTGTCAGCATGGGTGTCATTAGCACAGAGCCAAAACTGAGGTAATTATTTTTGTGTACACAAACTAACAGAGAGGATTACACTGGCAACTAACATCACCTCAGAAACCACAGGACCAATCATCATGAGCTTTATAACTAAGGCCTTGTCTAAATGGAAGGTATTTTCTCTACAGAACCTTTCTCAATTTGCATGATATTATGAAAATAAATGTACAAAAGTATTCAGATTTGTGTAATGGTATTTTGAAAAGTAAACAGGACTGAAAAATTCATTCCAAGATTTAAGCACTAAAATTCTCAAGAAACAGTTTATTAGTTTAATGATAAATGCCATTGACTCAAGCCAAAGAAACACTTGAGTATCAACAACAGCATTTAGAGAGATGAGCTCTGTCATTAATGGAGCCAGAATAAACCCTCCATCTTTGCATTTCTCAGTTCCCATGCATGCACACATACAAAAATGGAAAGATGCATTACAGGGGAAATAGCATAGCAGTGGTGACCTTAGTCAAAAGTGTCCCACGGAGGCAGAGCCCAATTTATTCCTCCACATATGGCTGGTACCACCATTCTTTCAGTCATCATGCTATAAAATCATGTGTAATAGAAGTAAAAAGAGAACATAACCTTCCATAGCTGTCAGAAAAAATGATATCTTTCATTTTTCAATAGTCTGAGAGGCCAGAAGTTGCATTGTGGATCCACAGTGGGAAAATTAACCAAAATAAAGGCACACGTCCTCTTTTTCCTGTAAAAAGCATGAAAGTTTAAAAGTTAGAAATGAAATCACCTGTAAAAGAAGGCAAAGAAACCACAACATGGAATGCTCCAAGTGGACAATGTTTACTATTCATGATTTTCAGTTTTCATGAATCAGAGAATGGCTGAGGTAGGGAGGGACCTCTGGAGGCCATTTGGTCCAACCCTTGCTCAGAGAGGGACACCCGCAGCAGGGTGCCCAGGACCATGTCCAGGCAGCTTTTGAAGATCTCCAAGAAAGGAGACTCCACAACCTCTCTGGGCAACCTCTTCCAGTGCTCAGGCACCTGCACAGTAAAGAAGTGCTGCATGATGCCAGATGGAACCAGTTTGTGCCCATTGCCTCTTGTCCTGGCACTGGGTTCCACTGAAAATAGCCTGTCTCCATCCTCTTTGCACCCTTCTTTCAGGTATTTATAGCCATTTATGAGATCCCCTTGAAACTTCTCTTCTCCAGGCTGAACAGTCACAGGTCCCTCAGCCTGCCCTCACAGGAGAGGTGCTCCAGTCCCTTAATCATCTTTGTCATCCTTTTCTGGTATCTCTCCCGTATGTCAATGTCTGTCTTGTACTGGGGAGCCCAGAACTGGACATAATACTCCAGGTGTGGTCTTACCAGTGCTGAGTATAGGGGAAGGATCACCTCCCTCAACCTGCTGGCAACACTAATGCAGCCCTTCCTTGTGGGAAAAGCACGTTGCTGGCTCATGTTCAGCTCAGTGTCCTCCAGGACCCACAGGTCGATTTCTGCCAGGCTGCTTTTCAGATGGCCAGCCCCCAGCATATCTCGGTGCCTGGGGTTGTTCCTCCCTGGATGCAGGACTCTGCACTTCTCCTTGTTGAACTTCATGAAGTTCCTGTCAGCCCATTTCTCCAGTCTGTCCAGGTCCCTCTGGAAGGCAGCATGACCCTCTGGCATATCAGCTGCTGTTCCCAGTTTTGTGTCATCTGCAGGATAAAATTCCAGCCCAGAGAAGCCAATGGCAAAAATTCTGCTGCCAAAGAGCAAGAGTCCATACAAATTCAAGTTCATCGGGCACTGGAACAGGCTCTCCAGGGCAGTGGTCACGGCACCAAGCCTGCTAGAGTTCAAGAAGCGTTTGGACAATGCTCTCAGGCATATGGTTTGATTTTTGGTTGGTCCTGTGTGGAGCCAGGAGTTGGACTTGATGATCCTTGTGGGTCCCTTCCAACTCAGGATATAATTATAGAATATCCTATAATTCTATGATTCACCTATCAAGCTTTGTCATTGCCTCTCAAACCCTCACTTACATGCGTATTCTTCCTCAAAGCACAACAATACTTAGTAGTTTTTAACCATAAATACTGAGGACACATCTACCTAATATGTCTCTAGGCAAAATGTCCAAGACCTTCCCAGATTCTGACTCTAGCATCTCACCACCACTTTGAAAATCCTAGTGACTGTAATCTTTGTCTAACTCCCCATTACAAGTTATTTCTGATTTACTCCTCTAGTGATGGCTGGCTCCATACATTTTCCCAATGACTGCTTTGCTCTTATGGAAGCAACCTTGAGAGTCTCTTGCTCCAAGCACACCATTGTTTTCTCAGATCAGATCTGACAAATGAAACTATATACAAGTTTCTATTCTATAACTTTCTATTATTTTTAAAGTAGCCTTTTCAAATCTCTTTAAAGGATACAAAGAGTGGGGACCACAAGTTCATTTATTGCACATTCCGTTTCCTCCAATCTCTGGGCATTCAAAGTACTGCTTGTTCTGGCTTTTTTTCAGAAGCCTTTGCAGTTGAAATATTTATTTAAAAAGCTGATGTTTATTTCAATTTAACTGATTAAATTATGAAAAAACAACTCAATTTAACCGCTTTTGCATGACTTGCCAATGACATTTATGTACAAATGGTAAATGTTCTATGCCAACAATGGAGGTTACCAGGTGTTTTTGTTTCTTTAATTCCACTCTCCTTTTTTTCCCCCCAACAGAAACTGTGGTAACGCAGGCTTTTAAAAAATACTTGAAATGTGATCTTCTGCATTAAAAAAAATAGGCCCTGCTCATACTGCCTGCCAGCAATGCATGTTTGAAGTATTAATGTACAACACCTAAAAGAAACATAATGTTAATACAGAACCCTGCATTAAAACACCCTTTCAAGACAAGCCAGCTGTCTTATCCTGAAAAAAAGCCAGAAAACCCAGATGTGGAGCTAATTGAATTGTTCGTTGTAAATGAGTTACCTGGCAAATTTAGCTCTTTTTTTTTTTTTTTTTCCTACTAATGATTAAGAAAAAGCCCTGCTTTTTACTTACTTATTTGCTACTTGAGTTTGTCCAATACCTTATGCAGACAACTGCTTTGGCTCATTGGCCAGGCCTCAGTCATTAGTGGTCTGACTTAATAAAGAAATGTTAGGACTGAGAATCTGTTGTATGCAGGTTTTTCCACTGTGCTTCTGTGTTATCTGAAGGCAGATAAGAAGCAGTCTGTTGTTTAATTGAAACTTTTCCGTGGCAAAATTCAGACATGTAGCCAAGAGCCCTTCCTCTCTTTGGGATCCTGCAGCAGATAACTAACCCAGGCACCGTAACTTCTGGGCTTAGGAGAAGGAGCAATGATCCAGCTTGCCATTGCTGATGAGCCATACCCTAGCAACCCAGACAGTCAATGAGTAGAAACTGTAATTTGTTTAATCTGCCTGATTTACACATACTACTTCTCCACTGCCTTCCTTGGAAGGAATGGACCTGTGGCTGTTGCGCTCTCCATCAGGGAGGCTGAACTACTAAAGTGCTCATATGAGCAGTCTCTCAGCTTTGTCTGTCTGGAGTACACCTTAACTTCATAATGGTCAAGGATTAGTCAGTTAATTCACTGACTGATAATTTAAATCAATATTTTGCAACTTGTTCTAAGGATTTGAGGTTAATCACAAGAGCATCTCCACTGATATATCTGCAGGAGTGAGAGGGTATATCAGGAAGTGCAGGGGACCGTGGGCCCAGATGCCTCTTCAAGGAGACAGAACAGAGCATGTCCTTAAGCAAGGGGTTACTCCATCCTGAAAGCAATCAATGAACCTCACTTTCAGAAATCTCTGCTTTTTCCCTGCCCACATTTCTTGAACTGTTGTTCACCTTTCTCACAGTTGTAATACACTTATTTCCAGGCTGCACCAATTTCAAAAGAGTGCTGCAAAAAAGGCAGCCTTACTGCACATAAATGCTGCACATGCATATTAGGCTAGAGAAGGTAGCCAGCATGAAGATAATGCTATTTAAGTTCCGTGTATGGTGACAACTGAGGGCTCAGGTGGGACTGTGCTGAGCTGTTGAATGAAAATATCTAACAGGAAAATTGAATATAATGGAGTTTTTGTTTGTTTGTTTTTCTTAATATTTTTCTTTTTTGATTTGTGTTTGTTGGAAAAAAAATGGCTTTTTCATCATTTATGTGTAAATAATAACCAGTCCTTTTGAAAGCATCAGCAATTGACCAGGGTTTTTGACTAAACTAGAAATGACCCCAAACTGCAGTAAGTAAAGTAGAAACTCTTTGAAATTAGAGTCAATTTTTTTTTAAATACTCTAAAATTCACAGGCTTCCTCTCATTGCCAAGAAACCACAAACTATTTCATTAATGCAGAGCTATGCTGATCTGCTTGGAGTCATTTGAACAAGGGATTCATGTGACACAGATATCCTTTTATCTCCTCTTTCCCCCTCCTTCTTTACTAACTGACAGATCTGGGAATCAATCTCCGTCTCAGATTTTCCTCACACTTGCCCAGCCATTTGTTCCAGGCTACTAGTGACTCCCATGGCTTTGCAGAGAAGCAAAGCAAACACAGTATTAACAAACAACAAAGAGCTGGCAGTCGTAAGCAGTCATGAACCTGATTCACAGTCCCCCAAAATTATATGGTGTGTGGACAATGAGAATGCACAAGGGTTTGTAGACTGGCAGTTTTCTTTGAAATTGGATGATTTCTGAGGATATCCGATATTCAGCCAACATCCTTTCAGGACCAAGTATGGCATTCATGGAGGGAGCAGTGTCTTGCTAAAGTCTGCCTCTGACACAGCACTTTTAATTTGGGGACTGGGAAGGAAGCAATTTGAAAACAGCCTGAAAGTCAGAAAGGAATCAGACAATTTCCAAAAAGAAAACAAATTGCACATGTGAAAACTTCTAGGGCTGGGATCGTGGAAAGGGAGAAAGTTTGAGGCCTTGGTGAGTAGGATGCAGGGGTGCATGGGGAGGGAAGGTCATGTTGGAAGCAGGTGAGGATTGGGAATGCAGTGACTGCAAATGGTGTGCGAGCAGGTAATGGTCAGTGGCTGGTGTCAGCTGCTGAAGGACAAAGCTGAGCAACCATGTACTGTAATTGTTCCCTTCCTAGGAATTGTTTTGGAGGCTTGGACTCTGATGAACTTGCTTTATTCCAAAGGCAGAGAATAACCTGAGCTCTGCACTAATCAAGATCATTAGGGAATTACTGACAGGATTTTAGTTTTCTTATTGCCCTATTTAACCAGTTCTACTTAGAAAAAATACATTCATTCCTTAACATACTTCAATATATTCCTAAATATATGTGGGAAAGAAGAAAGTAGATAAGAGGAAGGCAACATTTTCTTTTTCCCTAACATGTTATGGTCAGGGAAAGGCACTGACAGACTGAAGAGGCCACCAAGATGGTCAGGTGGCTGGAACTCACAATGTGAAAAGGAAAAAAGGAAAAGGAAAAGTGAAAAGGACCAGGAAAGCTGGGTTTATTCATCCTGGAAAAGAGGTGGTTTAACAGAGATCTTACTGCAACTGTCTAGTGGGAGGATGTAGAGAAGATAGAATCATTCTCTTCTCAGAGATTCACAAGGACGGAATAAGAGACAATGGACACAAATTGCAACATAGGAAATTCCAATAAGATATTAGGGAAAAAAAATTTCACAGAAAGGGTGGTCAAATCTGGAGCATTTGAGAGAGAGAGAGTAGGCTCTTCATCCATCAAGATATTTGAAACTTGTCTGGGTATGACCTCGATCCAGCTGGACCTGCCATGAATTGTGGGTGGAACCAGAGACCTTCATAGATCCCTTTGGATCTATATAACATAGATCTATATAATATAGATCTTATTCTATGAGTCTATGGAAAGTCCCTGGTTTTTCTGCTGTAGCTGTTGGTGTACATTTGTTGTGTTCGGTTCAGTTGAGATGGGCACACTCCTCCAGATTTGCTTCACACTGAATGTTGGAACCAAGCCCCCACTTTGAGCATGGCTTGAATTCAGGTGAAAAGTGTTAGAAAACCCACCCTGCCAGCCATTGCTCAGCAGAATAGGTGATGACACCTACACAAGGTGGGATATAGTCCTCTCAATCATCCCGCATATAGTCCTACATTGGAGAGATGCATTTTCTTACCATTCTACACCTGTTTAAAACACAAACCATAGTGCAAATGATGCCAAAATCATACCTGTTGCTAGGACTAAAGGCATAAGCAAAATCCTATTGCAGTCAGTAAGTGTCTTCCCATTAGTTTCTGTAGCTGTTATGTGAGCCCATATATGAGCACTTGTAACTTTCAAAAATTAAATATCTTGGTTGTTTAAAGTGTTTTTGGCCTCAGCAGACACTGAATACACCACACATTGTTGTTTTAAAGTATCTTCCCAAGTATCTCCCAAGTACCATCATGCCAAAAGGATAGTAAAATGAAATATTTTGTTTTACAGAACACTACAATGTTTTAGAAGGTAAGCCAGTACTTAATATTCATGAATGGATAACACTTTACGAATGTACATTAATACAATCCATCCAAGTTCCCACCTTCCAAGAACTATATTATTTTCAGTTAGAAATATAAAAACTCTGGAGTGGGGTAAAAAAGATAATGATTTATGGATGTTGAAAACCACCAACATCATGCATGGATGTTAAAGGAGGAATGTATATTTGGCATCCGTAGAACAATAAACATTTTTGACAGTGACTATATACAGATATAAGTAGTTATTGATATGTATATATATATCAAGATCAAATGAAAACTTTGATGGATCTTTTTAAAGCTGATTGCTGTGGACAGTAAGATTCTACACACACACAAAAAAAATACATTTAAACACTCCATCGTGAAGAAGTAGAACATTGCTTCTGTTCCTGAACCTGGATGAAGGGACAGCAAGTTTGCTGATGACACAAAACTGGGAGGAGTGGCTGATACACCAAAAGGCTGTGCTGCCATTCAGAGAGACCTGGACAGGCTGGAGAGTTGGGTGGACAGGAACCTCATGAAGTTCAACAAAGGCAAGTTCAGAATCCTGCACCTAGGGAGGAATAATCCCATGCACCAGTACAGGTTGGGGGTTGATCTGATGAAAAGCAGCTCTGTGAAGAAGGACCTGGGAGTCCTGGTGGGCAGCAGGTTAACCATGAGTCAGCAATGTGCCCTTGTGGCCGAGAAGGTCAATAGCATCCTGGGATGCATTAGGAAGAATATTGCCAGCAGGTCGAGAGAGGTGATCCTCCTCCTCTACGCAGCTCTGGTGATGCCACATCTGGAGTGCTGTGTCCAGTTCTGGGCTCCCCAGTACAAGAGAGACATGGAGCTCCTGGAGAGAGTCTAGCAGAGGGCTATGAAGATGATTAGGGAGCTGGAGCATCTCTCTTATATGGAAAGGCTGAGAGAGTTGGGTCTGTTTAGCCTGGAGAAGAGAAGGCTGAGAGGGGATATTATCAGTGTATATCTTAAGGGAATGTGTCAAGATGATGAGACCAGACTTTTTTCAGTAGTACCTAGTGATGGGATGAGAAGCAACGGGCACAAACTGAAATAAAGGAAATTTCATCTGAATATGAGGAAAAACTTCTTTGCTGTGAGGGTGACAGAGCACTGGAACAGGTTGCCCAGAGAGGTTGTGGAATGCAGATATTCTCTGGAGATATTCAAAACCTGCCTGGACATGATCCAGTGCAATGTGCTCTAGGTGACCCTGCTTGAGCGTGAAGGCTGACTAGATGATCCCCAGAGGTTCTTTCCAATCTCAACCATTCTGTGAGTCTGTGATTCCCTGACTAATATCTGTAGTTATCATTCAGTAATCTCTTTCTATAGCTGTTTCCAACCACTGTTATTCAGGTATATATAATGCTTTTTATGTGCTCTTGACTTTAACTGCACCTGGGGAAACATAATGACTTTCCAGACACAGATTTACTGAGAGAACTTAAGACATCAGCACTATTCATTACAGGGAAAGTGCTACAGCCTACATTATGCAACAGCTGTTGCATGGACCTTCCTACCCAAAATGAAGCTCCTTTTGCAGTTGGAAAGGTAGGTGTTTGAAGGCCATAAGGCACAATTAAATTTTACATATATATATATACATACATATATATATTATTATTATATACATATATTACATAAACACAAGATGGAAAACGGACATTTGCTTCAAAAATATAGTTGGAAGGCTTCAGAATGATGGATTTTGAAGAGACTTCCATAAGTAAAGAAAATAAACTGGTTTTAAAGTCACAGAACAACAAGAAATGGAGCTATGGGATTATATTCAGCCTTGTAGGTAAGAAGAATTTGGTCTTGCCAGGGTGAAACTAGGATATTGATAAAGAATTACAAGAAAAATACATGATGAGAAGGGAATGTGATATTCTATAAATACAATTTGGCATAGCCAAATTGTTCATAGAGCTTCATAGACAGTCAAAAGGTGCCAGCTACTCAGTGGTGATGCAGAGGCAGTTTCAGAAAGATAAAGAGAACACTCCAAAACAATAGAGATGAAGAAAAAAGGTTTGATATGAACATTGCTGAAAAGGAAAAGGACTTTGCAAAAGGACGAGAAATTGAGAGGATCTAGACAGGATACCAAGGCTGAAAATCTGGTTAACAGCAACGAGCTACGGTCTGTTATGAGGTGACTGCTGGAAAGATCTGAGGATTGGATCACCAACATTTTAGGAAAGATCATTTAAGAAAGCTCATATGTTTTCACACAATTACTAGAATAATTCCAGTTGGAAGGGATCTCAGGAGGTTTCTAATCCAAACCACTGCTCCAGCCACGTACCACTGTCAAAAGCCTGGCTCCATCTTCTTAACAACCTCTTTGTTTGTCCTGGCAGGCTGCTGTCAGGTGTCCCCAGTGCAGTCTCTTCTCCAAGCTGAAAAAATCTTTGTCCTCAAGTTCTACTTACAGGGCAATTGCTCCAGTCCCCAACCATCTCAGTGGCACTTCTTGAACTCACTCCTATTTGGCATTTCTTACTTGTACTACTGGATGGGGTGACCGGTAAGGGGCAGGGGGGGACAGAGGTTGGAAGTGTGGCAAGACTATGCAACACACCC
This sequence comes from Chauna torquata, assembly GCA_013399475.1. Lineage (NCBI taxonomy): Eukaryota > Metazoa > Chordata > Aves > Anseriformes > Anhimidae > Chauna > Chauna torquata. Next base: position 28,669 of record VXAL01006211.1, read on the forward strand.
ACTTCCCGGATAAGCCAAAGTCTGATTTCCTGAAGTCGAGTCTTCATTCTGTTACTTACCTTCCTTACTCACTGCAGGAACTTCACAATCCACTTAGAATCAGAGAATCATAGAATATCCAAGTTGGAAAGGACCCACAAGCGTCACTGGGTGCAACTCCTGGCTCCACACAGGAGCAACCAAAAATCAAACAATATGTTTAAGAGCATTGCCCAAACGTTTCTTGAACTCCAGCAGGCTTGGTGCTGTGACCATTTCCCTGGGGAGCCTGTTCCAGTGCCCGACCACCCTCTCAGTGAAAAACCTTTTCCTAAACATCCAATCTGAGCCTCCCCTGATGCAGCTTCATGCCATCCCCTCAGGTCTTATTTCTGGTCACCAGAGAGAAAGGATCAGCACCTGCCCCTCCACTCCCCCTCATGATTATCTGTAGGCCACCATGAGGTCACTCCCTCTACCAGCCTTTTCTCTAGGCTGAACTATGGAAGTTACTTCAGCTACTCCTCATATGTCTTCCCCTCTAGACTTTTCACTAGCTTTGTAGCCCTCCTTTGGACACTCTCCAATAGTTTCATGTCTTTCTTATATTGTCGCACCCAAAACTACACATGGTACTCAAGGTGAGGCCACACCATTGCAGAGTAGAGCAGGACAATCACTTCCCTGGACCGGCTAGCTTTGCTGTGCCTCATGCACCCCAGGATACAGCTGGCCCTTTTGGCTGCCAGGACACACTGTTGACTCGTATTCAACTTGCCATTGACCAAAATCCCCAGAGGCCTTTCTGCAGAACTGCTCTCCAGCATCTTGTCCCCCAGTCTGTACGTACAGCCAGGGTTGCCCCATCCCAGGTGCAGAATTCAGCACTTATTCTTGTTAAACTTCACACAATTGATGATTGCCCAGCCCTCCAGTCTGTCAAGATCTGTCTGTAAGGTTTCATTACCCTCAAGTGAGTCAACAGCACCTCCTAATTTAGTATTATCTGCAAACTTACTTGGTATACGTTTAAGTCCTGCATCCAGACCATTTATAAAAACATAGAAAGGAATTCACCCTAAAATAAAGCCCTGGGGAACCCTACTAGTTACTGGTTGCCAATCTGCTGTAACCCCACTTACTATAACCCTTTAAGTCTGACCCGCCAACCAACTGTTCACCCACCATATTATGTATTTATCTAGCTGTATGCTGGACATTTTGTTTGGAAGGATATTGCGAGAAACAGTATTGAAAGTTTTGCCCAAATCCAAAAAGATTACATCTACTGGCTTCCCTTGGTCAGCGAGATGGGTAACCTTGTCATAAAATGAAATTAAGTTAGTTAAACAGGATTTTCCCCGTGTGAACCTGTATTAGCTATGACCAATGACTGGTCTTTCAAGTCTTTCAAGTGTTTTTCAATCACTTCATGATTCCTACAGCCAATGCTACCACTGATTATCACATCACCAACCGTGGTGGTTTTACCCAGCTAAACAGCTGACCTCCACCACAACCGCTCGCTCACTCCCCCTCCTCAAAGAAACAAGGGGAGAAAATAGGATGGACAAGGGCTTAAGGGTTGAGATAAGGACAAGCAGGTTGCTCACTAATTACTGTCATGGGCAAAACAGACTCAGCATAGGGAGGTTAATATAATTTATTACTATAACTAGCAAACTAGAGCAGTGAGAAGCTAAAAAGCAAACTAAAAACACCTTCCCCCCATCCACCCTCTTCTACCTCCTCCCCCTGAGCAGTGCAGGGGAGTGGGGAATGGGGGTTGTGGTCAGCCCATATCGCTTCGTCTCTGCCGCTCCTTCATGGTCACTCTCTCGTCCCCCGCTCCAGTGTGGGGTCCCTCCCACGGGATGCCGTCTTTCCTGAAAAGATGCTGCGTGGGCTTCCCACAGGCTGCAGCTCTTCAAGAGCTGCTCCCATATGGGTCCGTACCACAGGGTCCATCCTTCAGGAGCAAACTGCT
>VXAL01006211.1:30905-76569 GCA_013399475.1 Chauna torquata
AGCTTCTGGAATCTTCTCACAGAAGCCACCCCTGTGGCCCCCCTGCTACCAAACCTTTACCACATAAACCCAATACACCAACCAGTTCCTCCTTGTTGATGAATGGAAAATCCAGCTGTGTGTCACCCCAGGTTGTCCCATGCAGTACCTGTATAAAGAAGTTATTCCCAACATCCACCATGTTGCCCTTCCAGCACGTCGGGCAGATTTTCTGATGGGTTCAATCAAGAACATCTCAAAGACACTAGAAACAGATCTGCTATTGCTGGTTGAAGATCTACTTCAAGTGCAGCCTCTTAGATTGCAAACTTTCTAGTGTATGCACATGCTTGTACGTACCTAAAAAAAGAGGACTCTAGTCAATGGAAAGAGCTGCTAAACATGATCATAAGATAACAGAGGAGGGCCACAAAGATCATCGGAGGGATGGAGCACCTCTCCTATGAAAACAGGCTAGTTGTTCAGCCTAGAGAAGAGAAAGCTCCAGGCAGAATTTATAGCAGCCTTTCAGTACTTAAAGGGAGCCTAGAGGAAAGATGAGGGGGCACTCTTTATCAGGGAGTGCAGTGATAGGACAAGGGGTAATGGCTTTAAACTAAAAGAGGGTAGACTTAGATTACATATAAGGCAGAAAATCTTCACTATGAGGGTGATGACACACTGGAACTGGTTGCCCAGAGAAGTTATGTATGCCCCATCCCTGGAAGTGTTCAAGGTCAGGCTGGATGGGGCTTTGGGCAACCTGATCTAGTGGAAGGTGTCCCTGCCCATGGCAGGTGGATTGGGAGTAAATGACCTCTAAGATCCCTTCCAACCCAAACCATTCTATGATTCTATGATTCTATGATTCTATGATTCTATGATTCTATGATTCTATGATTCTATAACTATGGAATGCCCCAAATTGCTTTCTTTTTTGCTATCTGCATGTGTCCCAGGGTTCAACCATTGTCCAGTTCCCTTCCACTGAATCAGTCAGAAACAGCCCGGTGTATCACGAATGAGGAAAAAAAAAAAAAAAAAGAAAGAAAAAAAAAGAGAAAAAAAAAGAGAAAAAAAAGAGGAAAAAAAAGAAAAAGCAGGAGGCTTGGAAGCTTGGAAGCTATTCACAAACTCTGAGCTTTTGTCTCTTCTGTTGTGCTAAACTGGAGTATGATGAACTCAAGGACCTTCCATTTGCTCAGGACTGTAAAGTGGATGCTGGTGCACTGGTTCTGCCTTGTCGGGAACCTATGGGTAGTCACTGTGGCTTGCTTTAAAAAGGAACTTTGATTCATAATTTACTGGTGGTCATGAGTCAGTCTCCTAACTTGATATAAATGCTCCCCTTAATTCCAGGTTATTAAACCTATCAGGAAATAATTAAGCCTCTCTCTCTCTCTTTCTCTNTTGATCAGTAACCAGATGCTCAAACAGATTTGATTTAAAGTTTTCATGATACCAAGGATTGATAATCTGAGATTTCTTGCTGCTGTCAGGAATATTTCCCAGTCAGCAAGTTGTGTCTGCAAGTTGTTACCAGCTGGTGATAGCTCTCAATTTGCTATAGGAGGAACAGGACTTTGGCAAGCTTCCTCAAAATATGGAGATGTGGTTATGTGGCAACAGGGATATCAAATAGTGGCTGTCAATCTCCACTCACTTCTGAGGACATCAGCCACTGTCGAGATGGGGAGCAGGCCAGGAGGAAGATCTGGGCACCCTGGGGAAAGAGAAGGACGACAGGGGAGAGGCTGAGGCTGGGATGAGAAGGGGAGCCAGGAGCAGGAGGGGAAAAATTTAAGTGGAGACATAGACAGGAGCTGATCATGGGAGACAGTCAGTGCGGCAAGAATAAAATGGGGCTCTCCATCTGCTCAATCCCAGGGCTGCAGAGAAGCTGGCTGTCCTCCAAGCTCCTTGCAGGGCTGAAACTCAGCTGAGGAGCAACTCCCAGCAAGGGGCCAGATCCTCCACTCTTGCCTCCCTATGCAAACCAGGTTCCCTGAGGTCCACAGATGATTTTACTTGCCGTAGAGTAGTGAGGGAGGACTTCATCTCTGCCTCCTCCACACAGCAGCACACAGAGCTGGGTCCAGGCCACCCACACAGCTCCATCTCCTTTCAGCCATAAAACTACCCCAACTGAAGAGGCAGGCTCCACATCTTGCTCTGATAATGATTTGCCACTGTGGACATTTGAGAAGAAGAATTTGGTGGCTGCAGAATTAATCATGCCATGCTGCCCTCATGCTTCCTGGTCACTGAGGTAGGAGCAAAGGAAAGAGCAATGAGCAACGGCTATTCGCACTGAGTCAGGACTGCAGAATGAGTTTCTCTTTGTCAACACCAAGAAAGAGGCAATGTAAATTCTGCAGTCTAGAGGGGGGGACCTTAATATTTCATAGCAGCAAAAATTTTCATGTGGTAATGTAACAGAAACAAATACTCTAAGAAAGTTAATATTCCTAGCAGTCGTAAAAAGAAGCTCTTGATATAAGTTTTATTTGACAGCTCTACCTGATTTTACATCTCTAGCCAAACTGTCAGCAGCAAAACACCTTTCTGGCACTCCATTACTGGTAAGTTCTAGCCCCCTAATAAATACTATTAGACTACGGACTCACATATTGCTAATTTGCAGATTCTTCATCTTTTGCCTGTGCATCTTTGTTCATATTGTGAAATGCAATTCCAGTCCAGTCCTCCTTTGGTGATATCTGATGAAAGTCTTGGTCTGATCTTAGTTTAGTATCCAATTCAGTTTGGGAGATTGCTGCTTTTCAGACTTCCCCATCAAGTAACCTCACAATTCACACAGCTTTTGCTTTATTTGAAATCACATCTACAGGCTCTGCTGGTCAAATACAACTAGTGGAATGAAAGGCATCCTACGCTATGGGTAGGACAAATTGGGGGGAGAATTTATTGTTTGATGCACTTGTGTGGTGCACAGAAGATAAAGGCAAGAAAAAACCCAACTTGTGATTCTAGATATGGAGCCTTCTTTATCTAGGGGAAGAGAGCAAGGAGTCGGATAAAGAATGAATGAAAGTGGGGGGGAGAGGCAGGAAGGAGAAATGGAGCTGTAAAACTTTCTGCAATCTACAGACAGAAGTGTAGGTCTGCAAGCAAAGAACACAAAGAAGGGATTTCAGGCCAGCTCCCAAATTCCTTTTTGTTTGAACATGTTGTAAACAGACACGGAGTATTCAGCATAGCAGGAGGTGATGGATGGGCACTGTTGAAGACAGTAAGTGCTTTAGGAGCCAACAGCTCTTTTGAAGAAAGGATCTAGGCATCAAGGAGAAGGTGAGACTGACTTTTGAACAGATTTAGATATTGCCTGGTGGAGCAGAACAACACATAGATCATGTGAGCCAACGTCTAGGGGAATTCCCAGTGCTGTGAGCCCTGGCTCCACTCTATCTGGCTCTCTGGGGAGAGCATGGGGAGAATTTAATACCTGTAGAGAGATCTTCTGGGGCCTGGCCAACTCTGCAGGGAGCTGCTAAACCAGCTGCAAGCTGAACATGGACACATTTTACATCCAGCCCAATAAGCTGCTCAGGCAGCCCCAGCTCTTGCCCTGCATTTGTAGTCAGATTTTACAGACTCCTCCATCCAGACCTCAGGTCTTCAGGGGGTGATGGTAGCACAGAGAGAGGCTCATTCACTGCACATCAGAAATCCAAAGTCTTGTTTTTAAAATGTCTGCCCAGCTCTCCATTTTTTCTTTGAAATCTTCTATCTATTCCCGACATTTGACTAGTCTAGGGTCAAAACACACTAAAACAAACAAACCAAAGAAAATCAAAGCAACTGAAAGACTGGTTCTCAGGGAAAGGTTTGGGTAATGCAGTGCTAATTCTTTGCTTTCCTCACATGAAGCATCAAAAGCAACAACATGTTCTTTATCTTCCTCATGCCATCAAAGCAACTGAGATAAGAAGGAAGAGCCACTCTTTACCTTCATTTACACCACAGTGAATTCATAGCATTGCTCTCAGTCCGTGGAGCCAAAGGAATCTATTAAAAATGGTATCTACACCAAGCAGGTATAAACAGGGAGTTCACACCTGCCAGCCATGGAGGTCTGGGGGGGAATTGAGTAGGGGAGGAGATATCGTTCACTTTGGAACTGTATTAAATTTGATAATATTTATATTGTGACAACATGCCTAAATCAGTTAGAAAGAATACCTGAGGCCAGTGAGTCTACATGGATAAAATCCTTGCTTAGACTAATATATTGATAGAAAACTGCTTTATTTTAGTACAGTTCATGTTGTTCTGTAATTTGCTAGGCCTATGTAAACAATTTGCTGATAGTATAACTGCCCATTCACTCGAGTATTTTTCCTGTTGCTGTTTCAATTATACCACTGTAGTTAAAGTGGCACAACTCTCAAATACAGACAAGCCCCTTTAGAGGAAACCCAAACTGCCGGCCAAATAGAAACTTGTATTGCTCAAATAAACTGTACACAAACAAAATATTCAAAGGCTTCCGGTCTATAAACATCAGTGATATTAGCTCATAGACTGCCAGTGTGGGCCGGCCGTACAAAGACAGTTAGGTGCCTAAATATTGAGATGCAGCAAGTCTACAAAAGTGCATAAGTGGTCTAGGCGGCTGAGTCTCATCTTCTTTCATCAAATGTGTATCTCTAGACACCTGACTACCTTTGTAGATCTGCCTAAAAGCATGAATGTCAACACCAGACTATGCTAATGCTTTGGTAAAAGTATTTTACACTCCTAATCTTCACAGCTGAAAGTATCCTGAAGTATCATTTTAAGGTATCTAAGACACCTAACATGGATATCTACCTGAAATTTCTCATCATTATAGCTTTTTGGAAAGCAGTGGAAATCTAGCACCAAGCTCAGGGGAAGTTTTAGCAAAAGGATGGTTAGGTTAGGTTGCACACATGCACAGGAGAATCTCCCATTTAGGTCCCACCTCCTGCTCCCATCTCTAGTCTGTGCAGTTTATTCCTCTCTTCCACACCTCAGCCCCTTCAAGGCAAACCTGACCTAGTCAACTTGGAAGATTCACCATATCAGCAAACTGCGCAACAAATCAGTTCTTGGTCTGGAGACCTAATCCGTGCATCTATTTCAGCTGCCTGCCGAAACGTTAGCAAGATCTCCTTGGTTGCATAAAAAATGGAGTGATCCTTCCTCAGAAGGACTAGGAGCCAAGCTTAAACCAGCACTGAGCTGCAGCCTGTTTACCTGTGATGGAGGTTGCGCAGCCCAGGATACCCTGGTGCATGCACCACAGCTGAGGTGAATAAAGCAACAAAGCATCAAGTTTGGGTTGAAAAAGAAAGAGACGTATGTGAACTATATAACTGAAGTGTCTAACCTCTCAGGGTCCCTTCCAATATTACTTGCAAGGATTCTGTGCTGTGGGAAGTAAATCCTGGCACACAAAAGTACTAACCTTGTGCTTTATTTGTTGGCAGAGTTTGAGCAACCTCTGTTCCCTTCTCCATAACAGCTCATGCACTACTGACAGCAGTACTGTGGTTCTCATGTCCCAGCTGTATTCCAGCATTAGAGGTCACAGTGGCATTAAACATTGAAGGTTAAAAACAGAGAGAGAGAGAGAGAGAAAAAAAAAGAAAGAAAAAAATTAGCTTGAACTCTTTTTTTAAGAGATGTTTTCACTGGAGGATATAGATCCCAAGATATTTAAGTGCAGCTCTTTTTCACCTACCATGCCTTGTTTTGTCTAGGGGAAGGGGACCCAAAATAAGATGCTTCCCAATAAAATCTTCCAATTTTTATTCACATCTGATGTTTCCATTTGCAAATTCCCCAGACAGTTGTATGCTTTAAGCAAAATCAATGCCTGTGTTTAGTAATGGATTCAGTATTAGCAAAGATCTACTGTGAGATTTTTAAAATTCACTGGTGTGAGTGCTCTCAATGGTAATGGCTTAGCAAGAGCACAACTTTACCATTGCTGGATATCTCTGAAATAGAACAGACTCGTTCTTCTATTATAATTTCTTCATAAAGCTGGTGTCAGACTGCTGAGATAAAACACAGAAGTTACGTCCCCATAAGATCATTCTATCTTGCAGGCCTACATCTCACATTGTGCATGTACATCAGCATTTCATGTTACAACAGATTTATACTTTCGAAACAAATTTCATTATTTCCTCTTAGTACACTTTGGTTCCTGTTGTGCAGGAACCTCAGACTGAGTGACCCAAATTCCATTCAGATGGAACAGGACTGGAAAAGGCTCTCCCAGAGTAATCTGCTCTGATTGCTATGGGTGCTATGGGAAAGAGTGTGGGTGTCAGATCCTCAACACCAATTATTTCACCCCATAAACTTGTTCCTAGTGGACTCTGCTCCATGTTAATAAGGACATTGATCTTCTGGGGCTCTATTGCATCTTTCTTTCTTTCTTTTTTGTTTTTCCTTTTGTTTTTTGTTTGTCCCACTGTCTTTGTCATTCATTTTGAAATTTGTCAAACAGCTTCTATTTAAGCAAGCTCTGTGGAGTGATAATTACCCCTGACTTATTCTCAGTGCTGTGACACTTCCAGATAATAGTTTAATATTTTGCCTTGCTCTAAACAATTTCTGTCAATTATAGCACTTAAGTCTTTTCCACTATACTTTTAAGGCCTATATTTTTTTTCTGAATGAGTCTGAGTCTTCTAATAACTTAACTGAAAATCTAATTCTGAATAATATTCAGTATTAAGCATGCAAGAAAATCAAATACATGTGAAATGGAGGTACTCAGGGGACTAAAATGAGTTCTCTTGAAAGGATATTTAGGGCTAAATCTGAATACTTCCGCATCCCCTGTGCAGAATGTTTGTAATATTTGTGTGTAATATTTGATGACCCACAATTTTAAACAAGTTAGAGAGAAGACAGGGTTTATCTACGTGTGACAGAAAATACTCTTCTTAAAGTGGAGAATTCATCCCATTTACACTTTGGCAGTTAAAATTAGGAATTTGAGTCTTTAGGTATTTCAGCCATCTGAAATCTGAATCATGCGCTGGAGATACTTGTGTTTCTTACTCAAACATGCTGGTGTCCATACTGACCTGTCTACTGTCAGACAGAAAATCTTATCATAGACTTGCACCAACAAGAAATTGAATAGCTTCTGTTTCTGATATAACATTCTTCTCTTTTTATATAACACTGAGGACAGTAAAGTGGTTTGGTCAGTAGCATATTCCACTTACTGCAGCTTTGATAATGGATATTGAAGAATCAGGTAAAAACAATTGGGAGAGCTTTAAAAGAGTTTACATTCAGCGATTCCTCAAAAAAAGATTTTTTTTGCGTTAATTGCTTCTAAACAAAAGTTAACACGGTAGCTTTGGTAATATTATCTATGAAAGAATGGAAAAAGAGGTACTAAAAAGATACAGCCTACTGGGAACATCAAGATATTAATGGAAAGAGTGCCTTCATCCAATAGACATGAGCTTAGATGCCAGGGTTCTGTTCTCTAGTCTCCCAGAGACTTTTGTGTGGCCTTAGAAAACTTATTTATGTTTAGTCTTTGAATCATGTAGATAACTAACCATTATTGAAGATCTTGACTTAAATCTTTGGTCCTTCAGCTACTTTTGTGTAAAGTGTAAGCAACAACGCTTCTCTGCATGAGATGAGTATTTTACTTTGTTCCATTCCTAAGGAGAAAGGGCAGTAATATTTGAGACAGGGAATCACTTATTGCGTTGTGATTGTGATATTATGACTCCACAGCTGACAGACATAATCAAAGTCTGCAAGAAAGTTGACTCTGCCTGCCAGCATTTGTTCAAGCTGAAAATGAGCTACAGTAGCATTATGTGAATAACTGGACGTTTATTCCTTGGCATTAAAAACTGCTGTGACCTAACAATATATGTTTTTTTTCTCAAGACCACCAAGACAGTGAGATCTGTATGAGGACTAATTACTAATCTCTGACATACAAAATTGTGCAACAGCATCTAAGCAAGGTTAGCCAAACTTCATGGTTTTGTATATGTTTCAAAGAGTGCCAGAGATTCCCCTTCCAAGTCCATGTTTGGCCCTGTCTTTATTTTACAATAATTCTGTGCTTAGGAATCTGGACAAAGGCCACCAGAAACTTGAAATCCAAAAATTAAGTCCAGAGTAAGCAACAGACCAGCATCAAGCTCCCTCACACCAGCCAGTTGCTGGCACCGAAGTGTCATAGCAGCAGTAAAAGTCCAGCCTTCTGTGGATACTTCTTTGTCTCAGTGGTCAGCTAAGGCTATGCCTATCGGGGTTGCTTTAGAGTCGATATCATACCCATGGTTACAGAAGGAGTTTCAAAGATGTCCAAGGCTCTGTAAAAAGAAAATTGCATTTTTCCTCTCCTTAGAAATGCCTTGTTATCTGTGAACTGTAAGCTGCAGGAGAGCTGTCATATGATATAACAAAAGCATCAGTGAAATGTCCTCTATCCATATACCAGATTCTTTACCTACCCACTCCCTTTCCTTTCCTTTTATTGTCTCCTAGAAATACAGAATTTAAGGCACTCCTTTGTTTCGGAAAGAGTCGGCGAATTTTTATGATATGAGTCAGGCTTTTGCATCACTTTCACTGCAGACTAGAACTAAGGCATCTTGCTGCCCTCACTAATGAGCTGACACAACCCAATGAATCAGCAAAACACCCTGCTCTCCATTACAAGTCACACTATGTTCACAAGGAGCACTCCTCCCAACCACTTCTACCTTTTCCCCATTGCCAGCACAGCAGGTACATTTAGCCCCTTGTTCCTAGGAATGATTTGTTGAGGAAACCCATGTTTTTCATTAGCTCCAATGTGTTTTAAATGGCCTTGTCCTACTCTGTGCACAGCAATGTTCATACTACTAGAAGAGTAGAAACTACTCTCTTTTGCACTTTGATATCTCATATTTTACAATGCAAGGTATTACTTTCCTCTGTTGTAAGCAGCCATGGTATTTATTCTCATCCTGGAGACTGATGACAGAAGTGGCACATGGGGTGATAATGAGCCTGACATGGTCGTGTGGTTATTTGCATCCGTTTCTTTGTTTGTGCAAGGTCAATGGGCGAGTCTACATGTCCTGCTTTGTGCCATAAGTCCTTGAAGAATTGTTCCCTTCACCTTTCCCCCTCCAAAGGAAAAAGAAGCTGTAACAATAAACTCTTGTAAAATAATGACTGTATTTGTTGACAGATCAATAAATCAATTTCCATCAATACAAGAAGCTTTGAAGTTGACATGAGAAGGACTTTTTTGAGTTCACAGCACTCTTGTTGTGTATTGATATATTACCTTTGCTCAGAACAACTATTATTCTTATTATTACAGCAATGCTGCCAGGGAACAAACAAACCAAATGGTACATGTTTTCCAAGACCAGTTCCAAGATATTATGTCTCCACCCATCTTTGCAGAATATTTGGGGCAATGTCAATGTGATGGCAGGAGTAGAACAAATATTGAAATATTAGTTACAGGCCTACCTGGGATTGAGTAAGAAAAACTCCCTTCCTCTGTCAAAAGCAGAGCATAAGGATAGCAGTTTGCTAAATATTGCCAGGTGTTCTACAGCTATTGCATTTTGACAAAACTGTGAAACACTGTGGAACTGAACACAAATTAGGACTGATTTTCCTTCATGTTTGCTCAAGGAATAAGAATGAAAGCTGTTCAAAACATTTGTGTTAAATCAGTGTGCCAGAAAATTGAATTTGACTAAGGGAAACGGCCATAAATGTCAGTGCTGACAACAGATGCTTTCTTGTTTTTCTATATCCTTTCTTCTTTTCAAATTGTATTCTTAAAGAATGGACTCTTTCCTATTTTAGCTGAAAAAAAAAAGTCATTCCAGGTAAAGAACCCATCAAATTCAGACATATCTCAACATACCCATTCCGTCAGCTTCCACTTATCCAATTATCATCAGTATGTATTTTGCAGAAGCACTCATACAACCCCCCCTCCAGCCCTCTTCCCAGTGTAGTGAGCTGAACAAATTTCTGTAGGCATTCAGATCTCACAAAAATATTGCTGTGGATTAGCAGCTAATTAGTGCCAGCTAGCCCACACTCGAGGTCCGAAATCCTCATCCAGAAGTCCAGCTGCTTCTACAAGGAGATGTGAAGTCTTTGGTTTTTCTTGTACCTCTAGTAACCCTTTGCTTTGTCACTCAGACCCAGAAACCACACAGTATATGCTTGGGTGATATCTACATATTTCTGGACAACCTTAGCACTCAGTCTGGCATTCTCTCGAGTGCAACACTTGAGCTGGTTTCCCACAAGCTCCTGATTTCACAGAGTCCCACTCACTCCAGGGGGACTCTGGAGATGCAGAAGTCTGTCCTAAAAACTTCCATGATGGTTAATAGAGACTATCATAAGGAAGTCTTGGTCATTCAACTTTGTAAAAAAGTGGAGCTTGTTTTTCAGCTCTATCACTGCAAAGTAACGTTATTGATACTGTGATTTGGCACAGCCCAGGATTTGCAGCAATGTACCGGTGAGCCAGAACCCTTGAATGTAGTAGCCCCCCCTGTCAGTACAACTCTGATGTAGTAACACCACAGACCGCCTGTGGCAGCCACTGTAATTGTACCACTGTGTTGCTAAGATCTATCTGGGTTAGGTGAGCTCTGGTCTACTCCATTACATGCTAATGGCAGGGATGGGAAACCTGGGATGGGAAAAGGCTGATATAAATTCAGCACCAAGCTGCTCTCACAAAGGTACTGAAGAGCAGTAGTGCAAATAAGCAGTGGTGGATATATAAATATTTGTTTACTGAAGCTACAGGGAAATAGATGCACTTCTCAGGTTTTTCTTACAAAAAGAGGTGGGAGAGTACCGTGATGGGAAAGACATTCTGTTCATTGAGTCAAGAAATAGAGAGACTCCATGGCAAAAGACTGCAGGTGCAACATGTGTCATTTTTCAGGCTCTTCAGCACAGGTTCAAAAGTGGTGGCTGAATCCTATAATCCTTCTCTGTGACCTAGTAGATTAAGTGCACCTCACCAAAAGACCAAAGCTTCCAAAGTTCTGTTGCAAGTGCAGAGCTGACAAAAGGCCACAGCAGGCCCATGAACCTAGTCTCTGTCTCAACGGGAGCATGAAGGGGAAATCAATGGTGTCAAAATAAGACAAGCAAAAACCTTCATTTCTTTCTGGCTTTCCATTTCCAGAATATGGGCTGTACTGACCTTAACAGCTCTCCCTGAAGTTTGCTCTGAAGTAAGCCAGACAGCTGCATACATTACATCATTATCCATAGACAACCAAGATTCTCCATGTTCTAATCTTATATTTTTAATAAACTCACCAATCCCTCACCAAGCAAGCAAAGCAAAGATTTGAGGAGTAAGACTTATTTCTGCAGGACTGACTCATATGGTATTATGCCTCTTCAGAAAGGGCAAAATGTTCAGATGAACTAATGAAGCTGTTGCTGCAACTAATGGAACATGCCTACGTGGCCCTGGGCTCATGAGGACACTGGATATGGGTGGAGATCAGCAACAAACTGGGGGTGACAGGGCAGGAAACTGGTAAAGGAGAAACATCTGGGTGGCGAGGCAGGAGGCAAGAGCCTGGTACAGAAAAATAAGGGAAGGAGCAGGGCTGTTGGAGATAGAAGAGGTTGTAAAGAGGAAACGACCATTGAATTGTGTGGAAAAGCATGAGGAAAGGGCCTTCCCACTCCACCTCGTCGTGTCTTCCTTATTTCTGATGTTTAGCATTTAAATATCCAGCTGACATTATTACTGGAAAATCTATCTGATTAACTCATGGGCCTCTATACCTTGTCCCCAAAGGGCTGTGGCCTACGCTTTTAGGAGACGTCACTTTAGCTCCTGATGCCAAGACCCAGGGCCCCTGCCAGCAGCATCAGTGCTTCCAGGCAAGTGGGGACCATGCACACTGCTGCTTGGCAGAATGGCAAGGTGTAGGATGAATCAAGCATCCTGACTGTCCCTGAAAATTTACCAGTGCAGGGCAGGTTTCCCCTCACTGTCTGGGTGATGCTTAGTTCATCCTAGATGTACCAGGCTGCAGAAAACACGCCTTTCTCCCTTGTGCTTCTACAAAACATCTTTGGATGACTACTGAATGTGCTTGTTGCTTTTCAACTCTCACCTCCCTGCACAGACTCACCCAGTTCCCAGTAGACCGAATTCTCTGAACATTGGGCCTGCGGTGAAAGCACAAGGCTGAAAAGCTTTAGTCTTTTTCTCATTATTAATCAGCCTTACACATGGCACAAATTTTCTCAAGGAAGATCTATATGTGTATTTCCTGTACAGCTGGTCAGTTAAGCCAGAACAGTTTCCCAAATGTATCAACAGATGTGTCTTTGCAGGCCTACAGAGTAACATCTTGGACATGACTATTTCATCTTCAAGGAAGCAAATCCCCTTGTAACAGTTTTAGTTTAGATAAAAGACCTTAAACCAGACTAAGATCGTTTCTCTAGCCATCAGCCTCATCGACTCTGTAAGTGGTTAACTCATTCACTCCTGTGATGCCTTTTGGGCTGAAGTTTGTTATTTCTTTGTGCTGTTAATCAGCTGATAACACTGGGAAGGAGTTGAAGATGCCTAGGGCTGCATTTCTGATATGCTTGCTAGAGACAAAGTCTGAGCAGCTTCTGCTGAGCTACAACAATAAAGACCCTGAGCAATTAAGGAAATCCAATCAGTTCCACAAATACAAGGTGCAAGACCTCCTTTTGTTCAGAACTCTAGCAAGTATTTTCATGCCTCTGTTCAAGAGAATACAGTAGTCAAATGGTTAAGCTGTCTGCCTTAAGAAAATGTTAGTTGAGCTACAGTTACTGAAGTTACATCTGAGTAAAATCCCTATTATTCTGCCCCAGAATGAAGCGGAGCTTATACCATGCAGACTAAGTTACCAGATTTTATCTACTGATAGGACTGACCGTTCCTAGTAAACTTTAGCAGACCTCCGGTTTTCTCAGGTAGTGTAGACTTGCTGACCACACAAGCCTATTTCCACAATCTAGGAAAAGTGTGCTTCACTTTTCTCAATATCATAACTATATTTAAACAAAAGCCTTGGTAGCATTCAGATTCTAGCAGCTGGTCTCTCCCCTCTCTTCGTCACAGAATAACTCAAGCACTCTTCGGACAGTTAAACACTTTCTTGCAATCCACACTTGGATAACACAAGTATGCAGAGTAACACGAGTTAGTAGCCCAAGGTTAATTTGATATCATCTACTTCTTCAGGTGAAAAAGTCATACTTCACAGCCCACCTTCTTATGGTATTTAATCATTAAAAAAAAAAGAAAAACGGAAAGGGCTTCTTCTTCAGTGCCTCTCATTCTCTCTGCAAGTTATCACTGACATTCAAATTTGAAGGCTTATACAACTGCTTTATTGTAGTTCTTGGAACTAAATCCTTATGCATCACAGCTTTTGTGCAATACATATATGCTAAAGTAAAATTAATATTCTCTGTTTAGTCTGAATTCATTGGCACAATGCCTAGGGTGACTAAGGAAAGTGACTAGCATGTATAGAACAAAGCTGGAATTAATTCTTCCAGAGAAATCGGCTGGGCTAAGAAAGAGTGTGAGAGGTGGAAAACAATGAGGCTCTCACTATCCACAAATCAAGAATTGCCATATGTAAACCGGGGCCCAGGAGATGGAGAGGAAATAACATGTAATAGCTCAGAGAATGAAGGATCTGATCCAAACTCCTTGACAGCTAGTGGAACTCTATGCATATCTGTCAATGGATGATGTCTGTACACACCGAGCTGCTAACAGTCATGCAGCCAAATTCCGTTTTCATTCACCCGGGTGTAAAAACAAAATTAATACATCAGAATACAGACAGATCCACTTCTTACCATGGGGCAAACAAAGAGTAGCTCCACTGCAAGCACAGCAGCTGTACACACCCAAAAAGAGTATATTCCACCCCACCCATTCAGCTTGATGACAAGGAAAAAATTGCTTGGATTATCCAATAATATCCCAATATAAATGTTTTGGTCAAGATTTTGAAACATAGAAACATAGTTTAAGGGTTTTCTTAGCAGAGACTCTAAGGGTGCAGTGAAGTCTACCTGACTGTGAACTAGGTCCATGCTGAGGAATAAATTTTTGCTGTGAATTCAACAGTGAAAAAAAAAAAACTCACATACCCAGAACTGGAAAAATGCTTGAAACAGAACAACTAATTAAAAGTTCCTAATCTGTAAGCAGCTTATAGCTGAAACACTTTGGGGTTAAATAATATTCAGGAGGGGGATTATATTACGGTTGAACCTGGAAACAGCTGAGCCTGAAGGAAGATGTTATAGATTAGAGGACATTTATAACTGTTTTGAAACCAAAACGTAATCACTTCCTATAACAAGTATTTCCATAACATTATCCAATCAAAGGGATGTGTTGCGTTTCTTCAGAGAAGGATGGTACATTAAAACAGCTGCAATATTGAACATCCCACCTACTGAAAAAACAAAATTGTTTTACAAGCTACAACAGACTGATTACAACAGGTCTCTGCATTAAGACAGATTGACTCAAGAGAATGTGGTAATTTTGGTAGTTATTGTTCAATATCTATTGTATTAGAATGGTTCTGTAGATCTAGCAACTGAGCATTTAAATTAAAATATAGTACTTATATGCATGTTATAAAGAAAAGATAAAAACAGTGGATATCAAGCAAATGAGTAACAAAAACAAACAGCAAGTTGGAAACCTAATCACAGCACTACCTGTAATTTCAATCACTTGAGAAACAGCAGCTTAAAAGTATTTATTAATACATTTCATAGAATAAAGGGATTTCTCCATGAATTACAATTACATTGATTACTTTTTTTTTTTCATTTGATGAAGTTATCCACTAATCAAACAGATTTAAATGCTATTTTCTTATATGCTAGTATGTAATATCTTGCTGGCATCAGATTGTTTCTAAAATCAGTAACAACCATCAATGATAGCGTATGAAGTTATAATCGAAAGAATATGGAGCACTCAATGATAATTGGTTAAAGACATCCCTCAACCCTTGAAAGAGTTGACAAAATCACAGTGAGTTTTATGGCACTAAAAGGAAAACAAGTCTGAAGGAAGATCTGGAAGAAAGGTTTAACTGTTCATACCCAGTTTAAGCAGGTCATGAGATTTAACTCATCATTAAGCCTTGGCACTGCAGCTAATAAAATTGCTGGGGATCATATCTCAGCTGTCAGTAAGACACAAAATGAATGTAGTTGTTGTAAAATAGTAACTGTTTCTAGATCTTAAAAGTATGATTATCAGGTTCATTATCAGTAGTCTGCAATGATGTTTATAGAGATGATAATATGTGATGCCTACTTCTCTTCAACTCTATTTAATGTCTGCAATTACTGATATATGTATTTATTACCCTAAAAAAGTTAGTATTAAGTATAAATACGTATTAATAAAGCTATTTTATATCTTTACAGTTATTAATATAACATGATACTTGTAAAGCAAAGCTCTGTATAAAGCTAGATTTATTTGGCTATTCAGTATTTCCATTCCCTTTTAACAGCTCTGGAGGTAGCTTCAAGAGGAAAAATACTGACATTAGAGGTATATGACCCCAGGAAAAAAGCAAAAATTTGAAAGATGGCAACTGAGGAACACCAAGGACTTTGCTGTTCCTAGGAGCAGTGGAGGCTCGCCTTCCTCTGGATGACAAGTGCCAGGCCACCATCGGCTGTCCTATGAGTGGTAACGAGCATGTTTATGGATGCTTTCTATTCTTAGTTACCTGTTTTGTGCATTACCCAATAAATAATGTTTTGTACTCTTAAATCATGTATATTCTGCTTGCAGTCTCTTTATGCACACTGAAAGTGGCTTGAACAGTCATGACCTAAAAAGAAGAGCAACATGCCTCCTCCTGTGCCCATACCGTCCCAGCTCTTCTCGGTTCTTAGAAATGATGTGGTTTGCCTCTTCAGTCACATGCAGATAACTTGTTTCCTTGCATTTTGGTAAACCATTTGTTATTCACAACCAACATAAGGTAATATAAATATATTTTTAAAGAAACATCTGTGGGTAGTTCTCCCAGTCTGCTGACATTTTACTTCTAATGCCTTATGCTATAGAACAACATATTCCTCATTTATTTTTAGAATTTGTTTTAATATCCAGTCAGTCTTCTCATGACTAGTTTGCTCTCAGTCTGTGTTCCTGTTCTGCCACATTCATCGTAGTACAGCTTTTTTCTTCAGTTTTTTGTTGTCAGCACAAAAACCTGCTTGGACCTAAGTTCACAATGATTACCTTGCATGGTGCTAACTTTTACCTTGAGTACATATGCAAAGTGTGAAATCAGTTTTCACTTATTATACTGCTTTTGCAGAATAGTGTCTACTTATTGCCATACCTGTGGTTTGTACACATAACTTGTTTCTAAAAGGTTTACTGAGCTCTCCAGACATTCTTTCTTCAAAAAGAGCTGTCTTCATAAAAGTAAGTAGTGGTCTCCAATCCACTTTCTGAAATTGACAAATTTCTTTTAGCACCTTCAGACAGTCACAGTCATTTGATTTGGATCTTTCTTTGTGAAAGGCTGTAGAATGGTCACTTCATTCAGTCGGGGATCTTTTTTTTTTTTATGATCATTATCATTATTATGTCATTTGTGGGAGAATTTAGCAACTGCTGTCACACTTCGAATGCATTTTGCTCATCCCTGCCAAAGAATAAGAGAGGTTATAATATATTTGTAACAGAGGCTAAATTAACAGAAAGAGAATCTATGATCAAGTCATGGCAGCTTAAGGTGTTTCTGTGTATCATCAGAGCAATGATTACTTCCCACATGTAGTTTTAGTTATGGGAAAAGAAAGGAGAATTAGGAACTCATTCCTATGAATAATGGCTTTAGCTTATTGCTGTCAGTTTGCTATATCTCTTCGTTATAAGTATGTTCAGATATTTACCATTAATCAGCTTGCCTGCGGGAACACATGAAACTATGATAACACAATGGTAGTATCTTGGGCTTAAACTAGATATTTCATCTATTTAGTTTGATGTGACATGCCAGTCTTGAGACGAGTGTCTCAAGAGTCTGTTATTATTTTTAAACATTCAAATTTACTGCAAAGAGCACATCAACATAACTCAGAAAAAAAAAAAAAATAACCCACGTTATTTAATAGGTGTAAAGTCAAAGAAAATTTTGGTTGATGTATTTTGCAACTTGAGCCTATAATATACATAGAGGTAAAACTTGCTATTTCTATATTCGAATATTAAAAAGAAATACTGTGGTGTGAACATACATACAAAACACAAGGTTAAACTATAATTTCATGTCTCACTGTAGTTATTTACCTGGACTGTGGTAAGGAGCTGCTGCTTTGCAGACCAGGGGGAGATGGTACTCTGAATGTGGTGTTCTTTCAGCACTGACTAAAGCATTTAGAAACATCTATCAGACTGACACAGCTTTTAAAGGTCCAAAATCAAGGAGTGGGTTACTGAGACTCACTTGGGAATGGATAAGCAGTACGATGCATTTGCTAATTAAAGACAACCATAGGTGGATATTAGAGATACCTATGACCTAAATGACAGTCACTAATAGCCAGGTGACCCTTAGGCTCCTTGCATGGGACAGAGAAGCAAAACTCTGGGACAAAATTGGCAAAGGGACGCAAAGTAGGGTCACATTGCCAGCACGAGCAGGCTGAACTTGGTATGAGAGACAGGAGTAAGGTGACAGCAGTCTTGGGTTTTGTTATGGACTGAGAAGAGAAGAGCAGGGCTTCTGCAGGAAGTACCAAGGTTTGGAGAAGAGAGGGAGATAACCTTTCTGCCAGAGCTTTGTTTAGACTTGGAGGTGGTCCTAATGTTGCTTTTGAAGACATTTTGGTCTGCAAAGCAGTTTGTTTTTCCCAGGCCCTTCTCTTTCCCTGGACTGCCTTTTAGAAGACAATGTGAAGCAAAACCAAACAGTAATTAAGTTCAGGTAACACTAAATGTCTGACCTGAATCCACAAACATAGATCTTTCAAGCTGAAGCTGGAAACTTCATCCCTAAGTCAATTGTCTCAGTATTGTAGTAAATGCCGAGCTGAGATCATCTAACATACTGAAACTAGGGGTAATTATATAAAGAAAACAAGGTACACTGAGTGTGGTGTTTGAACTTTAACTCTGTACTTTCTGGCTTTTGTTGGCTTAAAAGAATACTGTGTTTCCTATGCTTATTGCAAGGTCCTGAAAGGAGAGAGAATAATATAAAATTTTACTTCTTCACCAAACTGTAATGCCCAGTTCTGAGAACTAAAAAACTCCAACTTTCAGGTGTTAATAGTTCAAACAAAAGGTCAGATCTTAACAGGTGAACTTATATTGATCTATTTCCTATAATTTGCATACATATAATGCAGGGGGGATTTTTCTTTATGCTACAGGAAACAAGTTTACATCAAAGAGCACTGAAAGGTGTTCTGTAAGTTCACAGAGTAAGAAACCCCTTTGGTCTAGATATCTGGACAGAAATCTCATGAAAACAGGCTCTTCCATAACGTTTCCAGTCATTTCTAATCCTAGTTGGCTCAGAAACATCAGTGATAACATTTCTCAAGTTATTTCAGTAGCCCTGGTTTTGGTCAAAGCCAGGAAGCACGTAAACTTCACAAACAAACAGAAGTCTAACAGACAGAGAGAGCCTCAGAAGAGAGGCTTAGTTCAGATTTAGTTCATCCACGGGTAAAAATTTAGAGCAATTCTCCTTTTATAATGTTAATAAAAATGCTTTGTACTTTCATTCCAGAATCATGTACCCCAAGGCCTAGTCTGTACTTCAATTTCTAAACTATGCAGTTCTGCAAGGACAGAGTTTCTCACTGCCACAGTTAAAGACACTTTTTAAGCTGCTCACCTATGTGAGGCATTTGGTGCTACTATAGATTATCTCAATTCATTGAACCAAAATAAAACTCCTTTTGGAGTACACTGGTTTGGCTAAGGAAGAGAAGTATTTCAACATATATGTGACTTTCTACCACAAGGAAAACAGTGTGCTCTTCTCATACTGTGCTGCTCAGTGACCCTTTCTCAGTCACCAGGGGTGCAGGCAGTGTTGCTTTGTGTGTCCTTCTCTCTTCTTCGCACGTGCGATATCAGCGACAGACCACAAAGAGCATCTTGTACATATCCCTCTGCTTACAGTTTTTTGATTTTATCCCTTGTTCATGCCTAAACTGGGAGTTTTTTGAATGTAATTCACTCTTTGTTATTTCATAACTTACTTTTAATCATCTCAGGCTTGCCTGAAGCTTTGAAATCAATCTGCTTGCTTCACAGTGGAGCTTGTGAAGTCCTAAGCCCTGAGACACTGGCATTCTGCATTAAATAATCAATTAACTCTCCTTTTCTTGCTTTAGCAGAATGTGGAGGTCTGTATGACAGACGCAGTGACATCTAGTAGCAGCCACATTAAAACATTGACATCTTTTTTGTGCTTTTGCCTAACAGTTTGTGACTTAATTTAGAAGTGACATGACTACAATGGAAATGAGTGTGCCCAACCACATCAGTCTAAGTCAAGATAGAAGATAATTGCTTATACCAAGTAATCATGAGAGTTTGTTCTTTGCAAGTTTTCCATGTACTTTAGAAGAGAGCGAATTGCAGTCCAGTCTGCAGCTCAGCGCTGAAATTGCCAGTAAGGTTATCAGTCTGAAGAAAACTGAGATGCTTGCCACTAGTCAGTAGTATTGTTTGCCTGGCCCCTAAAATAGTCTAGTCTTGAGTATAAATGACAAAACATTGCCAGGAGGAAGAATACCACTCAAGCCATGAGACACTAATATTACAAAATCCCAAAGATTTGTTTGAAGTCCTTTCATTAAAGTGTAGAGATAAGAGAGCATTACAAAGGAGAAACACAGCTGGTCTGTGACTAGAGGAGAGGATATACAGCTGCGGAAACTCTTGCAAAAAAAAAAAAAAAAAAAAAAAAAAAAAAAAAAANTTAAGTTCCTGTTGGCTTCAGCAGAAACTGATGGAGCAGACCTCTCAGCAGGGTCCTTCTAGCCCATCACAACACTTCTCCATGTTTCATCCTCCAAGTCACTCAGATGCATGTCTCAAAGCCAGGAGGTTGTTGTGAAACAGGAATACTTAAAATTTGCAAATCAGTTTGTGATCTGTGGATGAAAAGTGCAAAACATTATTGCTAACAATGTGAATCTCTAGTTCTTTAGAAATTCTCCAGCAGATATTATGAATTGCTGGTGACAGAATATTTACTTTCTTCAAGTCAAAATGCATCTTATTCTTCAAAAAGTCCCACAATCCACCCCATAGATCTGAGTAGTAGACTGAGTAAAACTGGCAAAAAGTCTTAACATGGGGAAAAAAAAAAATAATAATTAAGATAGCTCTAAGTCCAGCTTAATAAAATAGAGATACGCCTGGATACATACATTCAATTTTGTTTACAATTAATGTACTTGGTACATGGATACTTCCTCCCTCTCAAGTCAAAGTGTTCTGTAGGGCTTCAGTATATTGCCGATATATGACCCCATCAGATTCATCTGATTCTTGCTTAGTCAAGGACTCAGAAAGAAGAAATAGAAGCCAGAGTTTGGGAGCTACCAGCTACTGTCAAGTCATACTTAAATAAGTGGATCTGAACCTAGTAAAAGAAGAAAATTGAAAGCAAATTTTCCAACAGTAGTTTGCTTTTAAAGTATAAACTATGAGGCTAGTAATTACTTTTTTTACCCATATAAAATTTAACTGGTAGCTACATTTCTATAGCTTGTGCTTGAGCTCCAGTCACATATTTCCAACCTAGAAAAATTAAATCAAGAGAAGGAAACACAATCCCATTCTCCCCTGAGATACCTGGACACTCCTCAGAAGTCAAGAGAGGCCTCCGAACACTCAGTGCTTTGGAGCCATCCATGCCCATCCTCTTCTTGTTGCATCATGCTCATTGGTTTTGATCTGGACTCAGCCAAACCTTGCTGGTAGGAAGGTTATTCTGGTACCCGAGGAGGACAGTCATCCCTGAGCTCTACCTGTCCCCTGAGGCAGCTGGCTGGACTCCACAACCACCCAGGTCACTATTATAGGTCACAGCCAAAACCCCATTTGCAGTCTTTCTCTTACTGCTGCTCTTGGTGTGTGCTTTCTGCTGGCAGTGTTTGTGTCTGGCTCTTCCTGTTGACTAGAGCTGCTGTTAGCTAGCCTGATAACTGCTCTCACCTACTTGTTCCAACAAGGTATGCTCCTAAGTAATCTTTCCCACCACCTATTTGCTGCTTCACCCATTAATTTGCTGGTTGCTGCTCTAGTTTGTAGGGGAGGCTCTCACAACAACACCTGCAGTGATCCAATTCTTTTATTAGGATTGGTGATATGCAAAAGCCACAGGCTCCTCACCCCAAAGCCAGAGGACACCCTTCACACAATCGTTTTCATCCTCTAAAACTTAAAATTTGTCCAGCATCTTCCCTCTTTGTCCACTGTGTCAGCATAGCTGGAACTAAACTTTCCTTAATGTGCAAAATGAGACTGTGCTTTCTCCTTCTTAAAAACCTGGCTGTTCATAAAAGAAATGCTTCCATATACTGAAAAACATGCTCATACATTACTTTTACTTCATTCTATTCCATTAGCCTCTTCCATACATCTGAGCAGATACGTATCAGGTGTACCCCCCCTCTTGCAGTACTCACTGTGTCTCTGTAGCCTTCAAAGCAGCACTTACACCTTAAGTGTCATTGCTAGCATTGCTTTTGATGACATAATATTATATTATTACGCTGTCCTCCTAATGAATTAATAATTTGCAATGTTGCAAGATCCTTAAATGAAGAATTTTATATATGTGCAAAACATTACCAAAATTATTCATCTCTCTTTCAGATTACAGCTAAAAGTATCCTTCTAAGGATATTAATTTATTTTATAGAGTCAAAAATAGAGTCTTCTACTGTGTAACTAACAATTCAAGCATTACAGATACAAGTTCCTTCCTTTCCACAGCACAACTCATTAGCAAGTAGACCCTCAAGTTGCATGAGCTGAGAATCGTAACTTGTAATGACAGTATCTATTTTCCTTTATCTCTGGAAAGAAAAAAAAGAAGAAGAAGAAGAAGAAGAAGAAAAAAGTAAGCAAAATTTTATGTATACCTTCAGAATAAATCTTAAAAATCTAAATATTTTATCCAGGCCAAAAGAGGCAACAGAAAGAATTACAGCAAAACCTTGTTTGACAAGCGGCTAACAGTTTACAGAAAACGTGTACATAACTAAATGCTAACTACTATGCCAGACTTATCAAGAAAAATCAAAGCTTATTACAAAACATTCAAAGAAAGAGTCAATAAAAATGTTAAACAGTGTTAGACATGGAACAGCCTGATGAGGAATTTCCCTAAGGAACATATCCATTTGGTAGCAATTCCCAATTGACAAAGACTTTGAAATCTGCCAGATGGCCAGATCTTGATACACTTAATGTGCGCTATATTGACATTTTAAGTGCTATGGTGCTAAACTAAACGACTTTGCAGGATTCCAGCTATCCTAAATCTGAACAATCACTCTTATTAGTCAACATCTAATCTTACAAAAAAAAAAAAAAGAAAAAAAATCTATTTATATTTCTATTAGTAGAAAATCTATTTTCCACAAAATCATGTTGATTAGCATCAATTATATATCTGTTCTATAATTCTTTGTTGATTGATCTTGTCTATTTTATCTTTATTTTGCCTGGCAGTAAAAGTTGTCTAGCTTAAATTTAAAACTGAAAAGTGAGGAACATATTAAAATTCCTTTAAAAATGACAGAGTAGAAAAAAGCGTTACCAGAATCTGTAAGCTTATCTTTACACAGGATGCTCAATACCAAACTTGGCTACTCTCTATCGGGGATGGTTAAGGGTAATGAAATTAGTAATATTGCACCTAGGGGGCAAAACTTTATACAAAAAGGGCAGCAGGATCATGAGTCTTCAGAGTACAAATTTGTATTTGTACACTGTACAAATTCCATGTATTGCTGTTTCTCAGAAGATGGTTTTTATTAATCATATTGGCTGGATGGCCAAAGCCAGAGTTTTGGTTGACAGCTCTACGTCCAGGTGGAAGCCAGTGACAAGTGGTGTCCCTCAGGGGTCCATCTTGGGACCAGTGCTGCTTTACCAGTGACACAGACAGTGGGATTGAGTGCACCCTCAGCAAGTTTGCAGATGGCACGAAGCTGAATGGTGCAGTTGATACAACAAAGGGAAGGATGCCATCCGAAGGGACCTGGACAGGCTTGAGACATGGGCAGACATGAACCTAACAAGGTTCAACAAGTCCAAGTGCAAGGTGCTGCACCTTGATCGGGGCAATCCCAGACATGAGTACAGACTGGGAGAAGAACACATGGAGAGCAGCCCTGCAGAGAAGAACTTGGGGTTCTGGTGGATGAGAAGCTCAACATGAGCCAGTAGTGTGCGCTCGCAGCCCAGAAGACCAACTCTATCCTGGGCTGCACCAACAGAGGCATGGCCAACAGGTGGAGGGAGGTGACTGTCCCCCTCTGCTCTGCCCTTGTGAGGCCCCACCTGGAGTACTGCATCCAGGTCTGGGGCCCCAGCACAAGAAAGATGTGGACCTGGTGGAGCTGGTCCACAGGAGGGCCACAAAGATGGTCAGAGGGCTGGAGCACCTCAGCTAAGAAGGAAGGCTGAGAAAGCTGAGGTTGTTCAGCCTGGGGAAGGGAAGGCTCTGGGTAGGCCTCACTGTGTCCTTTCAGTACTTGAAGAGGGCTTATAAAAAAGATAGAGAAGGAATTCTTACACAAGCAGATAGTGATAGGACAAGGGGGAATGGTTTTAAACTGGAAAAGGGGAGATTTAGATTGGATGTTAGGAAGAAATTCTTTACTCAGAGGGTGGTGAGGCACTGGATGTCCCATCCCTGGAAGTGTGCAAGTCCAGGTTGGATGGGGCCCTGAGCAACCTGATGTAGTGGGTGTCATCCCTGCCCATGGCAGGGGGGTTGGAACTAGATGACCTTTAAGGTCTCTTCCAACTCAAGCCATTCTATGATTCTATGATTTTATTTCTGTATTTCATTATTTCTTTCTATTTTTGGTATAAACAGAGCAGTTATTGATATGGTTTAGACTTTTAAAACCTATGCTTTTTAAGTTGTCCATTAAAAGTGATTTTTTTTTATGCACCTTAAGAAAAAAGTAGCTTTAGCACTAATTGGTTGTTAATTACAAGACTCTAGTGTGCATGAAAACAGCTTTTGATCCTTTGTGGATAGATTCTTCACATACTGAACTCCTGACCAGTGAAGGTGTTCTTCCTTGGGGAAATTTTGTAGTGAGTTTGATGTAAAATAAATCCTGAAAGTGAAAATATTGATGTCGCCTTTTCCTTGTGCACCACTCAATATTTTAATTTAAATAGATAATTAAAATATTTAACATATAATTTAATTGAAATATTTAAACAACAGCTCTGGATTTCAGATATTGTGGCCTTGACCTACTGAATTCTACAGCAAAAACCAACATTAAATACATTTACAGCTTTTAACAAAGATACAGAAAAAAGAATGGTTCGGAGGATGTTAGAAGCTTTGTTATAAAAAATCCTAATGGCTTTTTGACTGAAAGTCAAC
Source organism: Chauna torquata (assembly GCA_013399475.1). Taxonomy (NCBI): domain Eukaryota; kingdom Metazoa; phylum Chordata; class Aves; order Anseriformes; family Anhimidae; genus Chauna; species Chauna torquata. The sequence goes on from VXAL01006211.1 coordinate 55,604, forward strand.
ATAGTTTCAGCCAATTTCATTATTTTTCTCTTGCTCCCCAAGGGATAACACCATTCTTAACACTATAATATCTTTAGCACTATATAAGAAACTGTATAATAAGGCAGGAGATAACTGTGTTCTTATACAAATTATACAAACAGAAAAATGAACAGAGGATGCCTTCACAGACAAATATCTTAAAAAAAAAAAAAAAAAGAGGAAAAGAGCAGAACAGAGTAGAACAGCTGGGATGTGCAATTTTTGATTCTACTGAGGAGATTATCAATGGTGTGCTGAAGAATTGAAAGTACAGAACATATTTTTTCCAAAGCTTGACAAATTCATATTAGGCATTAAGCACCTTAACACTCTGCTACCTTTTTGACTGTACCTGAAGAGGTCATCTCTTCCTGTCAGAGTGATGAAGGCATGAATAATATCAGAATGAACTTTATTGGGAAAGATGTGACCAGGGACAGTGTCCAAGGTGGTGGAGGTTAGTTAATCTTTTTGTTTCTCTCTCTCTCCCTCTTCCCTCCACCCCCCACCCCCACCCCCCCATGGTAATAACTCTTTTAATAGGTTCTGACACTTCGCCCCCTTTCCAGCAAAGGAGGTTAGAGGTGAGAGAGGTCAGAAAGACTTCAGTTCCTAGACAATTTTTAGTAGTGTGTATGGGAAATCTTAAAAGAAGAAAAGATCACAGATAAGCACATCAAATATTTGGAAATTGTTACTGATGACTGAGCACATATGTGTTGTTGTGCTTGCATCTGAACTTCTGAAGAGTTTGCAAAGAAGGAGTGTCCACCAGGCAAATAGTAGTTTAGCTACAGTCGATCTTTCAGAAGAGGATCCTGCTACTGTTCAATTTCAATGAAAGACGCATATTGACTTTCAAGGGAAATATGAATCATCCCACATGAATGCAGTGACAGTAGGAGAACCAGCTCAGTTAAGATCTAAATCTGTCTACAGCCACAGATGGGCTATTCCAACCTGTTTTTTGTGCCATGGCTCACCTGTCCCTCTCACGGTCCTTCATCCTTGCCCAGGCCCAGCATGGTCTTAACAATATGCCTTCCTTCTGAGCTTCCTCGGGGCTCTTCCATTTCTGGCTATCTTCTGTTCAGTTCCCATTTCTGTTTTGGAAGTCCTCCAGAAGGGAGAATCTGCCAGGCTTGAAACATGTTTGAAGGAGAAGACCCCAGGTCTGCCAGGTGGACCAACAGGTACGGAAAGGCGAAGTGTCTTTACCAAGGACAAAACTGGCCACAGATGTCAGATCTCTTCTGTTGTGTGGTCATGACCCACTGAAGATAATTTACCTGTCATGCAAAAGCAGTTGTTCTTAGCAGGTAGATGTGAATCACTGATAAATGTGTTACATTCATAAAAATTTATTGTATGGATAATCTAACATACGTCAAATAAATGATTCATGACATGCCAGCAACATAAATAAGGGGTGTTGCTTTCTTTAAAAATTACTGTTTTCTCATACCCAGATAGGATGCTGATACTCCTATTATGAACATTTAACATGGGAGATTTCAAGAAACAAGGATTTATAAAAATGAGGTAGTGAATGGGAAGCCAAAAAACCTTTACAGTGCATGTGATTTGACATTTAAGGAGTGAATATATATTTATAGTGCTTAAGGATTATCAAGGGAAAATACTCTGGCTTGTTAACACCTAATCAGGGGGCTTCACACTGGACTGATAAAATAAAAAGGGGATTTTGTTAAAGCACTGGAAATTGATGGAGTGTTTTGTTACTGATAGTCTCATTCTTAGCAAGACTAACAGTGTTTTTATGATCTAATTAGAGGGGAAATTGAATACAAAATGTTATCATGTCTTGAAATGACATGAAGAGTTAGTGGAAGTTTTAACAGGCTGGGCAGGAAAATGATAATTAGTAGCACTCATATGACATGGAAGGTTTGAACTCTTACATTTAGGAAAGGGAAAATTTTAAAAATGATTTAGCAGAAGATGTGTGGCTCCCTGGAGCTGCTATTGTTCCCTTTTCTTCAGAAAATACTTCAAGGAGTGTTGATCCATGGTTCACAGAGGAAGCAGTGTAAGCAAATCCAGGGAGCAAGCTAAAGCATTGCCATCGTTGGCTTCCCATCCAGATCTCAGAGGAGCTACACCGCTGCTCACCTTGCCCTGGCAGCTCTCTGGGACCAAGCAGAGTTGGCCCCATCCCATGAGCACTTCCATAGCAGCAGCCAGCCAGAGTGAAACCTTCCAATGCCCCAGCGTTGGCAGAACATGAGGTCTGGGAAGTCTGAATGACACCCAGATCCACAGCAGTGGGTCCCTCTCATCTTTCACTAGGAAAAATCCCCTCTTGTGTGTAATCAGCCAGCCCGCAGACATGGTGATAATGTTATTGTTGACTGACCACAGGAACTGCAATCATTGTGACAATCTAACACTTTTTCGATGAGGTCAAGGCAATGTGGAGACAAAACCACTTGAGGTTGTGGAAGTTTTATTTCATGTTTTTACTGCTGCTGGAGCTAAAGCTTGTAGCAGTGACTTGTTCTTGGGTATATACAGATGTGTGTGTGTATATACGTGTATATATATATTGATTTCAAAGCCCACCAAAATCAACAAGGACTTTCCTATTTATCATTATTGATTTTAGCTTAAACCCTGTGGGAATGACATTTACGGGAGCTAGCAACTGGGCAGGGACTCTAGAGATCAAGTTTATGCAACTGTTTTTTCCATTTGCCTCTTGATGACCTAAGTCACCTCTCCCCATGATTCAGTTTTGCCATCTGTAGTAATCTTGACCTTTCTGGGAGAGGGATTTCTTTCTGGGAATGAAAATCGAAAGACAAAAAAGGTGAGATGACCTGGGTACTCTTATTCTGCACTTAGAAATCAGGCAAGAAGGTGAAAATACATGCAGATGACAAACAGACAAAACGAAGATAACCCATGTGAGTGAAATGTTTTAGCTTCTGTAGGGGAAGCTGAGCTCTCAGAAGATTTTTTTTGTTGTTAGCAGACCAATTTCTCATCAGCAGCTGCAGAGATTAGTAATCTGCAGCTACCCAGAACAAAAATCTATACTGTCTGTACTCAGAGTGTGTCATTATCAAACTTCTGTTAACCACTGAGTTAATGCACCAGCGATCAGGCCTGCCCTCAGCAAACATAAAATACAAAACTCTCTTTGCATCTCCTTCAGGAAACATCAGGAGATTGGGCTCAGCTAGGAACCATGCTTGAAAAAGAAGTCTGGGACCTAATCTAATCAATGGAAATTCTCCTCATCTCTATAAAGCTGGGTTTTAGTCCTGTATCCAAAAATAATTATCATGGATTTTCCAGTGTGTGTCCGTGTCTTTTAATAATTAGCCCCGATCAGTTTCTAGTGAGCTGTGACAGCCAGAAGTACTCTCGTCAGGAGCACTTGTAAGCATCTCCCTTGTGACAATGTCCTATGAAATGTGCTTACCAGCTCCCACAGCTATTGCACCCGGTCGATCATTCCACAGAGCTATTGACCTCACTAGTGCATTTAACAATATTTTTTAACTACGTCCAAGTTAAGGTTATATATTCGCTTGTCTGGAGGGTGTTTTGGAAGATAGCGCAGCCTCATACTTGGAATAAGTGAAGCAAGTGAATCTCATATGTTCAATAAAATTTTCATTGGCTTCTACAGCTACTGGGATGGTGCAGGGGAGAATCTGAAGTCCAGTCACATAGTGGGAATCAAGGAGGAAGATGCAGGATTAAATAATATCTCAGCTCCCCACAATCCAGTAACAGGAGTTCTTTGGCACATGCATCTTCCATTAACCACAGTTTTGGAACCAGCCTGATGGTCAGGGAGTGCTTTGTATTTGCTTGATAGATTTACGATAGGATTTCATTGGCCCTGTGCTCTGTGTTTATCTGGCTCTTATTTCCAGTTAAGTATTCAAAGCAAAACCCTTGGGCTCTGACTGCATGAGAACCAAAACTGCTGAACAGAGATGGTTGAAATTTGCACATCTTGCTTAGGAGTCCATGAATCCTTGGAGATAAGTGAGGAAATCTTGTCTCTGAGCTAGTTTAGACAGTCAAACAGGCCAAAGCAACAAAGTGAGTGTCCATTGGCTGCCACCACATGTGCTGGAATTTGGGGTGAGTTTTCTGTCATGAACGGAACTGTTAACTGTAGCAGTTCCTGTAAATCAAGGAGCACCCTAAAATACCCACAGCTGTCTGCTGTCAGCACAGGCAAGGTTCAGTGAAGGATACATATCTCACTAAAGTTCAGCGAGCAGAAAAATGGAATTGAAAATTAAAAGCAACACAGACAAAGAGACAGCAGTGTGAGGGGAGTGTGAGGGGAAGGGTGGGCATCGGAGGTGCAAGTCACCAAGGCTGACCTCAGACCACGAGAGGAAAAATTATCTTGGATGCCAGTAACAAAAGCAGATGGGGATGTGGCGTAACATTGGCTTCTCAATACCTCGTTGACTAATAAAATGACCGATAACATAATGGTGCTTTTCACCACAAAAATCTACAAGTGCCTAAAGACTTAAGAGATGGTAATGACAAATATTGAACAATAACTCAACTAAGAAACTCATAGCCCATCACTCCTACTTATGTTAGAGCTACACAGTGAATTGCTGAGGCATAATGTGAAACTTGCTCCTTATTTTAATCAGGGGATATTTTCTTCTCCACTTACAGTAGGAATAATAATAGTTTTCTCTTCTTTATGGTGCTTTCTTTATGGTAGTAAAGGAGTATAAAGGAAACATGTAGCAGCAAAAGTAACAAGATTTAGCCCTTTCAAGTATTTGTTCTCAAAACAAATAAACAATATTGAAAAGATATGGTTTTTTTTTTTTCTAGGTATAAGGCTTTACACCACTTTTTCTCTTAAAAAAGGAAAGCAATGCTTGTAAAAAGAAAAAAGAAAAAAAATACATTTTTCCCTGCCCTCCAGCCACAGATGTAAGCCACAATAAAAGTTACAAAATTGCCTAATGTTGAAATGTAATTGCTGATCATAGTTGTGTTGGTCATTTTAAGTAACCAGACCCACAACTTTGATTTGGAGTCACTGAATCAGCCAAATCCAAACACAGACAAGTTTAGCCTTGGATGTTTTATGTTGGAAGTGTGGCTCAGGAAGCCACCCCAATAACCTTGCCTATTCATTCATTTGGCTTTTGTGAATGGAAGTCAGAGGTCTGGTGTATTGATTATACAGGGCTTTTTTAAAATTGTTCTGACCAGAATACTGCTTTAGCTACTGTGGATATTTATGTGATTTTATATAGTCTGATGTCATTCAGAATGGGTTAGGGCATCCTGAATTTGTCTGTAAGTGAACCAACATAAAATTACAGAGAGGTTCAAGTCCACATTTTGGTATGTTTCCACATGTATTTTACTTAGATTAATATCACCAAAGTACAAACAGCTTCTACAGAATTACAATATCCAAGATTTTACTAGAAATGGAAGCTGTGATTCTAACAGCCTGGCTTAGTTTTACAGAAAAGTGTGAATTTATGTTATTGTTCAATTATTTATTTCCCTATTGTCAGGCATTTTATTTTTATTGATAACATCTGCAACTCAATCCACATCTGTTTATCAAAAGACAACTACTTTCAAGTTGTCTGCTCATGAGACTTTCATCCCATTTTGCAAGTTATGGTGTATTTCACATACACACACAAAAATTGAGCTCTAGCTATTTGCAAGAGAAAAAGGTCTATTCTGCTATATGAATGGGCTAATCTAAAGAACATAAATATTACCCTCCAAACAGACTGCTGCAAAACAAGTTCTCCTTCACATCATCTTTCTGTGTACTTGAATGCTTTATGCACAGTCACTCAGTTTTGACAGAGAAAGGCAACTTTCAGCTGATCTCTTCCCTTCCCATTGCTCTAGCTCAAAATCAGCCAGGATTCAACCTGGCCATTTTCATGTGGGAGACAGGAAACAAGTCAGCTTCTAGACTATCAGTCTTCACTTCTCCACTGGCATTTCTGGATATGTAAGGTTAATTATAACAATTTTGCAAAATATATCTATACCGGTCACTCTTAATGAAGCAAATTTTGACTCCTGTGAAAGCCAAGATTTAGGGTCTTAAGTATGGGTTTGTTCTCACTTAGCTGAGCTGCTCAAAAATTAAGCAGCATTCTCTTTAAATGACCACCCAAGTTTTCTCATGAAACACACATGTAAACTCTCATCTAAACAATCTTAGGAAGGGACAAATTGTCATCAACAATGTCTACACTTGTCTACTGAGTAGTGAAGCAGAATTTAAGTAATCATCTCGACACCTAATACTTAGATACAGTGATGTAGAACAGCCCACACAATGAAGAACGCAAAACAGGTTAAGTGTGTGTACATGTATGTGAACACATAACTGTGTGTGAGGGTCTGTGTGGTCTGCATGGAACTGTACTGGCTTGTAAAGTTTTTTTTCTTGGCTTCCTCTATGGAAACAGAGCAATAAAAGCATGAGAAAACCCATTCAGTGATATTTACCTGCCAAGCAATTAAAAATGGTAGATCCTGCCTGTCCCAGGAAGCATCAGTTACATATAAACTGTTCCTCAGAGCACAAATCTGGAAATAACTTGAAAGATGGGGGCTCCTTTTGCTCCTGGAGAGCCTTTAGGTCTTATCTTGTATGTAGAGATATAGAGAACTCTCTACAGATACAGAGAACAAAACTTTTCTGTTCTTGATGCAACAAAGACTTGGATCTCTTAAATGATAGCCAGTCGTAGGAACCAGTCTAACTTGGACAATAAAACTCTGCAATACAAGAAAAACCCCAAACCAACAAGCAGCACAGTTTTTGGACTAAAGTATGAAAATCAAATATAATAGGGTAGATGGGGAGAGGTATTTGCCACCTCCTAAGAAGATTTTTAAATCAAAGGGGGACATTGTGATTAGATTAAGGCCCCAGAATGACAACAACTCAGCTTTTTCTTTGAACTCTGAGAGGCTCCCAGGATGAAGTGGTGTTCAAAGACAATTCCTTTGCATGAATAATATGGGTGAGGGTTTAATTACCACCTCCTCCTCTCATTCTTCATCTTCTCTAGCCAGAAAGCTCAGGTTTCAGCAGTTTCGTTTCTCACTGACACTGTGGCAGACTGGGGGGAAGGGAAAGAAGGGAGGAAACACTGCAAGGCTGGGAAAAAAAGGCAGCAACCAGTGATCTGTAGCAAAAAAAAAAAAAAAAAAAAAGGACAGAAAATAAAAGGAAAGGGCACTTCCTCCTTCATATATAAACCAGTTTAAAAAAAAAAAGGGGGAAGAAAGAAAGAAAAATAAAGCTATGCCACTGATATCATACTTCTCTGGAAAGGGCAGTGTCAGAAAATACAATTTTTGTGCAAAACAATCCTATGCCTAAAAACTCCTCTCACTCAGGCTTGTCACATTATAGCTATGTTGGAACCATGGTATGTATTACTGATCTGTGCAGCTCTGAATGTGGTTTCACTCTGGCCAAGTCACCTTGAGCAGAACTACAACAGACCCAAACCAAGAGTGAGTAAATCCTCATGTTCCCTGTGTGAGTAAACACCAAATTCATGTTGCCCTTGTATTTATGTCATCAGTTTTTTTCTGTATAATGGATATGAAATTGTATGCTGTTAATGTTATTGGCCAGTAACACAGAGCAAACAGGGAAGTGTAAGTCTTTTTTACATGATTTTAGATCTTTTCAAATACAAAGGGTTCAAAACGTTGACTTGAGCTCATATAATATTCACAGCTGAGAACAGAGGTGAGAAATGTTTTTGGTGAATATCATTAATAGCTTACAATCACTCACATTATCACTTGTCTGTGCAGATCTCTTAATATATCTGCAATAGGAGTGCCCTCTCTGGACAAAAAAGTAAGCTCTCAGAACACGTGTGAGAAACAGGGATCTGATTGTATTTCCTCACTCCAACTGGCTCAAAGCTCTTTCTGTAACACTCAGCATCGAATCCCCTCTGGCCGCTCTCTTCCCGGCTCATTTGCTAGCTGAGGCTCTCTGAAGTGTGGTGTCCCCGGCTGTATGAACCACACGCACTTCCTGACGTGAGCTCTCCCCTGCGGGGGCTCTGCAGTGAGTCAGTTGGAACCGATCACCGCCTTGTGCAAACCTTACGTTGGGCAATAGCAGCCGTGTGATGAAGCAGATTCCTCCCAGGTTGCTCCGTTTCCAGTGGTTTCTGACTAACCTCCTTCTGCCGTGCCAGGCGTCGGCAGGACACCCCGCCGGGAGGGGATGGCTGCATTCACTCCCCTCCAGCTCCTGCCTTGGGTGGGGGTGAAAGGGATCAGAGTAGGCAGTTGGAGTGCACTTGGTTGGGTCCACCCAAGGACACCCGAGACCAGGAGAAAAGGTTTGTTGTCTGCCTGATGTCTGAATTACCCAATAGGAGCAGCCTAGAATGCCAAAGACGTTCTCAGGACCTTGGTCTGAGGTCAGGTTTCCACATCCCAACTGCTTGTGTGCTAAACAGTAATAGGCCCTCCTAGTGAAGTCCTCAGGCAGCTCTGCCTGCTGAGCAGAGGCCACCTGAAGACTCAACACAGGGACATTGAAGCTTTTGGCCAGGTACAAAGTGCTGGAGCCTCATCCACACTGTGGCTTCCCTCAGCTTCCTTCACTTACCTGGAGAACCACGTTGGCCAACCCAGAAGCAGCCCCACAGATTCTCATACAGGCAAGAAACATGGGCAGACAGAGAAAATACAATCCTGGTCTCAGGGCTATTTCTACCCTGCAGAGGTGACCCGTGAGCTCCTGTTGTGGTTTGTTCGGTAAGGCAAGCCAAATCCTGCACCACACAAGGTGCTGCTTGGGTGTTTACCAGAAGGAGAGGAAGGTGGGAAATACTCAGTGGGGCTGCTCATTTCTGTAGGAACATAGGTAGCCAGATATTAAAATATATATGTGTAGATTATTTTTATATTTTACTTCAATGAAAGACTCCTCTCTGTTTTAGAGAAAGGACCAGAGATGTACCAGTGGAACATATCACCATGAGTGGGCTCTGTCCAGCTCTACGCCATGGTAAGCTTGGTTGCTGATTTGTATTTACTGAAACACTGACCAGCTGCCGAGGGTGTTGATCAGCCACCCAGAAGATGATGAAACAAATGACACTGTAGGAAATGGAGATTCCCAGTGGCAGACACAAGACAGGGACTCAGGACAATTTGCAGCCTTGCCCTCTCCACCATGGCTGGCTCGAGCAGTCCACACTACCACTAGATTTTCTGGGGGAAGACTGACTCCAGGAAGAGAGAAGATAAAGAAAGAGGCATGTACAAATCATCCAAGATTAATGATGGAAAAATTGAAAGGATTTGTAAAATGAAATTTTCACTGTGCCAGAGTCATTATTAATCCACTGCAACTCCCTATGACTAAGAGCTGTAAAACTTCACTGGCATTTGAAAATATAGAATTCCATTGCACAGGCAAAAAGTGGCCAAGGTGCTGGGACGTGCAAATGGCATTAGCTGTAATGCGCCTTTTCATTCATGCTTTCGTCTATTTTTTCAAAAGTGTTTATCAACTTGTCTCTCTAACTTCTGGCAGGTTGTTTTAACCTCCTCTCTTTTTTTTTTTAATCTTTCAGTGTTTTTGACTGCCCATGCTAGTTTCTATGAAGAAACTATAGAAACATTTTTATGAATCAGAGAGATAGGGAGGTTTCAAAAATATGGAGATATTCTGAGCACTGGTTAAAAAAGTGGCCAAAAAAGAGACCAGGATCATTTCCCTCACTGAGACAAACACGGACACAGCCTTTCATAGACACCACAGAAGCAAAGCTTGACAGGAAACAAGTCACAGTATCATTTGCTTTAATACAAGATGAAATTTTATAGCATTTTGTTTTTAACCTTTTTGCAAAGTTTTCTCTTCAGTCCCCTCCACAGGTAAATCTAATTTAGCATCTTTGTATTTCATTGTTTTGCACAGCACACCACTATTTGAGCAAAATGAGCCTTTGCGTTATTTGTGCAAAGCAAGGCTGGCTTTCAGGTTTCTAATTTGTTCAGCTGTAAATGGATACTATAGGGATAAGACAAGGATCAAATCTTTTGTCTCACAGGGATGATAGGCCCTACCAGGCTGCTTATACACCACATACTCCAAACTCAGGCATTCCCAGCAGCTTTCAGCTGAAAGAGCACCCTACTTTAGAGTGCAGAGTTGGCACTATCTTCTGTGGCTGTACAGGGCTTCCAAAGCACCAGCGTGTGGCAAATCACCAGCAAATCACGGTTACAGAACGGTTGAGAGGGACCTCTGGAGGCCTTCTGGTCCAAGTCCCTGCTCAAGCAGGGACACCCAGAGCAGGGTGCCCAGGACCATGTCCAGGCAGCTTTGAAGATCTCCAAGCAGGGAGACTCCACAACCTCTCTAGGCAACCTGTGCCAGTGCTCAGTTGCCTGCAGAGTAAAGAAGTGCTACCTGATGCCAGATGAAACCTTTTGCCTCTTATCCCAGCACTGGGCACCCCTGAAAAGAGCCTGGCTCCGTCTTCTTCGCAGCCTCCCTTCAAATACTCATAGACATTGATGAGATTCCCTTCAAACTTTTGCTCTCCAGGTTGAACAGTCCCGGGCCTTTGCTCGTAGCAGAGGTGCTCCAGTCCCTTCATCATCTTTGTGGCTCTACATTGGACTCTCTCCAGTATGTCAATGTCTCTCTTGTACTGGGGAGCCCAGAACTGGACACGTTGCTCCAGGTGTGGTTTCACCAGTGCTGAGTAGAGGGGAAGGATCACCTCTCTTGACCTGCTGTCAATACTTTGCCTGATGCAGCCCGGATACTGTTGGCATTCGCTGTGGGAAGGACACATTGCTGTCTCATGTTCAACTTGGTGTCCACCAGAACCTCCAGGTCTTTTTCTGCAAAGCTGCTTTCCAGGTGCTCCTCTGCAATGTTGGGTTGGTGATGGGCAGCGAGCTAAACCCCAAGGACAGGGGAAAGTCTGAAAAGCCTCTCTGACCCCTCAGACACCCATGCATGAGTTATCATCACTCCAAATCTCCTTAGCTCTTGGGTGTACCAGCAAACTCCTTTTGAACTTGAAGGTGGAGCCTATTCATTTCTTTGCTACATCCTATAGGGAATATCTGATACTGCCTTCTGATTCTCCAAGCTTACTTTAAGCTTACAGTGTTTGTCTGCAGTAGGATTAAGACGCACAAATCCACCTGTTGGTAAGTAAACGCTGCCAGTTCACTGAAATACATAGCTCTTTTTTTCTCCACCTGTAATAGAGGATCTAGAGCAGCTGAACAAACTCAAAGGCAGGATACAAGATAAAGGCAGCTCTGAGAAAGAGGATTTGAGGTTTTGTTTTTCCACTGTTCCATTCTAGAGACAACAATTAAAACTCAGGAAGAGGTGAGGTGGCAACCCGTCATTATGGACTAGGTGTGAAAATAACGTTGGTACATAGATGCTATGGAGATATCCCCAGCTGGGGCCTGGAGCTGGCCTCAAGCAGGAAAAGCCTCCTCAGGAATGGCTCCATACTCAGTCTAGCATGTAAACTCTCCCCTAGTCTATTTCTGCCTTTCCCGTGTTCACTGTTTCTCTGCTTCCACATGGGATGTGTCTCCTTCCAACGGGGAGTACAACTTACACAGATGAAGAAAACCCCCTATCTTCAAGGGGCTGCAACACATTGCCATAACGCCATCATAGCACGGTTTAGCCCCATCTATATGGGCAAGATCAAACAGTATCCTGCAGAGTCAGGATGCTATTGCATTACAACATGATTCTTCCCCTTGACAGATTTGGCCAAAAGCCAGCAAAATGGGTCTGCTCAGAGTGAATGGACTTGGAGTCACAGACAAAAGTTAGAGATTTATGCTACTGCAGTTGTTTTAATCTCCAACGTACTTACATCAGAAATCAAATCAAGACGCTGTCCCTCAGTATTTCAGGTTTACCTAGCCATCTGCAAACCAAGGGTATGAACTTTGTACCTTGTATGTCTTCACTGTAGTTAAACAACTTGCATTTTTCTTTCAAAAATGTGTTCATCAAGTAAATTAATCATTAATAATAATTAATATCAGTTAATATTAATCTACAGAAAATGTGGGGGGAAGAATCCTTTGGGAACACCACTGTGTGAGCATACATGCTATCAAGAAACCATGTTATGCTCTCATTTTTACTTTAACTGCCAGCTCAAAGATGGCTTGACAGAAAGTTGCATAGATTGTATTGGTTGCACTTTGCTGCCAAGACGTTTTAAAGACGGGGAGACAGAGTAACAATATGAAGTATCAAGCAATACCACAAAATCCAAAATTTTGTGAAGAGATTTTATTTGTCCTTCTTCGTACCTCTGTACCCTTGATTTTGGCTTTGAAGTCATGAATATATTTATCACCCTTCACAATATGCAAGGTGAATCCACTGCACTGTGGATAGGAGAGGGGAAAATGAGTCAAATGAGCTTGATAGGGCTTGGTGAACCTAGCAGGACTATCAGAGGGACTAAGGCTCCCTTACTGCATCTGTGTTCAAAAACACAGATCTGTCTGTTCTGGAATTTGCCAAATGTTTGCTGCATGTATGTACGAACGAATACAATTGACCTTATGCCACATACCCAGCCACCACAACTGAGATGAGTCACAGCATATGCTTAGCTTGAACCCACTGGAAAAAAAAAAAATGCTGAAGGATTTATACAAATATATAGTTTAGCGGTGCCTGAGCAAGTGCAGTTGATTGTGTCAAGAGATGGGCAGTAAAATCTTAAGGTGCTGCAACTTAAGTCCCAGCATTCATACACCAAATATATTACTAAGTCTTCGTTTATCATGGTAAATAAAGTGAGTTAGAGTCTGTTCGCTGGCCCTGAAGGGACATGTTGTGGTTTGTGTTCACACAACTGAAATTTCTTCTAGGAGAGCAGTGTTTGAAGATATCATGGTTTAAGCAACAGCATCAGAGCATTACACTAAATCATGTGTTAGCCCACACAGACCATTGCATGAGATGTAGATGGTTACTCCAAAAGTTTAGTAAAATCAGCAGTAAAAGGTATGTTTAACCCTATAGAAACATGCACATGCCAGGAGCACTGAAGACATTTCAATAGTCAGAGCACTGTTGTCTCCTCCAGCCAGTGGGGGAAAACTACTGAGTAAAATACCAAAAGATGCAATGGGAGGGATTTCAGGAGAAACTGAAGTCTTCATTGGGGCATGTTAGTATTGCCAAATCTCTGCTGATTCACTACTAGTTCTGATATGTCACCAGCTTCTGTGAACATGTTCAGGGGAAGACACACACACACACACACACACACCCCCATCATCAGGGCTTCGGTCTGACAACAGGCATGAAAGAGGACAGTCTTTGAAATCTGCCCTCATAACCAGAACTGAAAACAACATTTTCAGTAAAAAGATTAGGAGAGCAAGTTGAATCAGCAGGCTCTGCTGCCTGTCATCACTCACAGGTTTGCTTTGTTATTAGCACGTACACTCAAACACACTTTTGCAAAAGGTCCGTGACACACTCCCCCCTTCTAATCATGGAGGAAAGCAAGAAAATTATTTAGCCTGTGTTTGGCTATGACCAGGTCTTGCCTTCTTTGTGTGCAAGCTGCTGGGGATCATTAGGACTTTCTGATATTTATTATTTATAAGCAGGCTTGCTCCGTTCAGGTTCATTTCCTGCTCCTCAATGCAACACTACTGGACACTTTCACACAGTCCAGATGCATTGCATAACACTGGGCCAAAACCTTCACTAACTAGGTGACCACCTGACCAACCAATAGCCCAAACAGCTCAGTGGCCGTATGCAGCAACCCAGCCTCCTACCCAGGCCGTGTGCTGAGAAGATCCATGAAAGCCAGAGCTCCCCAGAGCAGGAACTGCACCCTTCCCAACTGATTTGTAGTGTAGTCATATAACACATGTTGCCATAGACAAGTGAGGTGGGTCCCATCCTGAGGTCTGCACCCTTTCTTGGCAAGGTGTGCAGGCTGCAGGCACACTACACAGCCATGCTGCCCAGAGGCCAGCTGGGAGGTGCACAGCAGCCCACAGGTGTTAGGTTTACTCCTGTTTTTCAGCTATTTTTGATGGAAAATGTGTCACTTTAATTCAGAGTTGTTGTTCTAAAGTGGTACTTCATAACAGAGACACAAGAGATACATGTGTGCTTTGATATCTGGCAAATTTTTGTACAACACAGACAGAAAATAGACCTCTAAGATGTATGAGTGCTTGGGGTCTGCTGGGGCAGCTGTACACTGATGCTTGCAGGTGGTGACCTGTCTCTCACTAAGCTGGCAATGGTAGGGAAGGGTTGTCAACTTAATAGCATTCACCTTCCTACTACCAATATTGAAAATGAATTATGTTCTTGGGAATTTAGCAAGAAACTATGTAACAATTAAGGTTAAAATAGTGAGTTTGGGTGAACTGGTTGGTAAGTACCACCAATAGACAAAAGACCACCCTAAAGTAAATAAAAGGGGTGCTCTGAGCCCCTGCCTAAATTTAATACAGTCTAGGAACTTCTCGATTTTTTTTTTTTTAACTTCAGACAAAGAAAATTTCATTTAAATGAAAACTGAAATTCAATGAAAATTGAAACTTCATTTCAATGAAAACTTTATTTCAGCCAATTAAGCACCTTTGAGGGTCCAGATTCCTGTGTCTTGGTTCCCGTGTAGCAGCTGAGGAGGATTGCAGTGCCCCAGTTGGCAGCACTGTTGGGAGGACAATCCCAAACACCAGGTTGATGGAGACCAGGATGATGTTCCAGGCTGGCTGAGACCAGAGGCATGGTTTCAGCGCACAGGGCAAATAATAACGACAAAGCAATCAATAAAGGCAACTACCTCCAAGCAACCATGGGGGCTTCTAAAAACCAGTGTATAGGGGGACTATTCTGTCCTGTTTCTCCATGTGAAGGCATCTGAGAATGTGCAGGAGTATTTCTCCATTCCGTGAGCAGCCTGATGGAAGTGAGAGACCCAGCATCCTCCCAGGTGAAGAGCAGGTCTGCTTCAGCGAAGGTCAGGCTCTCAGACTGGTCAGGACCAGCGCTGCCATGAGCTTGGTAGCAGTGAAATAGCATGGGTAAACATGTGGCAACCTTGAGGTGCCTGGTTCTGGTCAGTTTAGCTTACTAGTACAGTCATTGTTTGTAGGTCTGTATTTCAATTACACGTGTTCTTTGTTTTATGTGATGCTATCTATGGATCCTATACAGAATATAATGTTGCTATTTAAAAATAACTTCAAGTCATTCTAAATTGGGCTCTCCTACTGTCACAGTAGACTATAAGCATGCGATTAAGTCATTTCTCTTAAATCAGATGTCACGGAAGAAACCTCTAACTGACTCACTTTTACTTCTGTTCCATGCTAGTTACACATTAAAACTCCTTACCTCAAACCATCCTGAAGAGCATTTTTGCTGAAAATCACAGACCAATCTAGCAAAGAGTTCAGGACACATCCAAACATGCATGACTTATTCCTAGGCTGAACCTGTCTTCTATTAACTTCCAACTGTTTGTTTGAGTTATAGCTTTCTCTGCTGTACGAAAGAGAAATTGTTGGAAAGTTTCAATTTTGCATGAGTGATTTCATTTTAAAGACTAGTGGTTTTCTCCAGATCCTGTGAAGTTTCACTTATAAATAACCTTGGATTTAAATGCCCAGAACACTGATAGCCTCTAAAATAGTTCTGTATGTAGTGAAAACAACCACAGTGTTTTAGGTCTGTCTGCACCACTGCAGTCTTCGTGATCCTCAACAACTGCCTATGACGTTTATGTTAAAATCTGCAAGTGGATTCTCAGCTGCCATAAAATCATAACTTAGGGCATGATTTTGCTTTTACTTACACCCATATCAGTTTTTGTAATTCTCCCACTTCCAGCAGAATCTGCTACACATGGAAATAAATGTGGAACATACCTGACATGTCAGTCCAGTTGTTCGTAGTTTCATGGAGTTTAGGAAAGGAACAAACTGCTAGATCACTTAGTCTGACAACCTCGTTATGGAAATTCATTCAGTTATTCTTGTACTGGGTCCAATAAATTGCACTGAACTAAAGCGTAGCTTCCAAAAAGGAATCCAGAGGATTCCAAAACATAGGAATCCACCACTCCCCTTCATCGCTCAGATAACTGTTAAAGAAAGTCCACTACTGGTGTCTCATGTCTAACTTGAAAATGTCTACATTCAACTTCTAGCCTTTCATTGTTATATGCAAGAGATCTTTATTTTCTCTCATTTTCTTATTGTGAAGACAACTACGTATTGCAGTTTGCTTCTTGCATTTCTTTCTGATAAGTTCTGTACAGTAGCTGACCTGTAATAAAAGAGTGTGTGTAAATCCTTACCTTAGAGATGTGAAATAAGTGCCCTTCAGCCTGGATGGGCTCAGCCACTTCAGCTTCACTGAGGGACCAGCTCCATTTGTATTTTCCTGGCAGCAATGCTACTCAGGACGCTATTTAGGTCAGTCCTGCTGCTGGCAACAACTGGCTTCTGGTTTCCACCCGAGAGCATCCCCCCTTCCCCTCACCCTGAGCAGCCAGTTGGTACATGCACGTAGGAAATGGCTTTCATGCTTTGCAGTTATCTCTAACACAGATCTGTTCACTGAAGCAATCAATTCGTTATCGCAAACTGTGCTGGTCCTAGTGTGGGAGTAGGGGTGTATGTGTGTGTTAGGGAGAGGATTAACACATTCAAAGGTGATAGGAAAGAAGAGGCAGGAAAAATGCACATGGAGCCATCCCCTCAGGCTAAAAGCTAGTACTCAATAGTCACTGGAGAATGGCTTAATTTGCTCTGTGGTAATTAATTTATTGAACCATAATCTATGTCAAACTCCTACCCAAATATATATTTTCTGACCTCTGTCAGACAAACCCATTGCCTTATTAGAAAATAAATTCAGGTTAGTTCATTAAGATTACTCCCCTGCTGCTGGTGATCATTTACATTTGTGGACAGCAGCAGCAAAGAAGTCCCTTTTTTGCCACTTCTTGTGATTATAAATCCCAATTAGAAAACAGGATTGTTTGATAGTGGTAACAATGTAGACTTAACATAACATATAAATGTAGATGTGATAGGCTTCTAATGAAACACACATACATTCATTTTCTATAGCACTGTGTGGACTGGCATTAATCACAACCTCCTACTTTTAATTCCTTCCTGGTACACAAACCTAGCTTCAGAGACCTATGTTATCCCTCTTGCCCTAAAAGCATGGTCACACAACACTAGCTATGGCTGAGAAGGAAGTAGCTGCGGACATGAGAGACTCACCACTCCCATTATGTCATTTGCTAAAACAAAGTTGCAGTGTGATTTAAGTGCTGCTACTGCTGTCCCCGTAATACAAGCAGGACATGAAGATTTGTGCCTCACCAGACTCTGCCTCTTGATCCCCGTTCAAACCCAAAGGATTAAGCTGGTCGGACAGTGTGTATTTTCAGAGTAATATGCAATCATCAGTAGAGGAGAAGTGCAGCCCTCAAATTTAAACTATTAAAAAATGGAATGTAAAACAAAGAAATAATAGTTCAAAAGACATTTGGTTACAACACAACAAAGCAAACAACCCCAAACCCAAAAGTTATTTCAGAAATGATCTGATATGAAGTCCCCTGTGCACAACACAAGTATCCCTGTATAAACACAAGGCAAACAAGTGCCTAGGGAGCCCATTAGAGACTGGCAAAAAGAGCTCCCCAAGGCATAGCTTTCTGGGGCGGCCATGTTCAGGTATGGGCTTGGGCCATCTGTGTTACAATCTAATCCTCCTTTGCCTCTGGCAGCACCAGAGAAAGTCTGATGTTAGGAAACCATGCTTTAGGACTCGTACAGATGCTGAGGACTTGGTTACAACACTGTGGACACGTATGATGGCAGCAGAGCTTGGTGATAGCTCCTCACCTGTCTGAATGACCGATGTTCTTCATATTATGAGCCTGGCTTACGCTGGATATTTGGGTGGTGTGAAGGACTAGCATGAACAGGTGTTTCGGTAGCCCCCTCAACACCCTTCTGCCCTCTGGCCCAGCTTGGAGCAGACACGGCGATTTCAGCCTTGCCTGATGAGAGAGCTGTGCTGGGCCCTGTACCAGGAGGTGCCGCAACACTAACCATTTGGAGGTGACTGGTGGGACCGTGGGAATGGTGCTGAGTAGGGAGGAAAGCCTGAAATGGGGGAATGCCTCAAAACCCTGCTAGACTTCATGCTTGCTAAGCCCTCCTGTACTTTCAAGAACACTCCAAACCATTGCAAACTGGATTTGTTCCCAAAGCAGATGTCCTGCCTTCTCCTTGCCCAAGTTACTTGTTCTTACCTTTTTGCTACTTCCTTTCCTCAAATGGCTATTTTTTAACCTAGATCAGTTCTCCTCACAGGTAGAACAGGGAAAGGGACAGTGCAGAGGCAGGAATGAGGAGCCCAAAGCAGGACAATGAGACAGCTGCTTTCCCTGGCTCTGCCAGGTTAAAACCACCACAAAACTCTGGCCTAAACTAGAGGTAGACTTATTATTTGAGGCAGACCAGTTTCTAAAGGAGCTCGGCTTCAATGTGCATCCTAAAACCACTCTTCCCCTCAGCAACAACCGAGCACACCCGAAAGTCTGACCACTTCCCCGAGGTACCCAGAAAACCTCCAGTCTAGGTAACTACCAACTTCACATCATTTCCCGATCCAAGGAGCACCCCAGAGCAGCGGGAGGATTTCCCACACCAGAAGGTAAAGCGAGGCGAGGAGTCACCTCCGGCTTTCCCAACGGTGTCTGGAGGTCATCCCCACTGTGGGCTTCGACGCCTCCGAGCAGCGACCTTTGTGGGCCTTGAGGAAGCAGCGGGGCGGGGGGCAGCGGCTGCTCCCTCCCGTCCCGGGCACGGCGAGAGCCGGCGGGCGGGGTGGTGCCGAGCTCCCTCTCGCTCCTCTCATTTCAACAGTGCCACCTAGTGCCTTTTTTCAATCATTTCAAGTGGAAACGGGGGCCGGAGGCTGGGGAAATGCGCGTTCGAGGGAGAGTTACAAGAGAAGGAGCCCATCCGCACGAGTGAAAGCTGCTGGAAGCCGACAGCAGCGGGTGGGCTGGAAACTGCAGCTGCCCCTGCCCGCCCCTGGTTAACTGTGAACCGTCAACGGAGCACAGAGTGAAAAAAGCTGGTGAAAAACTAAAAGAAAACCAACGCATTTTTCTAGTTCTCAAATCATCTAACGTGTTTCCGGGCTTGTTTTAACGCAAGTGACATGGGTACTAATGCCAGCGGGAGCTTCCTTGGGTATTTACTACAGCAAATGTTTCCGAGAGCGAATGGGTAAAGCAGAATTGGAAACTGCGAAGTTCATCCATTCATAGAGGCAATTCCCTTATTAACAAAAACCAAAAGCAGCAAAAGCTGTCCCAGCCGAATAGTGGCGGTGGGAGGGACAAGTCCCATACCCCAAGCCCAGAGATGCAGAGAGGGGAAAGTGGGGGCTTCCCCTCAACTGTGGGGCATGAAGAGGAAATCAGGTAGTGGCAACACATGTGTACTGCATTTCTTTGCAGAATTTGCAACTTAGCTAATTGAATTCCAGCCGCTGAATTGGTCCTTGGCTGAGATCATTTCAATGGGCAGGGTTTTTTTTTTTTTTTTTTTCCTCCTTACAGGAGTTCCCTCCCCTCCTTCTTCCCATCCTCCGCCTATTAAAACAACTCAAGTCTCACTTGTTAAAAGACCCCATAACGTGGAGGAGGCAGAAAAGCAGCAGCAGCAGGAGGAAAGAAAAAGACGTCTGGAAAATATTACCCGTTTGCTGCTGCTGAGAAACTTCATTGAAACAGTTACTCGGTCAGCAAGGCATCACCAAAGAGACTTTATCTGATGCTGTACATCTCTCAAACTTTCAGACGCTGCCTTGCAACTTCTCCAGGCTCCTGGCTAGCTGGGTTTGAAATAAGAACTTCAGCTTCGACCACGAGAAATTAACTCCTAATTTATTATTTCCAACTTTTTTATTATTATTATTATTTGGGAAAAAAAAAAAAAGTCCCACAACTTTGAGCTAGAAACTGAAGCAGAGAAAGCTATATACATTGTAATAGGGAAAACACGTGGGAGAAAATGAGTAGGACTGAATAGCCTTAAGTGATTCTATTATTTTCATTTTTTAATTATTTTTTATTTCTGAGCGTCTGAGTAAGTCCCTGAAAAGTGCGATTTGATCTTTTACCTCAAACTTGGAAACTGTTCAGCGAGAGCAACGGTACGTGAGACCACACAGCTGGCTGGAGCCCCTCTATGACCAAAGGACAGAAGGACAAACAAGGTAGGTGATTTATGATTACGCTTCTGTCATTTCAAGAGCAGAAGACTCTCTCCTCCCATCCCCACTATTCAAGGGATGAAGGCTGAACGGATCCCCAAAATATGAGTGGGGCTGGGGGAGGATCTTACCGTCTACGCTACACTCATTTCAGCAATGAATAGGACTGCAGTGAGGATGAATGAGGTTTTCAGCTTCAGCCCCCACTCCGTGTAATCCTTTTAAGATACTGCTGAGCAATACGATTTGGAAATAAATAAATTAATTACTTAATTTAATTAAAAAAAAAATCGAGCAACAGTTTCGGAAGCCATTTCCCAGGGAAGGGAGGCGAGACCTGCTCCCAGCCCAGGTTGGCTTCTGCCCCGGCCGTCCCCTGACTCCGCATGCAGGGCCAGGAGGGGGACGTGACAGGAGCGGAGGGAGGGATGGGACTTCAGGAAGGAAAGCGAGAGGAGGCCGGGGGGAGGAGGGCTAAGTCCCGCCTCGGAGGGGAGAAACGAACGCGATCAAGATGTCTGGGCGAAGCACTGCGCGTAGAGGGAGGCTTCCCGCGGGAGGGACGGGGAGAGGCGGG
>VXAL01006211.1:76793-92879 GCA_013399475.1 Chauna torquata
CCGGGCCGGGGTTCCCCCGCAGGAGCGGCCCCGCGGCGGCGGGCGGAGCAGCGCAGCCCCCGCCCGACCCCGGCGGTCTCAGCGCTCGCCCCCCGGCGGCTCGCAGGGCCCGGGGGTCTGACGAAGCCGGCGTGCTGCCGCCTCTTCCTGCAGCCCCTGGCCCCCGCGGGCTTTCCCTGCACCTGTCGGAGTTTCAGCTCGTAGCTCCGGGATACAGTTGGGACCAGCTCCTCGTGCTAAGGGCCTTAATGCTCCTCACAATATCTTGCCAAAGACGCAGGGAGGGCTGAAATGGACCTTAAGAGAGGGCCCAATATACTACACCAGTCCTGGTGGGTTTCGTCGAGCCTGTTCTTTAGGGCCAGCAGTGACCCGACATCTCCCAAGGCACTGGCATTCCTCTCCCTCATAGTTTCCTTTGGGTCATCTTCCTATAGACACACACACTTTTTTTTTCTCCAGTGCACATGGCATGTAATGTAGTTCCCTTGGGGCTTGTTTCAGGGACTGGATAGGTCATTCCATTTGGGTGTGATTGCAGTAAAATTTATTCTCTTTCTCCCCAAAACTGCCCAAAAACCTAGTCCTTACCAAGGCTAGAGGAGTTTTGTCACTGGTGTCAGTAGAGCCAGGACTTTATTTCATGCTAGTAAATCTCTTCTTGTTTCATGCTAGTAAATCTCTTCTTGTTTCATGCTAGTAAATCTCTTCTTGTTTCATGCTAGTAAATCTCTTCTTGTTTCATGCTAGTAAATCTCTTCTTGTTTCATGCTAGTAAATCTCTTCTTGTTTCATGCTAGTAAATCTCTTCTTATCCTATGTGCAAGGGCAAAAACACCTGGATAAAGCTTTTCCCAGTAGGAAGAACTGGGTTCAGTGGAGTTTCCCATGCTAGTTGTGCTAGCAATAAACTCTGCTGGTCATATTTATGGCATAGAAGCAAATCAGATATTTGCTTCATTTTATTACTACTCAAGATTAATGTATAAAGTGGCAAATTACTCTTCCATTCAGAGCAGTGGGACCGCCTGCTTGACCAAGTCAAACATGATATTACCTGTGCTTGATAAGCAAATTACAAGATAATGAGCTATGAACATCAAATAAATATTTGCTTGCTGGAATAAGGCATGGAGTAGTCAGTTTTGTGCCAAAAGCATCCATGGACTTCATAACCAGCAACCAGAAAACTGTTCTAAACCAGAATATTTTTAACTGTAATCCAAAATGTCTGAGTACAAATTTGCTTCTTGTTTTCATTTCTTAGATCATTTGGTTTGGGTTTTTGGCTTTCTTTTGGTTAATTTAACAACCAGCATATTGCTGTCTATATTAGGGACAAATCCACCCAGCAGTTACTCAAACATGTAAGATCCTAAATTTGGGCACTTTATAGGGAAACATACATTGAGCAGACAGGAGACTCTTGATTTGCTGATCAAAGCCTGTGAGCACAGATACAGTTTTCCATCATTACTAACTCTGTTCTTTATTTTAAACCTAACCCCAGAGTTAATTTTAGTCTTATGTGAGCCCTTTCCAGAAGATCAATGGCATAACAAAATCTGGAAGTGATAAATAACCAAAAGTACCAGATATGGTAACTCTGCTGTAGTAAAGATGTACAGATGTAACATAACTTTTCAGTTTCCTCTCTGTGGGCAGTAAAGCAGAAGAGGGTGTCTGGGCAGCTATTTTATGCTTGTAATTAATGTGGACCTGGAATCATTTGTACTTCAAAGATAAAGGATTTACTTTTCCACCGAAACTAGGCTAAATGTATCTAAATATTGAATGAAGATTTATAACACTCTGATAATGTTTGTGTGTAAACACAGAGTATATATGTATAAGGCCACATACAGTGCGTGCATCCACATGCACAATCATGCACTCAAACACACTGTCACTCAAGCTGCGGATCTGTAGAAACCAATGCTATTATTCTCACAAGGAAGGAGGTTTTTTTTCAGCCTTATAAAAGCTGATACTCTTCCTTTGTGAGCGAAGCAGTCCTCAGTAGCTGTAAGCACATATACCTACATGCGTCAGCTCTTACGTTGCCAACATCACTGATCTCAGGCATCCTGCAGGGTAAGAGTTGCATGTTTGCTTTACACAAACTCCTTCTGACTCTACATTCCGATGAATATAGGCAAGGACAATAGAAAGTTGTCTGGGTTGTTTTGAGGAAAAACTGTGATATGGAAATTGGGAACCAGTGGGTTCCATGTGACACCAGAAAGAGTAACACTACATGTATCTGTAGCGTAAGACTTATGAAGAGCTTTATAGACCTACAAGAGCCTCTGGCATCATCATGATTCCCATTTTACAGGTGAGGAAGCTGAGGCAGAGAGACGTGAATTCACTGGCCTAAGGTCACCCAAGCAGGTGAATGGCAATACTAGGAACAAAATTCCAGTCGTCCAGGTCCTGGTCCATGCTCTTTGATTCCCTCATGTAAGAAATGCAGTGCTTAAGCAATGACCAATCTGCCAACTTTCATAACAGAGATTAATCTATATAATAAATATGTCAAATATATGCATACGTTTTTATTGTGAATACTCTAGAAATAACAGCTTGACAGAGAAAGTTAGATTTTATTTATTTATTTATTTATCTATTTGTGCTTGCACTACAGAACTGCAGGATAAATTATCCACTGATTTCTCTCTTCAGCAAAACACTTAAGTGCACACTTATCTTTAATGATACGCTAACGTGCTTTGCTGAATCAAAGCCTCAGCACTAGGGCTCAGAGGACCATGACTAACAGACATTCAAGAATTCAACTTCTGTACAGCCATGTGAAAATGAGACACTTTCAAATGTTTTCAGTGCTCAGCACTTCCAGTTGCAACGACGACTTGCAGACAAGGCTGATGTGCAGATGTCATACGAGGGGTTGGTTTGCATTATTTTAGTTTGAATTGGGAATGCGCTATTGAAGCTAATGTTACAATTGCTCCCCTCCCCTTCTTTTGATTTGTATTGCAAAGTGACACTGAGCACACACACTGGATTCCTCTTGAATGAAACTAATTGCAAGATGTACCGCTAAAGCACACTGTTCAGACACTGATGGGTTTTCAATCCATGTAGGCTGACTTAACTTAGTTCAGAGTAAAATCGGGAAATGTATGCTAGGGTGGAAGTCAGGCCCTCAGCACCATTTGTTCCTTTTTGCAGATCTGTTCCTGTAGTATTGGACTATATGCTGATGTGGCCGTAGCCCTAGACATCTAGAGAGAAGCACAGCTCTTTCGAACTCTAGAGATGAAGGGGACAAAATAAACACACTTGTGATTGAACCTTTATTGCTGTCTTCTGGACCATAATGACTTTTGCAGTATAAGAGGTTGATTTATTTATTTATTTATTTAATGTGTTCAGATCTTTGGAATTAATAAGTGATATCTCTTTCAAACAACCTCCCAAATCATTCCTTTTTATATTTGAGCTTCCTGTATGTCTCTCTCTTGTTTTTTAATCCTTTGGGAGAAAGCTAGCCAAAAGTACTACATGGCAATATGTTTGAGTTTTCTACATGAGAGACAACTTCTTAAACAGATGATGAAGTGAGCTGCATCCCATATATTGAAAGCAAACCCGATTTCATTTTGACCTCCCATCAGTCACTGGTTCCAAGTTCTGTATTAGCAGATGCAGGGGACCACCTGATTGCTTCCTTAGTCCTCAGAGCAGCTACACACTGGCTGGTGCAGAATAAATGAACAGAGTGCAGATAATATTGATATGTTCAGACACCATGCATAGGTTCTCTGGATATGAGTTTTCCCCTATTCTGTTTATTACTCTCTTGAAGTATTGGTAACAAATGAAACTTTTTTTTTTCTCTTTGCTTCTTGACTTGGTAAAGGGTTGTACTATCTCCAAGTCCTCTTACTCTCAGGGGGTGCATGAAAGCTGATTAATAGCTGTATGGCCAGACTGTGATATATAATTTTGGAGGGGGAGAAAGGTGCTATTTACCCTGGAAGTCAGCAGTGCTCTTTGCTGAACAAATATGCAGTGTAAATCAGGGCATTAAAACCTGCTGAATTTCAGTTAAGTATCTAGATCTTATTAAGGTTAGATCTATGTACCATAACTACAGTTAAATGCAACTTAAATATTTTCCAGAATAGAGAGAGCTCAAGCATATTTTACTATATTCTGATCTGAGATCTAAGGCATTACTCAGCTTGAGAAAGGACTATGATCTTTAATGTTAGAATTAATCCCCCAGTGACTATGTACGATGTTCTTGTTAACCTGAAACTTTTTATAAAAATAATGTTAGAAGACTTCAACTTTAAGTTATGACAGTTGTTAATAGTAATGTAGAGTAAGTTCTCCTTCATTACAAGTGTGACAAAATAAAAATACTCTTTCAGTGGCTTTATCAGGATGTCAAAGTGGACACGATGCTAAATAATTCACTAGCTGGGCTCTGATGTCAAGTACTTGCAAGGGTTTATTTCTTGGCCATGCTCTTCCATGAGGGCCTCCAAAGAGGCACACACATTCATTGCTTCCTCCTGTACAGTCAATAGAAGACATATACATAGCTGGGGCTGCTTGGTGAATCAAAATGTGTGTCACTAAATCAGCAACAGCCTATATATCATTAGGATTTAGCATACTACTTTCACATTTAATTCCTATTAGGTGGGCTGTTAAACACTGACCACCATTCATGGAAATAGCTGCAAGACAATAAATTGCTCAGTAGTAGTCTTTGAAGCCTGTCTACATTCACTCATCATGTGTGTATAAACCTTGATCCTGTCTGTTGGAGGCTATGCTAAAGCTTGTACTGGGTTCAGCACTGCAGGGTTAGATGAAGGTGCCCATCAAGGCTTTAGGTGCCCAAACTGCAGAGTAGGATTAGCAATCCTGTCTCAGGCTTCCCATGCACTACATGGGAGACATAAGCACCTTCAAAAAGAGCCTGACACAGCCAGTGCCCTGAGTATGGCATTCTTTAATTTATAAATGTCTGCAGCTAACACTTGAATCTTCAGCCGTATTGCCCCCTGGAAATGTCCTTCAGGGCTGACACAAAGCAATGGAGCATCTGACTTTTTTCAGTGCTAAATAGCTTTCACTTTAAAAAATAATAATAAAGAAAGAACATTGCAGGTACTACTCCTTCCACCTGCTTTGCAGAGCTGGTTAAAAGCCTGCTCTGAAAGAGTAAGATCAAATTTTGACTCCGGAGACAGTGAGTCATACAGTAACCCACCAACTCACCTTCCCACCAGGCCAGGAGCTCTGTCTTCTCACTCCAGCACCTGTTCCCATGTAGCAGTAGTTTCATGCCTGTGCAGAAATGACCTGCTATCATTTTTGTTGAACCAGGAATATGGGACTGGCTGCAGGTCTTCCATCTGTAGAGCACGTCATCCCTAGTCTACTCAGTACCGTTCAAATTTTTTTATTCTTTTACTTGTTTAAAAGTACTGCAATGCCTATTTTCTGAGGCAACCTTACTGGGTTAAATCTCTCAAAGAACTGAAGATCCGTTAGGCTGAGACATAAAACACTGAGCTGCACTGATCGTACGAGGTGTGTACTGTACCTCCCACCAATTAGCTGTTGAACCTCTGTAGAGATGACAACATTGAAGATAAGCATTTAAGTTTTGCTGAACAAAATATTGCTAGCACTGAGAAAGAGTGATTAACTAGGAAATTACTGAAAAATAATCATGGTTTTGAAGTTTAACATGAGTGTTTGTCCTTCACCAAGCACTTGGCATTTGCATCTTGACTCAGTATGGCATTATTTTAGGCTTACAGTGTTCAAATGTAGTAGTGTGTACTGCTTCTCTGATAATAGATGATCAACGGATAACTGATTCTAGCTTTATGTGACAAGTTCAGGAAAATTTCGATTGATGTGTTACTAAGTATGCACTTTTACACTTCACTGTGTTAGGCCAGACTAGGTTTTCACAACATTACTATCTGACCTTAAAATCTCTGATGCAGCTATTCGCTACCCTCAATGCTATTATTTGACTCAGCAGTTCATTTTTGGCCCTAGACTTGTACAAGCATCATTTCCTTTCAACTTCTTGGCTCAATTTTTGGAGAAGGGTGGAGAATTTTTTGGCTTCTCTGCTATTGTTTGGGCATGTTCGAGCTGATAGAGATCAATTCTGCTGGGCAAGATATCAATAGATCACGTGCTAAAGCTTGAGAATATTGAGCAACTTTTTCCAGACTCTGCCTGAGATTCAGTCAGTTAAAAGACATACATAAAACCCTCAATTGCGTATACAAAGGGGAAAGTTTCTTTGATGAAAGCCAGGAATTTAGATCAAAACACTGTTTATTTTCCCAAGGTTGACAGTTAAAGGATAGAAAAAAAAATGTTATTTTATTAAGAACAGAAATCTGTTTCTTGATCTTAAAAGAGTGGTTTTTGTGAGGGAGGGAAACTGTGCTGTAATGACAAGATCAGAGAATTCATTTCTTTTTTCCTTTTGTGCAGAAACACTTCATAGGAAAAGAGAAAGCAATAACAAATTAATATAAAAAGAAGCCTGGTACAGTGTATAGTCAGTCAAATGTAAACGCTACAGATCCTAATCTAAATCCTGCGAGCTATACCCGTACAAGTGGTCCATTGATTTCAGTCATATAATTCGTAATGTAAGCAGACTTCAGCCCCTACTCACTAATAGGCATTTTCTATTTCTGGCAAGAGAAGAGAAGTCATGGACCCCAAATGGGAAAGCCTAGTACAACTGCACCATTAATGAAACATTCACCTTGATGTTTGTGACCTTCTGCGTACTTGGGGGATTAATAAACACACAGGCTATTTGACTTCAAGGTATTCTAGAGGGGATCCATTATTTAATCTGTTTTCTAAAGATCGTCTATTTTGGGCACTGGGTTTTATTTCACCTATAGTGGTGGCTCATATAAGCCGTCTTTTATCAGGCTTCTTGATGACCCCTATTGTGAAAGACTTTCAGACAGGCCAGAGCAGGGACTTGTGCTGGTGGGTGATTACAGCACCTGTCGGAGCCCAGCCATAAGTATTCAAGGAAGTCCTAGAGATAGGGTCCAATTTCTTTGACAGTGTCTCCAAATATACATTTAAGAGGCTTCCTCCTGTCTTGAAATTTAAGACCCTAAATAGCTAGTGGAAAAAAACATACTCTTTGTAATCTCAGACTTTATGCTTGCCTGGTTTATTTTTATTTTGTAAGTCATTCTGTGTTGACAATTTCTTTTTTCCAAGCCTGTAACATTTCAGACAGAAATATAGATGATGACAGCTATACTGCTGCAGTTTGGTAGTATTTTTTCTCAATATTTCACAAGAAAGAGTTAAACACATACATGATGTAAGGAAGTGATGTTCCAGCTTCAGTTTTGGCCAACAGATGATGAAACAAACATTATCGGTGGACAAGCAGGATGTTAGCAGCAGGGAAAATATGAATAACAGTAAGAAAACACAAATATTAAGTCCATCACTCTGAGAAGCCCTAATTCAGCAAAATATTCAAGCATGTGCTTCAGATTCTTTGACTTACAATGTGCTTGCTGGGTTAGCCTTATACAGACATTATCCATTTTATGTCCCTAAGGTCAAACATATTGACATAAAACATCATTAACTTTCCTGTAATTATGAGCATGGTGTTGCATAAAATGGCTAATGTGATTTTCTGCAAAAAGCAATGAAGTAACAATATATTCTGCCTGCCTACGTGTTTGTCCATAGTTTGTTTCAGGAATGCCAGAGCACCTTCTGTGCCTGCTAGCTTGTCTGTAGCCCAGAGTTTAGGCTGGAAGACTTTACAGCCAGGTAACCTACAAGAGCAGAAGTTGTCAGAATTAGCGGATACTCTAATGAATTTTGAGTTCAGGGTGAAGCCTTGGCTCTGTTAAATCAATGTGTACTTTTGTCACAGACTCAATCCCTGTCAAGCTTTAGCCATGCCCACACATGCATATATCTATGTACACAAATGTATGAATAACACAATTTTGCAATGGTATTGAGAAGACCTGTTAAAGCAGATGTCTGATTATATAAATATAAATTACAAATATAGTCAGACATCTGACTGAAAATTATAAATACATTCAGACATCTGTTTTAAGAATGTCTTTCCAATATTTTTGCAAACATAAGTAAGTGACAGAAGCGATTGAGGGTGGGATGCATTCATGACATGGATGAGGGGCAAGGAGAGGCTGCACAGACGTGCAGCTGTTCTTCCCATTCGTGACCGTATGAAGCGAGTAGTGGCCCGAAGGCCCCTTCTCCAACCCCCCCCCCCCCGGCCCCAGGGTAATGTAACAGAACATCTCATTCAGCAAGCCCAGGCTGCCAAAACAAGACCCTGATACAGACAGCACTTTCTGCGAGGACATTACGAATAGAAGAAAACCTCCCTGATGCATTAAGGCATATCTGACTCTTACTTTACACGGATGAAATACTTCACAGAGAAAGAGGTGTAAGTTGAGCAGGTGTTGTAGTAAGTCCATGACACAGCCAGAAGCACGGGGTACATCTGTTGATGCCGAGCTTGATGTTGTCGTCCTGTGCACCACCAACGAGGTCTTGTACTGGGAAATGGTAGCTGTGCTAACAGTTTCCATGCTTCTTTGCAGATGTATTGTGAGAGGTTTATATGCATCCTGAGAATACTTGGAACAACACTCTTCGGGGTGTCCCTCCTGCTGGGAATCACCGCTGCTTACATTGTGGGCTACCAGTTCATCCAAACAGACAACTACTACTTCTCCTTTGGACTCTATGGTGCTATCCTGGCATCACATCTCATCATCCAAAGCCTGTTCGCCTTCCTAGAGCACAGGAAAATGAAGCGGTCACTAGAGACTCCAATCAAGCTGAACAAAACAGTTGCCCTTTGTATTGCTGCCTATCAAGAGGATCCTGACTACTTAAGAAAATGTTTACTTTCTGTGAAAAGATTGACCTACCCTGGAATTAAAGTTGTTATGGTAATTGATGGGAACTCAGAAGATGACGTTTACATGATGGACATTTTTACTGAAATCATGGGTAGGGACAAATCTGCCACTTATATCTGGAATAATAACTTCCATGACAAAGGTCCGGGTGAGACGGAGGAGTCTCACAGAGAGAGCATGCTGCACGTATCTCAGCTGGTCCTGTCCAACAAAAGTGTTTGCATCATGCAGAAATGGGGTGGAAAAAGAGAAGTAATGTACACAGCATTCAAAGCACTGGGGAGAAGCGTGGATTATGTACAGGTAGGTATTAAAGCACCAGGTCAGTGCCAATTCAAACACACTTTGAAAGAAAGCAGCTTTTGTATATTTTGTGCTGCATGTTAGAGGCCATCCTAGTCCTTGATGAACACAGTGCTCCTTTCAGTCTATTTGGAAACAGCTTGACCGTTAAAAGTGTATTTTGCTACCTTTTAAAATGGTCAGCCTATCTGTGAATATATTAAATCTGTGCACCAGCTACCGGAGAAATCTTCCTCAGACTTCAGTACTGCTCCCTTATCACAGTGGTTTTGATTCAGGCAAAGCCAGTGGCCTCCTGAAGAGCCCTTCTCTGCTCCTGTAAATCAAGATCTCGAGTAAGGTTTTGTTTCATGGGGATATTAGCGGTCCCATATGCAAGCAGACAGACAAGTTTTTGGTGGCACTAGGGAATATCTCAGTGGTGGAGTCTGTAAAAAAGATGGGGATATTTTGAAGTCTTTGAAGGCTGTGCAGAGTATTCAATAAAAGGGTCAATGTGCAGCCTTGAAAGAAAGATTTCTTCGGCTAAAGCCTGAAAGAGCTTTAGCTTCATCACTTACAGCTGCATTACCTCACTCACCGCGACTTGGCCTTTAAAGCCCTTATGACACTCTTCACTTAAAAATGAATTAGGCTGGGTCCTCTCTCCCTGTTTCCAAAGCAGCAGAGACACATTTCTTTCCAGCTGCCTTGGATCCCGTGAAAGATTTTCTATGTTTGTGCCTTACACATGGAAGCACTCCTTGCTCCTGCAAACAGCCCTGCAGAACGCAGGAAGTCTGGGAGGCCATGTGTGGAGGGAGGTGTGTAGGACCAGGCCAGACCCCGAGGATCATTAGTTGCATATCAAGAACAGTGAGGTTCATTTGACTAAATCCTGCTGATTATGAGACAGTCTTCCTAATTAATCACCCTCAGCCCTTCCTGCCTTCTCCTGACCTCAGCACATTGCTTTACCTCCAAAAGTCTCATCTGGTGGGGTGGCAGAGATGTTCTCTTTTGGCTTGGGGTGGCCACATGGCCAAACCAAATGAATTTTTGAGGTTGATGCTGAGCCTTGTGCATGTGTGTGTGTGCACTCCGCACAGCAAGGTGTCCAAGGGGCACAGTAAGGCAGCAAATCCTCCACATACAGGAGAGGCAGAAAGTGAAGAGTGCCAGGAACTGCTCTGTTTTCAGAGCTTTAAGAGTTATTGGAGGTTTAAGAGAAAGGCAAAGATTTAAAGCCCATCCTCAAGCACTTCCAAAACTTAAACTGATTTGTTCTCTGAAAACAATGGGCTGAAATTCTCCATTGTCTGCACTTTGGTTTTGTGCTGCGAGGGACTGTGATGGGATAAAAAATGCTGGTTTTCTGCATTAGCATGGTTTTATAATCACTTCACACAGAAGTATCAGATTGCAGAGAGAGAAGGCAGAGAGGAAACAGATTCATGACAATTTTCCTCCCTCAGTCCAACTCTTGCATTTGTTCAGGGAACCTGGAAAAAGTGTTTCTATTTCAACAGTCATACCATAAACTGAGAAAATGGAAGAGATGTTTCTGATTTTTCAGTCAGTTAACGCTCCTGACCTGACTCAGAAGTCCTGACGAATGTATCAGGGACTATAACGCTGCTGTAAGCAGCCACCAAAGGCTGCACTGATGATTGATGTCATAGTCACATCTACATTACGAATGCATCAGCCTGGTGGCCCTGGCTGGCCACAGTCCTGATGCAATGCAGGTAACACGTGGCTCTGCTTTGTGAATGAGTGAAGGTTGAGATTTTCCACACAGTTCTTTGGGGGTATCCAGAGTAAATTACGTTGAACAGGCCCCACATTTTAAGGGCTGAGCAATCTGCATCAATGATCAACCACTAATAAGAGTGGACCAGTCAGCACGGCTGCCCACCACTGACACGGTGGGCCTTGCAGTCCTTAAACACGCCTCAGGGCTATGGGCAGACAATCGTAAGCAGGCAGGCCAATGCAGATAACCAAGCTATTGCTCATTAGCAGGGTCTCACTAAATATCTGCAATCACCATGAAGGCTTTACTTCCCTCCTGGAGGAGGTTAGGAGGGTGCAAGCAATTCTGCAGCTGAGTTAAACTGGGAGACATTAACAGTGCAGAGCTGGCTGGTGCAGTCAGGGTGCAACTCATCTTGGCTTGATGCAGGTACCTGCGTGGACCATCCAGCTTTTTTTGAGCCCCTTGGAGCAGCTTGGTTAAACCACCACTGGTCATAGCAAGCATCTGAACAGCTTGCTTGGAGCAGGAGGCTGCAGCACACAAGGCCAAGTGTCCCTTTCATGCAACTCTGTGACCCACGGCGGTAATTTCTAGGTCACTATGCCCTTATGTGGAAAGATGGCAAATTGGCTCTTGGGCTGTGCTGGGCCAGCCCTGGCTGGCCAGACTTCAGTGTGTTTCATTTGGGTTCCTAAGTTACCCTTCTCAGGGCATGTCCTTTTTTCACCTAGAAAAACCTCATTCAGATGGAAAATGACAGCTTGTCCCAGGAATGCAGACATGTCCACTGTGCTGGCATGCCCAGGACACATGCTGGTCATTTGTAAATAAATCTAGCGTTTTCAGGATTCCTCATCTTGTATTAGCGGTGTTGCTCATGGTGGGTTTCTCTGCTATAGATAAATGCATCTGATGGGTGGGGGCTGCTCAGCCACACTGAGTGACAGGCACAGGAGGGAAAGCCGAGGAGCTGGGGAGGGAGCTGACCCCATCCAACCGCTCAAAGTCACAAGAAATGGGACAAGTATCACTGCCTGAGCCCTGGGTACCAGCAAACTGCAGATTCGCCATGCAAAGCACTCAGTGACAGGTCTGTCCAGGAAGTCCCAGACAGAAATACAGGCATCCTTTCTTCCCTTCATCAGAATTGCTCTGCTCCCTTTCTATTACCAAGTGCTGTCACTGATGATAGCTTTCCACAAAAGCTGCAGGAACACATTGGCCAGGTTACAAAGGTGCTCCCCAGGCAAAGTCCTCCAAGGAGAGGAGCTGGATGCTCCAAGTTAGCAGGAGCTGGAGATACTTGTGGCTTTTCTCCCAACAGAAATATGAGAGCTCTCATCAGCTTTCTGCTTTCAGCCCCCTCCAAGGGAGCGTGGAGAGGAAGCATTTTGGCAGACACTCAGCTGCATCACGAGCTGTGCAGCCCGGTTATCTCGGGTAACCTCCCAGCTCAAATATGGCCCATAATGGAGTCCCTAAAAGCTCTCCTCCCCTTCACGGAACAGAAATTAACATTTCTGTTCCCCTGAAGCAAGGGGGCTTAGGCTGAATTGAAAGGTTGGATGAAAGGGCACCAAAATTAGGATTCCTGATCTGAAGCCTCACCACGATTTGACTTAATAGGCTATTCAAGCTGAGCCACTGAGTTCTGCCCCTACCATCCCCATCCAAAATCACAGGAATGCAAATTGTGGATGAGCTGGAAAGAGGAGGAGAATTTGTAGGGCAGGGTCTGGCCAACCAGAGGAGTGGTTTTGGGACAGCCTCCTCTGCTTGGGGCTCTGGGCATCTGCAAAACGAGTTTATGGTTCATCAGGGCACCTCTTTCAGCAACAACAGCTGGGACAAGGAATCACCCGCTTGCTTTAAACAGGCTGCAGCCCGTGTCATTTGCCTCCAAGCAAAGGAAAGCAGCACCAGCTGCCTTGCAGATCAGCCAGCCAGTCTGAGCCCTCCTCCTACTCTCCAGGGGAAAGCCAATTCCTAATGTACACAGCGTCTAGTTGACTAGGAGTGTTTGTGTGGTTGAAACGCCTTGTGTGTGTCATCTATTTTTGCCCTGGTCTAATGGAGTACTGCATTTCGGGACTCACTCCTCTGGCCTTACTTACATATATGTTATATGAATGCCGGAGGAAAATAGCAAATAATTTCTACATATCAAATGTCAAATCCCTGCACTACTAATAACACACCATGCATCTAAATCTAAAAATGAGTTTGTTCTGTAATCCAAAATACATCTTACATGAATTGCTAAATCTTTCTGCAAGTGAAAGAACTATTAGGTTTCTTTCCAGACTCCTAGCTGACTTTTTGCTTTTTCCTTTTTTTTTTTTTTTAACAACCATCTGGAATTTAACTCCTCACTCCTTCTTTCCTATGGCAGCAGGAAACATTTGACCAGGGTGTTATAACCATGCCGTCAATACAGGGAAACCCTATGTCAGGGCTCAGCAGGAATCTGCAACACACGCATGAACATTGTCTTGCTCTGCAGTGCCCCATCTCTGAGAGCATCTCTCTCATTCAAAGCAGGCAGCCCAATGTGCCAGTAAAACAAACAGAGCTGATACAGAAGAGAGGATTTTTGCGTGCACAACCCTAACAAGCACTCTGTTTCATTCAGCACCACTCCTTGCTGCCTGACAGAAATGGCCTTTAAGAAGTGTCAATGCAGACTCCAAAGAGAGATTTAACTGCATTCAGGAGAATATGCATATAGAGTCACTCATCACTGAAGTGATTTTTATTTTCCTTTCTAGGGTACTCCTTAACCCATTTTTGCTCTTGGTTTGTCTTTTTTTGTAGGTCTGTGATTCAGATACAATGCTTGATCCAGCCTCATCGGTGGAGATGGTTAAGGTTTTAGAAGAAGATCCAATGGTTGGAGGAGTTGGAGGTGATGTGCAGGTGAGTACAATGACTTTCAGATTAGTGGGGGGTGGAGAGGGGGGGAGTTCAGCAACTATTTGCGTTGCAACACAGTTCCCTACCTGGAGTACGTTGAATACACTGTGGTACCATCACAGAAGCTTTTATGAGACCTTACCCTTTCTATCTGTTGAACAGGAACACTAATTCTCAGGTATGAGCACTGTAAGGCTTTAACACCTGCAGAAAGCAGACAAGTATTACTCTCCCTCGTACATGTGAAAAATGGACACCAAGACTGTCAGGACTGTTGCAACGTCTTTGAGTATCTGGGTATGACTGTTTGCTCAGGGTGCCACAGAAAAGCTTTATGGCAACAGGGAACAGAGAACAGGTTTCCCAAAACCAAATCCAGCACCCCATGCACTTTAATTATGTTACTATTAGCAGTCAAGATTGTAACAAATAAAAGCCTTTTTGAAATGCAGAGCACTATGCACTCTGTATATTGTTGGGTTTCCTCTGCATCTCTGTTAGGATAATGCACAGCCCTGAAGTCAGCCCAGCTCCACTTTTGTGAGGATTTCCAGCCTTGATGAGTCTGGCTGAAAACTACAGCAAAAAGCTGTTCATTCCTTTTGACACAATTGCTTCTGCTACAATTTTTAAAGAAAAAATGCATATGAATATCTCAATTGGCCTTGGGATTGGTCGCCTGTACTCAGTTGGGCTTTTATATGAGACAGAGGAGAAAGGGTCATCTATACGGGCAAGCACTTACTAATGAATGCCCCAGTGGTCAGAAGTATTTCAGGCATGTGGCTCTTAATTCCAGAAATTAAAATTCCCACAGAAGCCTGAATATGTTTGTGGCTCTGGTCTGACCACGAAACAAGCATCACACTCACCCTACGCGTGTGAGGCACCAGGCACGTGTGCATACAGCTGGAGGGAGACAGTATGAGCTCAGCTATGACATGTATAGTTCATAAGCACCTGCAGAAAGAGGTGGGAAGGACATCTGTCCCCTGAGAGGAAAGGAAGCAGAATGAAGGCTCTGGTCTTTCTTTTTCCCAACTCACTTTTCAGCATACGCCAAACAAATTTGAGCCAGGCTTAAGCCCATTCCTAAGCCCTGTTGCTTCTAAAACATTCTGGAATTAAGCAGAAACAGAGACAAGATGGCCTTCAAACATGACAGAAACTAGGGCCATCAGAGCAAAAACTACATTTTTCTAGTTACAGAAAAATGCTTTCTAGTTGTAGAAGGCCACAGATTCCACTGAAAGTTGTCACATTGAGAAGATATAGGTGCAAAGCTGGCACAACCCCCCTGCAGCGTACTTCCTTGCCACATTCCCCAGCCCAGGGTGTGTGCTGAAAATGTGGGTGTGAAGATATTGACTTGGGCACCTGCACACACCTTTACCTCTATTGAGATTTCAGACTCAGCCTATGTCTATATTGTCTTTTAAGTGTAGGCCTGAGCTTCAGGTGAGCTTTGGGGCATACAGAAGAGAAAGACTGAGCCCTTTATGTGAGCTGAAGCATGACTCTACTGGAGTATTACAGTATGTCTTGGTGCAACATAGCAGTGCAGGTGCTGCAGAGACAAATCAAACAAGCCTGTTCCCTAGAGGGCCTAATGTCAGATATGGGGTCATAGTCCAGGATCTAACATCTAGGGCAAGCCTTATAAGACCAAAAATGTAGGTCAAAGACCGTGTGCTCAGCCTCTCTCACACTCTGGCATAGCTTTAGGAGCACTGGAAGAAGTTCTGTGAGAGCCAAAGCTGTGCACAAGTGCAAAGCTGGGGAAAGAGCTACTCCACCATAGGCAGAGAAGCAGAAAGCTGCATCTTGGACTCCACCATCTCCTCATGGGAGAGGCTGAGCTTAGCAGGTCCTTAACTGGCAGTGAAGAGAAAGGAAAAATGAGCCAGGAAAAGAAGTTTCTTGGTGGAGAAGAGGAAAGGTTGTGAGAAAAGAATGATCATTTTGGTGGAACAGATTCTTGAAGGCTTCATCTTGCCTTTCCTGTCAATGTCCTGGACTGTATAGGTAACTCCTGGGTTTGCCACAAGATGGATACAGGAGTGAGGATCACCCTATATTTTGGCTAACAAAATTCTAGTCTCCACAAACTCCTTATTGATCTAATGTATATGGTGGTTTTTTTTTTTTTTTTTT
>VXAL01006211.1:92886-113901 GCA_013399475.1 Chauna torquata
TTTTTTTTTTTTTTTTTTTTGTCTCAAAAGCTCATCTAAAACACACACTTCTTGTGTTTTGCAGATTTTGAACAAGTATGATTCCTGGATCTCCTTTCTGAGCAGTGTGAGATACTGGATGGCATTTAACATAGAAAGAGCCTGTCAGTCCTATTTCGGCTGCGTACAGTGCATCAGTGGACCTCTGGGAATGTACAGAAACTCTTTACTCCATGAATTCGTGGAAGATTGGTACAATCAAGAATTTATGGGCTCCCAGTGCAGCTTTGGAGATGACAGGCATCTAACTAACAGAGTGCTAAGCCTGGGCTATGCAACAAAATACACAGCTAGATCCAAGTGCCTTACTGAAACACCGATAGAGTATCTCAGGTGGCTGAATCAGCAGACCCGCTGGAGTAAATCGTACTTTAGAGAGTGGCTTTATAATGCAATGTGGTTCCACAAGCACCATTTGTGGATGACCTATGAAGCTGTAATCACTGGATTCTTTCCTTTCTTCCTTATTGCCACAGTCATTCAGCTCTTCTACAGGGGAAAAATCTGGAACATCCTCCTTTTCTTGTTGACAGTTCAGTTAGTGGGCCTGATAAAGTCTTCCTTTGCCAGCTTCCTTAGGGGCAACATTGTCATGGTTTTCATGTCACTCTACTCAGTGTTGTATATGTCAAGTTTACTGCCAGCAAAGATGTTTGCAATTGCCACGATAAACAAAGCAGGGTGGGGCACATCAGGAAGAAAAACCATTGTAGTTAATTTTATAGGACTTATTCCAGTCTCCATTTGGTTTACAATCCTCCTAGGTGGCGTAATTTTCACTATCTACAAGGAATCAAAAAAGCCATTCTCTGAGTCAAAACAGACAGTTCTCATCATTGGCACCATCCTCTATGCTTGTTACTGGGTTATGCTGTTGACTTTGTACTTGGTTCTTATCACCAAATGTGGCAGGCGGAAGAAAGAGCAACACTATGACATGGTGCTAGACGTATGATTTTTCTGTGGGAAGTTACCCAGAGAGATTTAAAGCAACCCAACGACTTTGTAGTATCTGTGGCATCAGATGAATGTTGCCAAGGGAAATGGATCACTGCTGCTGGGAATAGGACATTTATATTCCTCTGGGTTCATTTTCATCCTGCCAAAGTAAGAAAAAAATTAAAAAAAAAAAAAAATAGAAAATGATTATTTTTTTCCAAGGGGGGGAAAGAAAACCACACGGTTTCAACCTGTTCGCAAGAAAATGGGAAAACTTCTTTGTTTATGCACTTTTTTTTGTGCATATGCCTGACAGTGTTACGTTCTATATACCTCACTGGTCATGCTTATGTGTGTGTGGACAGGAAGGAAAGGAGTATGGAGAATCAAGAAAAGGATCTTACAACCCCTTGCAACCTAATTTATGAACTTCTCTTTTTTATAGTTCTGTTTATAGGAAGGGTCTTTTGTGTTAGGCTGCCAAATGTAATGCCAAAGGTAAATTTTAAGAGGCCATTGGCTGAACTGTATTTTTATATTATTGTATTATTTGTGTGTGTGTATTTTTAAGCCAACTTTTTTTTAAATCACATATTTTATATTTTACTATCTGCCAAAAAAAGTTGCCTCCCCAACATTTTGTTCTTTAACCTCTTTAAATACATTTGGGAAAAAAAAATCATAATTTCTCCCCCCCCAAAAAATGCTGATTTTAATATTGTTCACAATAGAAAGAATAAAGTCTCTCTACATTTTTTGCAACTGCTGAATGGTTATTTCTGTGAAAAGGTATTTAAATGTGCTCTTTGAAGACATTTATTAGAAAAGGCCCAACACTGTCAGTTTTCAATTACAAGCGTATTCGTGCGTAAAAAAGGCCAAAGGGGTAGATATGTGCAATCCGGGGCTTTGTTTTGTTTTGGATAACATTGTGATAGGGAAATTTGCTTCTCTACTGAGAACATAATATCCCTGGCATACACAATAGCCATATGGTAAGCCAGGCCTTGATACTATTGGAAAAGACATTGCTATATGAGAGCTCCCTCTCATTTTACATGGGATCTGAGGAACCACAGGTTTCTCATCTGGAGAAATACCGGACACCCAAAACTGCTATTGACTCTACGGATGGTTGTAGTTGCTCATAATCTGCTAGTAGCAAGCAGATAGTTCAGATTTTTTAGTTTAAAAAAATACATGAAGGCAAAACATATCAACACTTTCAAAATGTGGGTGCCTTACTATAAAACTTCTGCAGTGCCCTTCATAGAGTTTACAGACAATATAAACATCAGCTTCTCTGACATCCAGTGTAGTACAGACCCTTGTACTGAGCCCAATAATTCGTGTCTGACTAAAGCATATCTACCAGAAAAGAAGCTAACTTTTACCAGAAAACATCATGTCTTGGTAAATCCATAACTTCCTTGGTGCCTAACAATCCATCTTGGACATTTATTTTGGACCATGATTTTGAGAAATAATATTCAGGACTAAATTCTGCAGTCTTTCACCAGCCAAAGGAATGTGGCATTGAGCCCCAGTATACTTTATAGAGAGCAACAGAAAGCCAGATGCATACAGATATATGCCCTTTTTAGATTCTGGTATTAAAAGCACTGTGGTAAAGCAGAAATCAGCATATGATGTTAAAGAACTAAGAAGCATTTTCAGCTTCTTTTTTATGCAGACATGAATAGATTCTGCTGTAGAATGAACTGCACACACACTACCTTATTTGTCTGATTATCTTGAGGTACATGATTGCTTGAAAGTCATACTAATATTATGTTAATGATTGGAGAGTTGATTCACGTTGATTACAAAATAGAACAGTATTAAAAAAAAAAGCAAAAGAAACAGTAAAAAAAAAAAAAGTTGACTATGCCTTTTAACTATTTATGATGTAAGTTAAAGCTTGGGTTAACATTCAAATGTCAAATAAATCCTCTCATTC
The DNA here is from genome assembly GCA_013399475.1 of Chauna torquata. Taxonomy (NCBI): domain Eukaryota; kingdom Metazoa; phylum Chordata; class Aves; order Anseriformes; family Anhimidae; genus Chauna; species Chauna torquata. The sequence continues at coordinate 95,825 of VXAL01006211.1, forward strand.
TATAAAAAGATTGAATTAATTGCCTGTATTTATTCTAGCAATTATTCAATATACTTCCAATATAGGTTGTATAGTATAATTGTTACTTTCATAAATAAAATATTTTTGATAAGATTATGACTAATTCATGGTATTTCTGATCAGCACTTCGGCTCTGAAGCCATAAATTTGCGTGGTTTCGAAGATGTTGTTATGGTGTCATCAGCCTGATTTCCAAGCAGGCATTTGCCATTGAGTAGCAGAGCACCTGGGGAGTGTGTGCCTGGAGGAGGCAGGGACTGATTCCTGCTTTGAGAGGCAGTGCAGGAATTGGGAACCAACCCTCTAGTCCAGTGGAAGTTACCAACCTCCGTAGCTGGGGAAGTGGCAGCGAATATATACCTAACCCTCTACTGCTCCTCATTACTGCTGTTTTGGCCCCCTGATTCTCACTATTGGTATTTCTCAAGCCCACTTTGCCGTGGCACAGCTGAAGCGCATATATGTATTTCCTGCAGCTGAGAGTTATGGACAGCAGCCATTGGCAGAGACACAGAGTGAGCAGATGACAAAGTGACATCTCACGCATCTCAGATCATGATAGGCTCATCACAGGTCAGTTACTTAGGAGACAGCTACTCAGCACTTAGCACTTGTTATTCCACATCTGGATACCGTGACCAGTTTTGGGTCTTCCAGTACAAGAAAATCAATGATAAACTGGAGCAAGTTCAACATAGGACCAGCATGATGGTTGAGGCTAGAGCACTAGCTTTGTGAGAAGGGGCTGAGGGAGCTGGGCTGGTTCAGCTGGAGAAGAGACAGCTTCAGCAGGGAACACCTAAGCTCACCTCCAATATCTGTAAGGAGGTCATCAAGAAAATGGAGTCAGAAACTTCACAATGGTGCCTGGTGGGAAGATGAAAGTCTCTGGGTTTAAGTTAAAACAGGAAAAGTCTGGACTTGGTATAAACAGAAACTTCTTCCCCATGAGGACAGTCAGGTATTGGAGCAGGCTGCCCGGAGAGATAATGCAGTCTCTGTCCTGGGAGGGTTTCAGAACTAGACTGGGTAAAGTCCTGAGAAACCTGATCTGACCTCAGACCTGCCCCTGCTTTGAGCAGGAGCTTGGGCTAGAGACCTCGGAGGCCCCTTCCAACATGAATTCTCCTGTGATCCTTTCTGAAGCAGATGCTGATGGCCTGTTTCCTAATGATAGCTCCCAGCTGCACTGAAGCCCATTCCCATCTCTGCTCCCCACACTTCTTCCCTGACCCTGAGTGCAAATAACTCATGAGCAGCTGGTACAAATACCCAGAAAAATCAGAGTCCTTCCTATGTCCCCACTAGCAATGGCAGAAGGGCTGCAGGGAGTAAGTCATTTCGTACTTATTGCTGTGTAAAAAAAGGGTTTCTGTAGAAAACCAGACTGCAAAACAATTCTTAATGAAAATGTTCTTAGACAAATTAAATTCTTCAGCAATATTTCCTCTGTTCATTTTCATCTCAAAATTATTTTGTTTTATTTTCAACAACTTGTGGAATAAAATAAAATGTGTTTTTCATTAGTACCAAATATCATTTTGAGCTCTCTGTTTAAAGAAATATTCATGCTGTCTTTTGAACTTTTTTTTAAAAACACAGGTATTTTTCAGCCTGTAATAGATGCTGCCGAACACTATAATAAACTCCCACAAACTGTAAATTCTACAGAAAACTTAAAAATATACGTTTCAAAAAAAAAAAAAAAGTAACGAATTGGCAATATCTCAGGTTATAACCAATTTCCAGAGTGGAGTAATTCAGGTTTGAGAGCATCTGTTTGCAGAGACCAGGTGTGAAGCAAAACCTGCAGGAATTAGAGGTGCAGCACGGAGGAAGGAGCCCTCCTGTTCTGACTGCTAACAAGCTTTGGTTTGGCCAAGAATCAGGTTTCCTTCAGTGGGGAATGCATGAATATTTAGCAGAACTTTTCTAGGAGGTGGAAAAAATCCTGTCAGACATGTACTGCCAAACATGTCCCGATGCACAAGCTGTTGTGAATCTGTCTGTTAAAAATTTTAGTCTGAATTTTATTCTTAGCAAGAGACAAGATGGTAAAGAGGAGACAAAATATATCAAGAGCTGTTGATGAGGTCTGGTATTGCTGAGGCTTTGCTGGAAGAACCACTTTTCTCTGGAGCTAACACAATTAACTTAAACATAGTGCAGTTTTTTCCCAACTTTCTCTTGGCCTAAGTTTGCTGCTTCAGTTTCAGATCTGATGGATGGATAAGTGCCCCAAATTGTGCCTGCTTCTTCCAGCTATATAATTTTGTATAATAAAAGATTCTGTCTCTCCCAAGGAAATCTAACTTGAATTTTCTCCTAGAATAGCCCTGAAATTTCCATAAGCTCCAGTGAATGCGTATAGGAAAAAGGCCTTGTAGTTACATTTACACTAAATAAATGAGAGACCCAGGCTGTGTGTCTGGGCTTTGGTACATGATACTCGGTACTGTTCAAGTGTAAGCATGGTCCATGGCGTATTTTTGCCCTGGGTCAGATAGTGCTGCCCCAAACAATGTTGGCCACAGTTAGGAGAGATGCCTAGAAACTAACATGCTGGGGGAGATTGTACAATGGAGTGTACCCTCAGCAAGTTTGCTGACAACACAAAGCTCGGAGGAGTGGCTGATACCCCAGAGGGCTGTGCTCCCATTCAGAGGGAGCTCAACAGGCTGGAGGGTTGGGCCAAGAGGAACCTCATGAAGTTCAATAAGGGCAAGTGCAGGGTCCTGCACCTAGGGAGGAATAACCCCAGCACCAGTACAGGCTGGGGGACAACCTGCTGGAGTGCAGCTCTGCAGAGAGGGACCTGGGAGTCCTGGTGGACAGCAGGCTGACCAGGAGTCAGCAGTGTGCCCTTGTGGCCAAGAAGACCAATGGTATCCTGGGGTGCATTCAGAATAGTGTTGCCAGCAGGTCAAGGGAGGTGATCCTCCCCCTCTATTCAGCCCTGGTGAGGCCGCATCTGGAGTACTGTGTCCAGTTCTGGGCTCCCCAGTACAAGAGGGACATCGAACTACCGGAGCAAGTTCAGAGGAGGGCTGCTAAGATGATTAGAGGACTGCAGCACCTGTTGTATGAGGACAGGCTGAAAGAGCTGGGCCTGTTTAGCCTGGAAAAGAGAAGACTGAGGGGAGACCTCATTAATGTATATAAGCATCTGAGGGGAGGGTGTTGAGAGGATGGAGCTGGTCTCTTCTCAGTTGTGCCCAGCGACAGGAAGAGAGGCAATGGGCACAAACCGAAACACAGGAGGTTCTGGCTCAACATGAGGGGTCACTTCTGTACTGTGAGGGTGACAGAGCACTGGAACAGGTTGCCCAGAGAGGTTGTTGAGTCTCCTTCTCTGGAGATATTCAAAGCCCGCCTGGATGCCATCCTGCGCAACGTGCTCTAGGTGATCCTGCTCAGCAGGGGCTTGGACTAGATGATCTTCAGAGGTCCCTTCCAACCCTGCCCATTCTGTGATTCTGTGATTCTGTGAGCTTAGGTGTGATCTCTGTCATCAATTGGTCTTTTAAAAAAAGCGGAAAACAAAAAACAAACAAAAAAAAAACACAAAAAAGCATGCACAAGAGAGACACTATTAGCAAATAAATCAGAGGAAATTAGTTTCTGGAAGTTCTCTGTTCATATAATTATGTATTTTACAGTTTTCAGTAGGGAAAACATAATTTTTTAACTATGCCTTGATCCTACAGTACTTTGTGGACACATAAAACCCTGTGGCCAAGAAGAACTGTGGCGAATGGGGTTAAAACCAGAATAAATGGGTAGATTATTCTAAATTCATTACAATATTGTTGCCTGTATCTGCTTCCCAAAACTGCACTTCTGTTTTCTGTATTTTTTTTGATTAATATAGTTTGTAGGCTGAACCCATCCAGTAAGTTGATGCTGAGGATCACCAGTGACTTCCATTTGCCCTCTTTCTTCATTGCCTTACACAGAGATGGCACAGTGTCTTGCCAGCAAGAGTTGGTGCTGGCCTGATTTCTGCCAGCATCAATGATATCTGGATAACCATGGCAGCACTATGAGATGTATTAGAAGATATTTCAGTATTGACAGAGAAAATCAACAAAGACTATACCAGAGGGTTACTCCGAGAAAAATGAAACCTTTGATAACACATTAAAAAAGCACCATTTCAGAGTACAAAAAATTCTATCATGACAGAGAAGTTGTGTGAGAAGACCACAAGTGAGACTACAGAAAGAAGAGAAAAGCAGAAACAGAGAATCTGGAAAAAAGAAGATATTAAAAAAGAAAGGTAAGCTGTTTTTATTTATAGAGATGACATATTTATGCAGAAGTTTAACTTGCATTCAGACTTCAAAAGACTGTAGATAGCTACAGGAGATACCACTACCTGCATAGAACTCATTGAGTTTCTTTTGTAGTCAACGGAGAGAAAGAACACCAGCGGGGCACAGCTCACCTGACAATGGCTATTTCACACTTATACTGTAGTGACAGACTTCCTTCGCTACAACAGCCTGCTTCTCTTCGCTAACTATGGAGGGAGGTTCAGTGATGAGCTTAGATCATTGGGTCAGAGGGTAATTCAGGCTGGGGGGACCTTCTGTTCAAAGCAGGGTCGGCTATGAAGTAAATTCAACCTTACAGAAGACACTGCATAAGCACAGTCATTCCCAAATGCCGATTTTTGCAGATGCAAACACCTGGTCAAACAAGTCCTACCCCAACTGTCCCCAGGTGAGGAACACCAGCTTGCTCCTGAGGGCAAGACTAGCACCCTGTGCATTCACTCTGCACTTTGGCAGTGCTGGACCAACACCCTGTTGTTGGGGCAAGAGTCCTCAAAATGGTGAGAGTCCTGACAACCGTCCTAGTGCCAAACAGGCATAAGGAACACAGAAACAGTCCTGAGCATCAGCAGCTCCTGTATAGTTTGTGTTCACATCAACTGCAGCTAGTAGGTGCTGCCATTCCTTCTTTCCAAGCTCAACATCCTTCATATAGCACTTCTTTCCTCAATCCCCCACCATACATGGACTGATATACATGTATCTATATCTGTATCTATATCTTTATCATCTATATCTATACCTATATTCCCTCCTAGATACTAGGACTGTAATAGTCCACTTCTCACAGCAAGTCAAAACCCTCGGGGACAGGACAATTTCATGTGTTGAACATGCCTGCTGCAGCAATGCTGCAGAACAGAGATTCTTTTCCCTTATTATATCTATAAACAACTCTACATATACTTGATCTTGTCTTCTTTAAAATGACCACCAGCAAGACTTGCTGGCAACTTCTTCTGGAGACAGGGAGAGGAGGGAAAGTGTACAGTTAATGCTCTGACCTACCATCTGGCTGAGCACGTCATGTGAGGAGATTACATGTTTGGGTGCAAAATTAGTGGTGCTTGATTCCAGCCAAGAGAAAGTTCAAACAAAACCACCTAAAAGGGGTATCAATGTAGCTCTCGCCATGACTATGTCCCAGGAGTTTAATGCAAACCAGGTATAAGAATTGAATTGAATTACATTACCAAAAAAAAAAAAAAAAAAAAAGTATATTTGAATCATTGTGAGCTCTCTTTGGACACCTATCAATTAAAATCTCTCTCAAAGATAAAAGCTAAAGATACAAGCTAGGTTTACATTAATGTAAAAACATATGCACTTTGAAAGCCTTGTCTACATAAGAAAGTTTATCTGATGTAACCAAAATCTTTGTGATTTTACTTATTGTAGTATAACTGTTATTTTATTTGATTTATGCTTCTTAGGAAATTATGCCCATAGTAAAATTGGAGCTCCTGTTTACTAGCTTGAACAAAGAAGAAAGTTGCACTTAAACTGTGATAATAAATTGGTTTAATCAAACTGGCAGAGGAACATGACACTTTTATGTCGATCTGTGCCAGACATATTTTAGTTCAGTCTGACATGATTTACCTTAAGGTAAGCCAAGATGTGAATTTACCGCACATCAGACCATCTGTAAGGACTGCCCTGGGCAAATCTGCTTTGCAGTAAGTGTGAGGTAGCTTAGCCTGCAGCATCAGAAGCATCAGTTACACCGTGTTTGCCACAGGGTAAGAGAGGAAACATGGAGAGACAATGTATGATGACTAAGGCAGTGTGAACTCATGCCCAAGGCAGCTCAAAGAAGGTTTTAAATATATCTGTACCTTAAACTGCTCAGGACTGCCTTGTAGGTAAACCAGAGGCTTGTGGCTCAAAGACACCCAGGAGAGCAAAGGTGAATTACCAAGATTTCGAGCTGGCTATTTAAACAGTGGGAAGCTTCCATTAAGAATACATTTTCAAAATAAAAACAGCTCTGCTTTGATTTAGTAACCCCCTGTGTTTTTACATAGGCTTCTAATACAGTTTACCCCTTGCACATTAAAAGCCTGATCAAGATGTGCTCACACAACCACAGGCATGCTGTAAGAAGCTGCCATCCCGCAGGCACTGGGAGAAGATATGAGCACATACTGCCTCCTGCAAAGCAAATTAAACAGGGCTGGCTGCAGGTGTGCCCCTGGACATGTCCCTTCTCTACCTCATGCAGGGCTTTGCACAGGCCAGAGCAAAAACAGCTGCCTCGCACCACCAGCCCTTGTTTTCCTCAGGCTGTTCTTGGTCGAACAAGGAGCAGGCTGTTGGCTGAATGGCTGCATATGCCCCTGTGAAGCAACCCCAGTGCCTGACAGATGCATAGGTTGCTTATACTAATTAGCCAAGCAGTAAAACAGCACATGCTGTATGTGCAGTCCCATATATGCCAGGAAGCAGAGGAGGCAGGTGTGCAGGTGGGACATCTGGCCCTGCAGCAGTGCAGGAGAAGTGAAGGTTTCATTGCTAAAGCAAAGTAAGCTGTAAATATGCTATCGCCCTACATGGCACATCCCTCTGTGGCTGACAAGCATAGCTCCAACTGCTTTGCCTGGAGGCACTGGCACACCAGCCTGCTTCCCCCAGGGAAAATGAGTGTGAACCTATCCCGCGTTATGCAGGGAGCAATTGCCTCAGTGCATGCTTGGGCCTCTTGGCCCGCTGGAAGCAGTTCCTTGCTCTTCTGCTGATGAACCAGCTGCTTTACACATACTGAAACATGAAAGCATGCTCAAAGGCAGCAGCCAAATCCGTTAATTACATTTTTTATACTTATTAGTCTTTATTTCTAGTAATTAATTGATGTCCATTTGGCTCACCTCTATTCCAGGATTAAAACACATGAAGCTATCAGTCAGATAGATAGCAGTGTTCCTTGCAAGCGTGACTAAAATACTTCCACGAGGAATGAACCACTCATGTGCCCTTGACAGTGTGGTCCCCAGGATCTCAAGTGTGTATATATATATACACATATATATATACACTTATATATATATACCTGTTGGGTAGCGCATGCTGTCCATAGCTGCCAACTCAGCCTCTCTCTGTCACTGATTTGATTGCTCCTTATGTTCTTAATTAAACTAAAGGAGTGTGAGGTTCTGGCCAAGTTAATCATGGCTGGGAACCAATGTTCATGTTTCTCCTGCAGCTTTGAAGTCTGTCTGATCTATCCAGTTACTGCTGTAATATCTGAGATGTGATGAGGGCTTTGTAAGGAGGCAGATTAGACAGATTGCAAAGTTAATGGGGACATATGGGTGTTGTTTCTCAGCCATTATTCTTTCTGTAATTGTGGTGGAAAGAATCTGTCAGCGGAAATGCGCTCCTCAGTAATACATTGCTGCAGCACATTGGTAAATGTTGTGGAGAGCGCTGGTCTGTGGAACTGTGTTCTGTGCACAAGATCAATCACTTCGTACCTCGTGTTTGTTTTCTTGGAAACACCTAACCAGTGACAGAGTCATTTGGGAATATATCTGGCATTGACTTTGACTTCCCTAGCACCATATGCAGTTTTCTGACCAAACCCATGTTGAGACTAAAGAAAAAGCTTATTTTGTTTGTGGTTTTCTACCTGTGACTTTTGGATGATGCACTATGTGTTAATAAGCAAAGTCCTGGGAAACTCATCACCACTGCATGGGACACCTGAGTCTTTTTGTTTTCCAGCCACTTCCTCAAATCTAATTTGTTACATCTATGTTTAAATCAGCAAAGCCAGGCAGGTAAGAAACTAAAGTCTTAACTACCCATACCAATTACACGTCATGTTTCATAAGATTAGGCAGGAAGCACTCCATAAATTCCAGTAGTTAACACTCATTTTAATTGAATTGCTCCTGAAATTCGAATGGAGCCGATATTCCTCTGAACTGTTGTTTCCCAAAACACGGCTGCTTAACAGCAAACAGATGTTTTCCAAGACAGACAAGGCCACATTTCTAGTGATAGGAAAGTGATGCCTCTATTCTGTGCAAGTACGTTTGAATCTCAAATAATTGGAAAAAAAACTTCATTTAGGCTCAGCTACATCAAATGCATTGGCATAAGCAGAAGTTTGAGAAGTTCTACGAATGATCTGGATTCTAATGGACATTAAATAATTTGATGTTGATTTGTCCTCTTATCTACAAGCAGGACAAATCATCAAGATGCAGGGACATGTGTATATAAAAATAAAAATAAAAAATAAAATAAAAAAAGCAGAAAAATGACTCATTCTTTAGATCCATTCATGCTGCAAAACACTATGCACCAGAACTGTATGATAGCAGGGCTGCATTTACTTGTTTGTACGAAGTAAACTACTAAAATAACTTGACTAGTACAATGCTATGTGCTAGAAGACTGGCATGTAAAGTGTCTTTACATGCCAGATACTTTATACCAATTAAAAAATAGCTAAGGAATGCAAGATGCTCCCACTGTTATACTTGCAGCCATAGGCGACTTTATGCTTTGCATCTTCTCCTGCTTCAGCACCAGATCAGCCAGATTAATGCAAACCATGTTCATCAAGGGTAACACCAGATTAAATAGCTGAATATTGATATTCAGGTAAACAGCAGCCTCAGTCCCTTGTATGATCCTGGTTATGAAGGCAACAATAGCAGCCAACAGCTAGGGATATTTACTCTTTGAGAATTACAGTTACATCAGGAAGACACTGTCTTTGCCCTGATACATGTAGATTGTAATCCAGCTAGCATTGTCCTCCACTGCTGCTGCCAAGCCTCTGAAAGATGGGGGCTGCATATTTTAAAGCCTTGTCTACACAGGTTAGTTTATTTAGTATATGCTAAGTCATTTATTTTAATAAATTAGATCAATGAAACTCCTGGGAGTTTACTTAGGCACACCTGCTGTTGTTTGCTTTTTCTTTTAAGCCTATGTTATTTGGAATCAAAGCCAAAAAAGCCATTCTTACACCACAGTGAGTCTATCCGAGAGTAGAAGAGTGCCTCCCCCATGGGTTGTCGTATATCATTACGTCCATACAAACAGTAAAAATCAGACAAGCCACAACTCATTATGAGCAGGAACATACAAACACTAAAACACTAGAAGGAGCAGTGTCACATTACTTAGATAGGAGCAGAATACTCTAGAAAAGTCCTTTCCAGCCCACAGCTCTGAGAACCCTCAAAAACTGGTTGTGGTCAGAGGAAATAAGTTGAAAACAAGACCAGCAGGCAGAGTCTAGCTTGTAACTTCTGCAGTTTTGCTTGTAACTTCCACCCATAAGCTAACTACATGTTGAAGAGCACTGAAGAGGTTTTTTCCATCTCTAATGGCTGACTGTTGAGTTTCTTTTTCTTAAATTTGCCCCTAATTATGCTTGCATGTTTAGCAGAAACATAAGAAACTCTCTGTTTAAGAAACTCTGATGCCCTATGAAATGCATTCCTATTTAACACACTTCTGGTAAAAATAAGACTACTCAAAAGATGTTTTCCACATCAAGATCTGAAAACATTCAGCAACTCCATAAATACAGATCCTGTGCAGATAAATGTTCAGTAAAATCAGATTTCCTCCAAAAGAATTGTAGGGTTTTAGGAACAATTTATAAAGTTGGGTGAAATGTTTCACAAATGACTGGACAAACATCACCCACGCTGAATGATGGCAAGGATCAACTCAAATTCTGTGGCATCATTACCAAGTCCTGGAGTTTGAATTCAATTTCAACCACCATTCCACTGTTCCTCAAGTGGATTCCAGACAGACCTTGACTATGTCTCAGCCAAGACACTTACCCAGTTTGAAATATAACCTTTTTCTTTTAACCAGATATCATATACATGTTTTCTATATATTTTCACCAACCATATACCCTATAAGGGTTCGACCAACCACATCCTTTGGATCAAAGTTCCTTAGTTTGCTCAAAACATTGTCCTGCAAACAGTCTTGAAAGTCACACCAAAACGAGAAATAGCATGTCTACAGCTTCCCTCTCCTCTGCTCTCACATAACAGTAGACTGTTGAATAGTTTGACAGAATTTGTTACCAGTGGAGACACATTAGCTATTCGTATCACTATTTTCTATCTTCCTTGCTTTTCCCATCTTCCTTTTTAAGATGTTATTTGATTGCCAGTGTCCAATATTTTGGAGCCTCCCACAACCCAGAGAGTCACTAGTGGTCCACAGAAAGTTTTTGGTTAGCTCGATGAACACTCAAGACCACGCTAGCTTGCATACATGTTTTTTTAAGCAGAGTCTTTTCTTTTGGACTGCACTGTAGACAGGGGGTAGGAGGCAACAGAACGTGCATGAGCTAGACTACCTCCTGCTCTGTAAACTTTGCCTTCTCCTCCTTCCCCTAAGCATTGATTGGTTCCCAGGCAGTAGTCCAGACCTCCAAATTCAGGCAAATGCAAGCACCACAACCGTGTCTCAAAGGATAGAGGCAAATAATGATTTTGAAGCTTTCTCTGTCTGTTTTCACCCATCTGTTTGAGGGTAGAAAGACTCTGCAGAGGGATCTGGATAGGCTGGACTGATGGGCTGAGGCCAGCTGTACGACGTTCAACAAGGTTAAGTGTCAGGTCCTGCACTTGGGGCACAACAACCCCATGCAACGCTACAGGCCGGGGGAAGAGTGGCTGGAAGCTGCCTGGCGGAAAGGGACCTGGGGGTACTGGTCGATAGCCGGCTGAATATGAGCCAGCAGTGTGCCCAGGTGGCCAAGACGGCCAACAGCACCCTGACTTGTATCAGAAATAGCATGGCCAGCAGGCCTAGGGAAGGGATTGTCCCTCTGTACTCAGCTCTGGTGAAGGCGCACCTTGAGTACTGTGTTCAGTTTTGGGCCCCTCACTACAAGAAGGACATCGAGGTGCTGGAGCATGTCCACAGAAGGGCAACGAAGCTGGTGAGGGGTCTGGAGAACAAGTCTTATGAGGAGCGGCTGAGGGAGCTGGGGTTGTTTAGCCTGGAGAAAAGGAGGCTCAGGGGAGATCTCATTGCTTTATACAACTACCTCAAAGGAGGCTGTAGCGAGGTGGGGGTCTATCTCTTCTCCCAAGAAACAAGTGATAAGACAAGAGGAAATGGCCTCAAGTTGCACCAGGGGAGGATTAGGTTAGATATTAGGAAAAATTTCTTCACTGAAAGGGTTGTGAAGCATTGGAACAGGCTGCCCAGGGAAGTAGTTGAGTCACCATCCCTGGAGGTCTTCAAAAGACGTGTAGATGTGGTGCTTAGGGACATGGTTTAGTGGTAGACTTGGCAGTGCTAGGTTAACAGTTGGACTAGATGGTCTTAGAGGTCTTTTCCAACCTAAATGATTCTGTGATTCTATGATTCACACACCCCAACCGATCTCAACTTTTCCCTCTACATTTAGTTTGGCCATTTATTCTTTAATTTCACCTCTTCTTCCTGACAAGACTATTTTATTTCAGCTGTTTCATTACCAGAGCTGAAGGCATAATAGGATAAATCTGAAATCTAAGGTAGTTCCTACAGCATGGTTTGGGGTGGTTCAGAGCACTTTTCATCCTCTCTCTGAAAATACTGTGCAGAAATGAAAACCTGGGTCTGTGTGGTTGTTAAGCCTTTGAATCAGTTTGCTTATCTGTAAGCTAGAATAGAAGATGATTCCCTTAATTTTATTTTCTATACTGACATAGGTCTTAATGAATTCAAGATGTGTATATGCCAAGTCCGCAGGGACACTAGAATAATGGGATTTACCTAATTGACACATACCGCTGCCCATGCACTTCATAAAATTTAGTCTCAAATTGACTAATATTACATTCAGAAGTAGGCTTTTCACAATATAACTTACACGTAAAACTATTACAAGTCTCTGGTCCAGTGTTGCATAGGTATGTGTCTAGTCTTGTGAGGTCCTAAGCTCATATACCTACTAGCAGGGAGGGACTGAACTGATGTACAGGTCTAAATTCAATGTGTTTTGTCTGAGGAAAGACTAATTATTATTTTTCTATATTTGTTTTAATGAAAGCTCCTTGAAGTGCTAATTATTCTTCTGCTGCAACTTTTCTTCTTGCTATATGTAGAATGTACTCTTTTATGATATTTCTGTCTTATCTATTTATTATTTTCTAGTGAATGTCTTATTATGAGCAATTCATTCCTTCGTTTGCTCTTTTACCTTCCTGTACCGACATTTGAGCTTAGGGTGGAAACTTCCACTTCTCTGCTGGAAGAAGTCAAACAGTTGACAGAATTTTTGCCAAAGTATGCAGAATTTCTATGGGGGCCTTTTCTGCAATCATTTTTAACCTACTTGGTCCCCTTACACTTTCAGTCAATATATGATTGGTACTTGCAGAAAGGGTGTGGTTTTTTAGATTTGGTGTTGAGACAAGATTTCACAAAAACCCACTAATTTCTGTTAGCTGAGCTGCACTCCAGAGTGCAACATATTTCAGCAACTGTCTTTTATGCACTTCATTAAGTGTGAAAGTAACAAGCATCTCAGTGTTCCCCATAATGAAAGGATTCTTTGAGAGTTAAATACTCCTTTAGTTGTTTTTAATCAAGCTTAATACTTGTGAAATTTGTGGGAATGACAGTCCCATAGGCTAAAAGTGATACAACAGGTACAGCCAGAAATCCTGACTTGCTCAACATACTTATAATATATTTATATTTTTCTTTGCTTCCGACCTACTCAGAAGACCTTGTCTATCGCTTTTGCTCTCATGGACATTCAGTTGGAGTTCTCCCTGCTGTCTTTTAACAAGGATATCCACAGGTGACTTTTTGGCATAGGAACCTGTGGAGAGGGTATAACATACCACCTTATTTTCTTGTGCCGTTTAATTCACTGTGGTACCAAGTCTACACTTTCACAGCTGGCAAAATGGACTTGCTGCAAGACCATTTCCCAGAGCCATGTTAGGCACCTGCAATCATTTTGGTGGGCTATCTTGCCCGTTAGACGCTCACATTTCAGTAAAAATTTCCCAGCTATGTATATCTTGAAGCAAAGACAGAGCAAGTAGAACAGGTTTATATATTTGTTTCAGCTTTGCTTAAAACAATAGGCTTGGGGTGTTATTTACCCTGTTCATTTCAAAGAGTTGTTAACTAGATGCCCAGTGCTGATAAATGTCATCACGCTGTGTCCTTTTCACAGTATGTTCCAGATCAAAACTCTGGACTGCCCCACATGTACCCTTCTTGTGTCACCTGCTTACAGAGCAATTACGTTCTGCACACATTTTAGCTGCAGTATAGCCAGGCAAACTCATCTTAAGCTATTTATCCTAGGTGAATGTGCTTCAGCTTCATTTGGGAGTGCTCAAAGAGCATAGCAGAGGTGGAGAAAGGAAGTCATAGGAAACTCCAGCAACGAGCGGGACTAACAGCAGGGGAGAGCAGTGACATGACCCAGCCAGAGGGCTAACCTCTCAATGGGTTGCACTCAAATATGCAGTAGCATCAGTATTATGCAGTAAAACAACTTATATTTACAGCCCATTCAACGTTACAGCTGCTCTTGTAAATCTGGCTGCGGACATAATGGGTGGACAAATATATTCTAAAGACCGTACAACAACGTAGCTTGAAATGAACCATGACTGCCATGTAAATCAAACACAAAATCCATTTTAATGCTCTGAACTGCATTTTCCCTATTTTTTTTTTCTTAACCTTTCCCATTCCATCCATGCTTTGGACTCTCTTTCCCCCTTGCTAGAGCAGTCTCCCAGACACAGAGCCATCTTCTGTTGTTTGCTTACTCAGTAGCAGGTAGATATTTTCAGATAACTCCTTCCTTGGTGACAGACAAGTTTTAAATGAGGTAACTTAGGACAGAAATTGTTGGATAGTTTAAAAAATACGTAAGTACACATACGCATACATAGAGCAAGCAAGATTTACATAGAATTTATGTATTTTTTTTTTAATGTGAGAGGAAGAATAGGGATCACTTTTCCAGACATAAATCAATACTAATGCTGAATGTCAACAGCTTTTAAAACCTGAAATGAACAACACTCTCCAACTTTCAGTTTTTCTGGTCACGCGCTATCCCATCTCTACCAGTGATCAACTCCCTCCCATCACTATGCTCCCTCCCTTGGCAGCTCCAGACCTGTTCACTCCCTCTCTCACCAAACACAAATTCTTTAGGAAAGTTCATTTGCTTTCACACACCTGATAAACTTTTGTTTAGATTAAAAAAAAAAAAAAAAAAAAAGAAGTTCAGTAAGCTGTTTTCACTCCCATATTCCCTGGCTGCAAGTAGTGGGAAAGACGTGCTTAGCAAATCTATGCGGTCATGAGGGACATGGTCTGGACCCCTGGAACACACTTTGCTCTCAGCAGGATGGATCTGCTCTTTCCTATCTACTCCACTGTAAATGAGAGATTGAAGTGAATTCCACTGTATCAGTGTAAAAGTAATGTCAAACAGGAATGTCCCACCGTATTCCTTCCCTCTGATTTCCAACCTGTTTGAGCCATCTAACCATCAGACTTCACTGAGTGGGAGCCCTTCTCTTTTGTTGCTCAGCTTCAGCTTGAATGATCCCAAATTTTCTCCAGATCTTCAAACATGTCCTCTGCCACTCCCTAGCCTGTACAGAAGAAGGAAAACTGGCAACTTCAAGAGCAGTGGCCACTCCTCCCTGCTCAGAGGCCGCACATCTCTCTTTGATGTGGCTGACCCCCTCCAAACTGGAGAAGACTGCTGCTTCTCAACTCAGACTCCCCCCCACCCCACCCCCACCCCGAGGCAATGAATTATCCTGACAACTGGCTACTGACTACTGACACCTCCCCGAAGGGCTCCGTCCTACTGTGGGAACCGACACTTCAATGGGAAGCTTCAATGTATATTCCAGGCTGGAAGTGGGGCACTTGGTGTTTAATGAATGTTTCTATTTTGCACAGAGACAGCCACAGGCTGGAGGGTTTGAGCTGGTATCCGAAAGTTTGAAAGTGCTTTGGTCTGAGGGCTCAGCCGGGCTCGTGACAAGACAGAAGCCAATTGTGTAATCTGGAAACAGTCCCAAATTTCTCCAGTTTCTGAATGGACATTGAGATCAGTTTGATGTGTAACTTTAAGATCAAGTATTCATCGACCATTGTGTCATGGCTCCTTTTTCTTTCTCTTCTGTGCCATCCTTCCCACGTACATCTCCTCCACTTTATACTTGAGGAAATAAAAGTTTATCAAATGGTTATTTTTCTTTACCAGGCTCAGTCAGCAAACATTTTACAAAGAGGAAATGTTTTGAAAACAAACTCTGGTCTTAGTTATTTCTAAATTACCTGTGTTTTTTTCTCTCATATTTTTGTCCTGGAAGAAAAAATTATATATATTCAAACTGCATAAGGAAAATATGAAAGGTTAAATTCTTTTTTCAAATTTTATATTCTAAATGCACTCACATCCTGTCCCAGCTGCAAACTTGCACATTCTCAACACAGTGACACATTCAAAAGACCATTCACAATGTGTGGTTTAGGGCTGGACCATGCTGTGGACTAGTGATTTAAGGTAAGAGTAATTTTTTGCCCTGTCATATTTTACTAGGAAACATGCAAATGAAGAAACCCACCTGGATTATTAAGCTAAGCCCATAATTGTAAGCAAGTCTGTATAGCGCAGCTGGCTTGACAGACCAGTCAATCCACCACAGCCATAAAATACTTCCCCTGGAAAGAAAATAAGAATGAAAAAGGCATCACCAGTGTCCTGGATCAGGTTGGTTAAAAGTACAAGACATTCCTTAGACACCAAGCACCAATACATAAAAGTAAAATGCCTCCCTATCTGCTGTCTTGGCATGGGACGAAGCTCCTTCTAGCCCCAGATTTAGTGGTGAGTCTAACCTTAAGCACATGTAGTATATCAAAACACCCTCCAGTAGAAATACATTGGAGTGCCATTAGGAACAGACAATCTATCAGCTGTATGAGGACTAATCCACCAATTTTAGACATTTTTTTCATCAGCAAATGTAAAGAAGCATTAAATAGGACACATCAGAAGCTAACTCTCAATTTGTATAAATCAGCATTGTTCAGCGGATTTATGCTGATTTACAGCAATTTAACACATACTTTACAGTGCCTCTTTAGTATATCTACCTTAGCCACAAAATACAGATGTATAACCAAAACACATCATTGAGTTCTGGATTGCATTCTACACAATATGCACATCAGCTTGGAAAACTTAGTGTATTTTTAACATTACTTTTTTCTTTTTCTTTTTCTTTTTCTTTTTCTTTTTCTTTTTCTTTTTCTTTTTCTTTTTCTTTTTCTTTTTCTTTTTCTTTTTCTTTTTCTTTTTCTTTTTCTTTTTCTTTTTCTTTTTCTTTTTCTTTTTTCTTTTTTTCGTTCAACCAAGACNTTTTTTCGTTAAACCAAGACAGGCTTGTTTTGGCTCTGCTTTTTTTAAACAAAAAATTATTCTGCATGCCTCTACTTTGAGAGTGTCTCCTTCTTCTAATGTCACTGATGGGCAGTAAGTGATTGCAGCTGATGGTATCTGCTAGCCAGAGGATATGAATATGCTAATCTATCCTTCAATATAAACAATAGTTCGGGCAACTTTTTGCAATGTAAATGGTTTGTTGGGTGCATTTTATGACACCACTTGTGCCTTCACAAGCGCTAGCCATTGTTTACTTTTCTCTAAAGTCAAGTCAAAATCTTTCGCAGCCCTGCTCGGCATTAAAATAAATGAGGTCCCTTTGTGCATGGTCTAGGTGCACATGTGCACGTACCGCTTGCTCAGTTTCTAAAGGGGATGCAGTTACCAAGAATTCAGAGGTCAACAACTGCCTGTCGGGACTAATGAAGTTTTCTTAACACTGAAGAGAATTAAATATAAAGAAAAAATATGTAGGGTTTATTTTTTGCTCTCTAGTTTTTGAGACAGGCACTAACACTGTGTTTACGGGTTTTTGTTTGTGTCAAGAGAAGATGAGCATTTACCCTGGTTGCCTACTTTTAGCTTGAAAACTGAACTTTTCTGTTCAGGTGAGTTTGAGAATGTTGAGTTGCACAAAGCAACCCTCAAACCCTCATATCAGAAATGTCAGATTTGAGTATTTCTGCTTGTTTGTTTATCCACAGTAATTTTGAAAGGCATTAAAAAGCTGCCATTAACTAAAGTGAACTTCACATTTCCCATCACGTAGCTCAATTGGAGATGAAAGGCTCCTCCTGGCTGTTACTCAGCACTTTCCCTTTACTCTACCCTGTCCCACCACGGAGGTTATTAACTTTTTACAAGCGCTGCTCACATCCTCCCTTTGATGGATGGTGCTAAACTTGTATTTAGATTACAGGATTTCCCAGCAAGGCAGTTTTGGTACTAGGGGGGAGGGACATTTAACACAAAATGGGTTTTCATATCAACCACCCCATTGTCCCGATAAAAATCTGCGTGGGGTATCTGCTTCCAGGTGTATCGCACCTTACTGCCAGAGGCTTTAATGAGAGGTGTGCCCCAAACATGGTGTGGCTGTAGGTTTTGGGCTAGTCTTCCCCTGCTTTTTGTGTCTGACTGCAGCTCCCGCTGGGATGTGAGCAAGCCTGGGGTAACCCATGGGAAGACTAAGAGATAGACCATGGGGGGAGCAAGAGGGTAAAATACAAGCCCCTCTTGCTTCTCTGAAACCCTCATCCTCTTTCAAAGCAGGAAAAAAAAAAAAAAAA
>VXAL01006211.1:115069-133854 GCA_013399475.1 Chauna torquata
AAAAAAAAAAAGGAGTAGAACGGCCCATTCTTATTTACAGATTGTACAGGAATGAACGTTGTTGGTCTTCGCTGTCTGTAACTCCTGTGATTTTCAGCTGAATGTTCATGACTCATGAACCCGCTTTTCTGGCTAAAGAACTTACTGGCTTAATTTTTTTTCTCGATGGAAAAAAGCTGACACCAGATGTTTCTTTAGACCCTTCCCTGTCCTGAGTGAGTAAACACCAGAGACAAACAGGCTGTTCTGTCATCATGCTCCACTCCAGAACACCAGCAGTTTTATCATGTAGTTAAGAAAAAAACACACCTAAACTGACACTAATTACATTAGAGATACATAAGTCGTCACTCTTAAAATTAAATACAAGCGTCTACCTGTCAATAATACAGCTGTTTATGAGCACAGGGGTACGATGCACTGATACAATCGAGCTCTTGTGCTGCCCGAGCTCTCGGCTCCTGATGTGCGTGTCTCCTGGAACAGGAAAGCTCCGGCCCTTTCTAACAGCTGCCCGCCAGTATTTTTAAACCTTCTCTCCTAAAATAACACATCAATGTTTGCCTATCTGAGCTTACAGGAAGGCTGAGCGACAGTTTGTGGACACACCACTGTAAATTAATTTTGTCATGGTTTTTATGATGTCATGAGACTGTTTATTGTGCTTTGCTGAGAGAACCAGTGAGAACTGCACTTCCCTCTGCAGCCTCCTCTCCCCTGGAGGGATTTTTGAACTCTTTAACATCTCTAGAAGTTGGAGGGTGAAGTTGTGGACAGCAAACTACCCCTCCCGAAAGGAAGGTGAGTGTGGTGGGTTCCTTCTGCCTGTCAGCTTTCAAGCTTGCTGTGTTGCTTACCGATATCTCCTGAAGTGAGCCACAGAAAACCACCATGCAGACAATATTAATTCCTTTTCTGTCAGTAATACTATGTTGATTTACTAGCTGAGCATGGCACTGTGGAGTTGGCTGACATTTTATCTTGTGCTGCCGGTAAAAATCTACTTATTTTGTACTGAGATAAGGGAAGAGCAAACAACCTCTCGGATCGCTGGATGTTTTTGTATTGAGACTACTACATCTGCAAGTTACAGCCTTTTCAAATGTTCTTCAACTATGTACGCATAAAATCACTGCATGGTTAGTTAATATTATTACGATATCATCTTCCATGTAGAAAAATGTTGATTCCTTCCATTGTTGTCTTTGCTTAACAAATAAATTCAGAGAAAAATTCTCAGGGGTAGGATTTTTCCTACCTTACCATAGTTGTTCGAAATTAGGTCTCACTCTAGCCTCCTTCTATATAGCCAGAGGGTAGACTTCTACACCGTCTGGGAGCTACTCATCCCATGCAACATACGTGCCTATTTTTACATCAGCACTGAAATGCTGGTAGGCTCCATTCCATCAGGACCCTGGGGTGGCCCAGGGCAAGACCTAAATATGTAAATGAGTATTTTTCATTGTAAGCCATAAGACACATTTATCTATATGTTTATTTTGCAGCACTAAGTTCACCCAGTTTTTTGCATCCCGATTTCCCAAGTGGTGCCTTCATAGCACAGCCCAAGGGTTTGAGTTG
This sequence comes from Chauna torquata, assembly GCA_013399475.1. Classification (NCBI taxonomy): domain Eukaryota; kingdom Metazoa; phylum Chordata; class Aves; order Anseriformes; family Anhimidae; genus Chauna; species Chauna torquata. The sequence goes on from VXAL01006211.1 coordinate 116,654, forward strand.
CAGCGCTGGGGTGGGACCTTGTATTTGTAGGTGGTGGGGAGGGATTTGAGGGTGCAAAACCCTCTGACATAGGTCTAGGGGATGCACAGGAGGGAGGATGGTGCTGTCTCATCTGCACTGTCAGTGGGAAGCAGCTCTTGGAGTAAACCGTCCCAGAACTGTAGCTGGGTTATGTCTCAAGAGAAAACATGCTGAGAAAGATCCCAAGTGTGAACTAATGCACATGCACTGCGGATGATGAGGGGCTGGGACAATGGAGGGAGCAGAGGAACTAAAATAACCAGGAATTTGGTCTGGAAACTGCTGTTTCAGTGATGCTGAGATCATTAATTAAGATTCTATAATCTTAAATCCGATTTCTCCTTTGGTCCCCAGCAGCCTTTGCATTGCAGTCCATTCTGTGGGAACCAGGTACCTGAGTATGTCTCCTAGCTAGCATGTGTTTAAGTAACTTGCAAAACTAAGGGACAGACATGGGGAGGACACCTTCTTGGACAAAGATATTTGTGAAGCACTAAGATAGAACATGATAGTCTTTGGGGTTGCAGCAAGGCTGGGTCTTTGTGGCGGAGTGTCATAAAGCTGTTCCTGGTATTGTTTTGGTTTCCTTATGAGTTTGCAGAGTCGCCCCACTTCCTTCAGTCCCACAGGACATCCAGATGGATCGGGGTGATAAGTGGTGAGAAATTGCTTTGCAATTTATCCACATATGGAAAACATGCTTTGGAAAATGCATTTATCTGTCTTCTTAAAGGTGAATGTAGAGATATTCTAGTCTAAGGCACATGTAATTCAATTGCCTAGTATAGATTTATGGCTCGATTCCCCCAGAGTTAAGTTTAAGAATATCTTTTTTTTGCAGTCAGGAGAATTATGCTTTATCCCTGCTTGTTTCACATGTCTTGTTTCAGATCATTTCCCAGCAGGCATGGTAGGGTAACTTTTTTTTTTTTCATCCTCTTCCAGTCTGGTCTTTGTAACAATGTCAAACTGAGAAGGAAGACTAATTCCTGTACACTTAAGACAGCATGAGACACATCTATGCCCCAACATACACATCCAGACCACCTTACTGCAGCTGACACTGAATCACCTATTTCTCTTACTCTACTACTGAAGGAACCTGGTCTGACAGACTGGTACGGTCCACAGTCTGAACTGAACTTTTTACTTTTGAAGGAGGGCAGCATTTAAGTGGATGATCTGAATGTGGACATCAGTTCTGATTCTGTAGTTAATCTCTACATAGCAAAGCCTTTAAACACAAGTTTAATTTCAAATAGAGATACACATTCTTTTAGCATTACTTTTCTATAATGACTATCTAGAAAGAGCATATTGTTATAATCCAATGTCGCAAGAGTGCAATGGGTAGCAACTTAGTCCAGAGGCAAAATGAGTAATCATACCCTAAAACAGATGAAAAGTTATAAAGCTGTAAGTTGTCACACCTGCATTTCTAACAGTAAGACCTGTCATACAAAGGTGCAAAGATCTTTTAGTCACAGCCCTAACTAAAGAATATCATGATGTCAGGGATTTTCACAAGTCTCCTTGTGCTTCTTTATAGTCTGGCATCATATTTCTTATTAATTTTGTTGCTTAAAGTGTCTTCTGCCACCTGCTATATTGCTGTCAGTACCATCAACCTACAAACCTCGTACTCCATGTCACCCAGAAAGCCACTGCAGGGCCTCTTTTCACTACTTCACATGACTCCATTCTAAATCCCATCTCAAAGATGTCACCTGCAAGACTGATGTCCTCTGTGGTCCCGTGCAGCCCTAGTTTAGAGGAAAGACTTTGATGCTACCATCTGAGTCACCAGTTATAAAGCACTGAGAGCCAGATGCAAGCCATGCACTTTCTCCAGTACCAACAAAACGCCCATGCAGTGATTTCACAGAATATGAGCAGTCTTCTGCTGCCTTATTGAATCATTGCATAATCAAAGGACAACATATCTGTTAGGAAGAAAAGTTGGTTTACTCAGACATGAATTTCAAAACACTGAGAGAAACATCGGTGTTCTTTAGCTGGTAAAGCATTAGTAAGTGTGGAAGTGTTGCCCAAGCATAATTCCCCTGGAAACTCATGGTGTTACTTTGTCCTTTGTCATTTTAGGAGATGCTAGTTCTTACAAAGTGGTGAGATGGAAACTTCATCTTGTTGAAAACTGAACAGGCTTTTTGAGGATGCTTGGACGGCCACACGAGCACATAGCATAGTGCTGCACACAGTGCATACACAAAAATATGAGCATAGGCTTTCCAAAATGAAGGGGTGGAAACACCATGAGCTGTAGCATCCCTGTTTTGTAGGTGCAAACCTTCTGGTTTGAGGACAATTAGAGGCATTTTGTGGGATCTTTCACAGTGAAACAAGGGATAATCAATGTGTCTACCAGGAAACAAATAAACTGAAGAGCATTCACGATACAATTACTAGTCTCCAGCATCATCAGTCTTAATGTTGGTAGTTTCTACAACTGATTTATACTGATTTATCTTATTTTATTTTATTTTATTTATTTGTTTTATTTATTTTAATATGCAAAATGAGAGACTCTAAATCAACCCTATGATATTTATATAATTTCCATGTGAGGCTGATAAAGTCTGTATGTCTCTTGCTTCATCTTGCCATCTCTCTGTTACCCTTAATTTTCCAGATGCAGTCAACAGCCTAGTTCGTCAGAGTATTTTAGATTCCTGCCATGCACGCATGGCCTTACACAGCTTCTAATTGCAGAGTTGACTGTATTTAACGAATACCAAATTTTAGAATTTGGGGGATTATTCGGAATACAGTCCACGTATGCAATATTTTCCCCTCAAGATGTCTTAAGTTACATTAATTAAACAAGCATCCAGGATAGGGAGCATTGATCATTTGTCTTTGCACACTGCTGGGATTATTCCAAAACATCCTTCTTTTTCTCTGTCAATATGAGTTAAACATTGAGAGAAGAGGAAAGTGTAACGTATGGCCAGAAATGGAGAACATATCCTTTTCTCCAAGGGCATACATCAAAGGTTTGCAGAGGTAGGACTGATTCATTGGCAAAACTCTTAGGTCAATATAGAATCAAGAATGTGAGTCAGTCACAAGCAATGTGACTTTAAGCCTCCGTAAATAATTTGTAAAGATTATACAATAAATTCATACTTTCTTTACTCTGCTCCCCCATTCAATATTCTGCTATAAAATATTCCCTTTGTAGCAATTCCTTTTGCCCTTATCTCCAAGACACTAGGAATAACTTTGGATGCAAAAACCTGAAAAATCATCATTCTTGAGCAGAGTCCAGGGACCAAACCCAAAAAGTCATATCGTGAACCAGGTTGGAAGCAGGTGTCTTTTCAAATCAGTCTCCTTATGGCTCATGCTCGTGGCTTTGGTGGTGTAAGGGAATTGGTAACATTATGATGTTCTTGGGGTGTGTTGCATGTTCATGTCAGACTAAGATGAAGCATTCCAGAGGAAACACAGCAAGCTAAGGACTGACAATTCCTAGAAAGACCAAGCTGAATGCAAGCTGTATGGGCCTTTTATCATCTAAAACAAGTAGAGTTATACTCTTTTTTTTATCTTTTTTATTTTTTTTTAGTTTTCAGCTACATCAGAGAAGCCCAGATTACTACAGCTAAATCAATAGAGCTGCTACAAACCATTAGCAGTGCAGATATACTTGATTTCCAGGAAAGTGGAAGAAGCCCTCCTCTTATTTCATTCCCCTTTGTTCTCCTGATACGCTCAATTTCCAGCTAATTCTTAGTTCACCCTTTCAAACTATAGGCAATAATTCCTACCCAATCTCAGGTTTTTCATGGTTTAGGGGGTTTACAATACCATGCCAAATATTCTAGGTTGTTTTTCTTTTCTTAAAGCTGAAAGCCAGTTTGCTTTCTATTGTACTGTTCTAAAAAAAATAAACTATCCTGAAATTATCTTGGTCTCTATAATTGCGTGGTCAAAGTTAGTCATAGGCCAGAAAGATCAGTCAAAGCCACAGTGGAGATGTGCAACCCACATAAGCTGTGATAAGTCAGTTCTATAGCATTCTTATAGCAAGCAAAATTCATATCAAGCTTTGCTCTCAGGAATGCACAGAAGGGAGAAAAACAGAAAGGAGGTGGTTACAAAAGATCCTCTTGTGCTCTCCGTGAGACTACAAGGAGTTAGAAGACTAAATATTTGATAATTAAAAGGAGCAACAGGCTTTGAAGGAGCAGCATCCTATGTTCAAAAGGCTGCATCATATCTAAACCTAGAGAGTTTTTCTGTTTATATTCTTTTTAAGTTGAGTCACTTTGATTTGCTTTTGTAAATGGTGTCCTATGGCCCTGAAGGATAAAATCATGTGGGAAAAGACTAACTGCCTGAGATTTTTGCCCTTCTATAGAATTGCCACACATGTTCCATAAAGCCTGTGCAAGGAAGTCAACCATGCCTCATGCCTGTTGCACAACCACTGGGCCACTGTCTTGATTTCAGCAGTCCCCTGAGACATCCAGTCCAAATGAGCAGTCAGTTTACTTTTCCAAATGACAAAGAGGGTGATTCCATTAGTCAAGACCCAAAATCCACACTGAAGTGATGGCATGCCAAACTACACAGATACTAGTAAATGTACACATAGTTTCAGTATTGCTTCAGACAAACATCATGTAGCTCATTACCTAGCTTTTCCACAAGAGAAATTACATTGAAAAAGAGAAAACAAACACACAGTTTTAAATGAAGCTGCTAATTTTTATGTTACTTATAAAACAAACAGACAAAAACAAACAAGCAAACAAACAAAAACAAATCACTCTGGCAACAAGATGGATTTTTCTTCATTTGGTTCACAAATCTACAGGAGAAAGGAAGAATTTATCAACTCCCATAACAAAAATTGAGCATTCAGCATAGAATACAAATCTTCTTTCATGCTTATTGAATTCTTTTCAATATTACATACAGATAGAAAGGAAATTTCAGTTAGTACTGGTTTGGAACAAAAAAGTATTAGCTATTTTTTAGTAAGTCATTTTGGATACAAACCCAGTTTTGCAGCAATCTCTGTCCTGCCTCATCCTGTTTTACAGAGTTCCCTTTCTGTGCAGATCCTGGCAGAAGTCAGCTTGTTAATTCCCAATGACAAGAATTAGCCAGATAATGGTTTTTATGGAACTGCTTAAACATCTGACTCCATCAGTTGGCCAAGAATATGTTTATACTTAACCAAAAGGCCTGCCTAGAAACTTCCCAAGGAATAACCTATGCATTGAAACAACTTTTGCAGGACAACCAGCCTCTTTAGCCTCAGTTTCAAGAAGCTTCATGTAAAGGCAGTGTCTACATGTGTGTGCCTACAAGCATGCCTAAGTCCAGTGGATCAAAGCAACAGATGGAGATGCTTTAAGGGATAAGGAGGCAGAATAGAGATGTTTAAATCTAAAACTACAATGCACAAAATCTCACCTAAACCTGGATACAAAGGGTCACAACCACTGACCTCCCCACTAAAGCTCACTAGGTGCTTCCGGTGCTTGGCAGCCTGGTTTTCTGCCATCCCTCCTGAGTCCCTTTGGGACTTGCAAACTGGATGCTTTTCCACCCATGTCCCTGGGTGGGTTCAGTCAAGTAGGTGTCTTCTGGAAAAGCCAGCTGTGTATTGGCAGCACTGATCTCTACATGAAGCAGAGCAGGTCCTCAGGTAAAGTCCCATGTCTGAAAGTGAAGCAGAACTGTTGCCACTTATGTAACATCCTAGAGGTTTAGAGCATTTACCCTGAAAGCTGAAGCTTGAGGCTTTCCTGCTCCTCAGGCAGAGGCTGTTCCAACTCATATCTGCAACCTCCCACAGGAGCACCAGGCAGGACAAGCACAGGGAAGCAACACCCTCCTCTCGTACCGTCAAAACTGATGTGGCCAAGAAAGCCAGGGTCAAAGGGGCAGGAAGAGAGTGAGCCAAAAATACTGTCATGTTGTCCTTGTGCCAAGGAAGCACGGGCTTCAGGCTCCCTTTCTGTAATGTACAATAAAGATCTCAAAGAATTTTAATTCTTCCAAATTAAGCCTTAGAACCCTAGTGAGGGAGGTCACTCCCAGCATCTATCTACTGTCTTTCTATAGTCTCAACTATTAATCAACACCATTCATGTTAGACAGCAGACTCAAAGTAAACACTGCTCAGTTAGCAGGAGACTTGCTAGGATTTGAGTTAGCAAATTAAAAACAAATTCCTGGAAAGAATTCACTTTCTCATGAGCTCTAGGAAAAAAAAAAAAAGAGTGTGAACCAGGCAATGTTACCTTTTAGTGTTTTAAATTCAGATAGCTATTAATTCTTTTCTTATTTATTAAAATAATAATGATAATAATAAAATAAAAATAATAAAACTTGAACATCTTAAAGAGTAAAGTAATGGAATTTTATCTTTCTATACAAAGTATAGAAATGAATTCTTTTACGTACAAAAATACAACAGATCTTTGTAATTGTAAGCTAAAAAGTGTATCCACAAATCGATTTTCATCGTAAGTGCTTCAACTGATGAATCTTCTAAATGATGAATTGTGCTTGCAGATCAGAAACACAGACATAAAAGTGTCAAATTTCCTCCAATGACAACGGAGAGAGACTAATTAGGAAAATTTAGCTTGTATTATTATAAAAACCTCTGTGGCACTTTCTACAATAAATTGAATATTCTTTTGATGTTATATGTAGAGTTGGAAGACTGTTTCAACCTGTCCATTTTTTTAATAGACTGAAAAAGACATTAAAACATCAGTATCAGTCACAAAGGCAAGGAAGTAGTGAAAGACAGTAGTGAAGATTCAACAAACAAACAAACAAACAAAAAGTTTTCTGATCTACATCTCTTTCTAATCAAAAATCAAAGGAAAAAATATGTAAAAGCTAAATAGACTTTAAAAATAGACCCGAGTGTGTCTGCATGAAGATTTTCAACAGTAAATAACATTTTTGGTAATGAAGCTCAGTTTGAAAGTTAATTTCATGTTGATCCCATTGCAGTGCTAGAAATCTTTTTCTACTTTCCACTGATCTATTTCCATTAAATAGTTAACTTGACTAGAAGAAGCAGAAGGATAAGTATCCCTTTCTATCAAATCTCATTCTGTATCCAGAATCTGTAAGAGTCAGGTTTTTCTCATAAAAAGATATTTTTACTTCACAATCAAATGAGTTTGTGCTAATGACCCAGAAGAGGAAAAAGAGTGACTCCAAAATCCCAAAGGACTCTGCTACATGTATTATTTTTTGAAGGAGGAAGTTCATAATTCATTCTCCCATGTTATATAAACACATCTGAATGTGTTGATTTGATCATTTATTTTTTAAAACTTCAACTGAAAACTATACACTTTAGTCCTACAAAATTCAGCCTGAAAAACTGTTTTAAAAAAGAACACTAAAAAGTGAGTAATCTGTATTTTCTTCTCTGAAGTATAATCTATACTTGGAAATTACAGGTGATCTGTGGAAAAAAAAAATGCAATATTCAAAAACTGAGTAATGTCACAGCAGATCCAATTATGAAATAAACATTTCCTTGAAACTGGAAGATCTGAACTATGCATTTGATAAAAACTGAAATCATATCCTCCAGAGAAAAAAAAACAGAGGGAAAAGAAGCATATGGAGGCCAGTCTGGGTGTGACATCCATTACCACATCCATGTAAGCCCTATTAGTCATTTTAATGTATGTTTCTTTTTACATATAATGCATCGCATCTTTGAGAGCTTGAGCGCATTGTAGGAAAGGAGAAAGGAAAGGAAAGGAAAGGAAAGGAAAGGAAAGGAAAGGAAAGGAAAGGAAAGGAAAGGAAAGGAAAGGAAAGGAAAGGAAAGGAAAGGAAAGGAACTGCACAAGTACACACTGTCTCTGGGAAGATGGCAGCCTAAAAGGGTAGAATTAATGCAAGGCAGGTGACTAGGATAGAGGACGCAAACGAACTGTTCACGGTTTGCGAGCCCTCAAAGGCACAGCTCGTAACTGGGCAGGTGCGCTGTTGCCTTGTTGGTTGCTATCAGAGATCCTGAGCATGCACAGCATTGTTGGCTATTTTTAAATGTAATTTTTATACCTCTAATGTAATAACCAACTGATGCCCTCCTCTTCTTGCCAGCTTTCGCCCATTCTCCCTGTAGAAAGGAGCAGCCTGTTCCAGCCTGGACTGAAAAAGGATAACTTCACTGAAAGATCTTTTTAAATGTCAATGAAGAGATGGCATCTGTTTTGCAGGACAGTTCAAGGAAATTGCTCAAGGGACAAGAAAACCAGAAGAAAGCACAGTGATGAGGCACTGGGATGCTGTCACTGGAATGGGACATTCCACAATCATCTGCGGTGGTGCACAAACTGGAAGAAAAAGAGTTAAGGGAAGCTTTACATACCTTTGTCCAGGAGCATGTTTGCACCTCTGCCTTCATCCAGGCATCTGATAAGAAAGAGTAGCAAAAGCTTTAAATCATGCCCCATAAAAACACCTCCAGTCTGTGGGGTGCTGCAGACAAGCTAGATTTTGCCACCAGTGTGAGATGCTGGACCTGGACAGCACCTCCAGAGAGATGAAGTGCTGGGGGAGCCCTGGAAAGCAAGTCTTAAAGTTTCTCCTGCTCTGACCACATTCCCAGGCAGGAGGACACAACAGTAGGCCTTGCTACTGGCACAAGCCATCCCAAACAATGGGGGCCTCCCTGGGATCCCCTTTCTATAGGAAAGCACTAGAGTACAAATATAGGTCTGAGGGGATTGTAGAGCCACGAGGAGCAGCTGCAGGGCAAAAAGGATAGGCAGAGCTTTCCTTCCGCCTTCTCTGAAGTGGTACTTTGGATTTCTGAGCAAGGAATTACTGACGCTTGTCAGTAATCATGGGGGAAACCCATGGTTCTTGTGCCTGCTCATTAGATGTAAACAAGGTGATGATGCCTGACTGGTGATACCAATGTCTCCTTCCAAAGAGGAAAAAACAAAAACAGCCAGATATTCACGACATGAGGGGAGGAAAGACTACGAGGGGCTATAAGAGTTAATGGATTTATTAGTGAGTGCTTTGAGATCTTGCCGTCGTCATGCTCTGGGGGAAGCGCAGAACACTAGATCTGTATGTATTTGCAACTCCTTAAAATAAGACCACAGTGCCAGGGCTTCGATTTCGCACATTAATCCACAGGGACCTTCAAGCCACATGGCTCTGAGGCAGCAAGGAAAATTCTTTGTTTCTGTTTCTCAAATCAATCCGATCAGCTGGATTTCTACCATACGGGCAGCTTTACAACACAGGAACAGTCACTTCTTTAGAAAGTAGCAACAAGCACAGCTTAGAGAAACTTTCTTAGAAAAAAGGTAGTGTCTATGAGCAAACACCAAGTGGACTAAATCTGTGCTGATTTGGGTTCTGTTTCCCACAGTGGAACAGTGGGAAAGTTATCTTCCTTTGCTCTTGGGATAGAAATGGTATCAGATGAATCAGCCTCTTACAAGAGCTTTTTGGACAGAATACAGGAAAATCTTCATATGATTTGAATTTTGTTAACTCGCAAGTGTTATTAGTTTATGTTGCTGGCAAACATAGTGTCATTAATAGTAGGATCTGCCAAATGCTACTACTTTATAGGACTTATGACAGTTGAATCTATGCGTCAATAGCTTACAGCCTCACACCTGCTAGCAGGATTCATCCTGCCAGGCAGCAGGAACCTTGCACAAGGGTGCAGGGTATCATTAGCTTCCACACCAACCAAGCCAAACCTATGTCACTCAGCACTTTGCAGGATTGATTCTTGAATTTCTATCCTTTCCAGCAGAACCCTGGAGTAGTGAGAAGAGCCAATAAACAAAGTAAAACAAAACAAAACAAGAAAAAAGCTCAGTACTTGCTGAAAATGCTGAGCAGGGTCTGCACTGATTCTGTTAATGTGTCTTTGAAATTTTCTGCATGTACTGTTGTGCTAATGCCAAAAGACAATGGCTTTATTTCTCCAAATATCAGGGAATATTTTCTTTGGCTTTGCTCCATGCACATCTGCATTCCTCACACCCTACATTTTGGAGAGGGACTGGAAAAGGACATGCCTGGGGAATATTTCACTTACCTACTGTGAGGTTTCAGTTTGCACAATATCCTAAGGATCAGGTGAATTTAGCAGTGTTTCCATTTTCTTTGTGAACACTCGGTGTAACATTGCTTACCGATCATTAGCTGTTTGTAAGCATCCTTAGTCTTACTTAATGGGGTTGTAGAACAGGGTCACATGAAATTGTTTTTCCCAGGCTGTGAGTAGGTTTTTGGGGTTATGACACCATGGCTTGAATTTTGATCTATGAGCTGAAATCATAGCATCAGTGAGAACTGCTGGGTTCAGTAAGCTGAGATGCAAAAAACCCTTCCCAACTAAAGGCCCTCTTCTCTACAATGACATTAAATGTACACACCCCATTTATGGGACATAACAGATATGAAAACCTTCTCACTGAGTCCTATCACTTGTCAGTGATTTAGAGCATCTTTCACTGATATTCTGCCTCCAGGTGAATTGTATGTTTTTCAGGGCAGATTGAACTTGGAGTTCAGCACTAGAAATCCCATCATCAGGAAGCCTCTGCCTTGCTTGCTGCAGGCTTGCCTAAGAGCAAGGACTGATTTTCTGTTTTGCATCTCAACAGTTTTTGGCACAATTGGGACCTGCTCCTTGTGTGAGGCTCCTAGCTATTTTGGTAAAGAAAACAGTTAATAAGTGAGTAAGTTGTCTTTCTTGGCTATCAACAAAAGAATGGGAGTGCAGCACACAGAGCAGAAGAAATTCTATGACTGCAAATTCTGGGTAAAGCTGCTCTCTAGTATGTACTAAAAAATGTGAGTGCCATAGCCAGTCAAATCAAAGGCCTGTCTAGCCAAGTATCCTGTCTCTGACAGTGATTATTAGCAGATACTGAAACAAAAGTATAAGAAATAAGGCATATAGAGTCCTTTGACTGCCTTCCAGCCTCAACAGCTTAGAGATTTCCTGAGACTGAAATTACATCCAGAGCATCGTATTAAATAGTTACCAAAACACCCATCTGCCATGTATGTGTCAGTCCCTTTTGGAATTTATTTATTTAATTTATTTGGCCACAGTGTAACTTACAGGCCACACAAAAATGTTTTCCTTTTTATCTATTTTAACTGTGCTGCCTGACAATTTTATTGGGTACCCCCTAAGATTTTATGTTCTGAGAGACTATAAACATTTACTCCCTCTTCATTTTATAGAACTGTGCCATATTCTGCCTCCATTATCCTTTTTTTTTTCCAGATTGAGAAGCTCTACAATTTAACCACAGGAACAGGGAGAGATACAAGACAGAAAAAGAGATTTGCAGTAGGACCAGTTGTGGAGGATGGAGATCTGGAGGCAGGTCTTGCTCCTGACATCTTCCCACTCCATCTATAGACCTGCTCAGTTGAAAAACAGATACTGCATCCTGGCTGCAAGTGATAATCAAGGTCTGGGGCTGGAGGAAGAAAAGCGATGGACCACCCCCACCCAGAGACTCAGATGTTCCTCCTCAGGATCACCAAAAAATGGAGGTAGATGGCAACTGTCACCTATGAGTGGCAGGAGAACCCATTTGCCACATGGCTCTGAAAGGCAGGTAGAAGAGAAAGGGAGAAGGCATCATCTTCTCTGATGTATACAACTGCCCGGAATTGAGGGTCTGAAGAAAGTTGGGCAGCTGCATGGATGAGGACAGGGGAGAAGCTTCTGGGTGAATTCACAGGGGAAGTTTTAAAAACTAACAGACCAGGAAGATCAGGCTGCTGACGCTTTTTAAGAGAGAATAGGGCAATCATGTTAAACACAGCTTTTGGCGTCACTGGGAGGATTTAAGCTGCTGGGAAGGAAAAGTAGTAGATTGTAGGCTGTGTGCAAATTCAGAGAAGAATCTGGGTAAAATATAGACAAAAGAGGTTAATGGGAGTAAAGATTTACCTAGGTTTGATTTTAAGGAATAGAGAAAGATGGAAAATGAGTCAGGTCATGGAGGCCCTGCAAGGAGTTCACAATTCTTAAAAAGATGAGGAGGGAGAAGAGCAGATAGAAAATGACAAGTTTCAGGAAGGAAGCCCAGTAAACTCTGAGAGTTGCTGGCTGAGATTTCACAGGACAGTGGGCAGAACTAAAGGAGGTGGGCAAAGGAGGAAGGCAGAAAGCTCCTGCCTGCAAGCTGGCAGTTCCTCCCAGGAACAATAGAAATAACAAGAGCATAAATTGTCACAAAGCAAAAAAAAAAAAAAAAAAAAAAAAGAGGAAGGAAAGGCAACAAAAAATANGGTAGGAAAGTCAGCAAGAGATCAGCTTCACTGACATTTAGATTTATTGACCTTAATATATCTTATTACTGATTTAGATAAAACGAAGCCCTTCTAGGGAAACCTTATTTTCCCCTTGCTCTCAACTCAGGTCTGGTTCTGAATCACAGCCTCAAAAATTGCAGCTTCAGCTTCAGTCCAATGCCTGAAAAACCGTGTTAAAATATAGGCCTTAGTTGTTACTATACCCAAGTGTGTGTGAAGGACAAAAAAAAAAGTGAGAAGCACATTCCCAGAGAAGCAAGTCTGAGCAGGTTCATATAATGTTATTATCATGGTTTTGCAGAAAAGGAAGGTGCAGAAGATTAAAACAAAAAGTAACAGACTCCAAAAACGTATAAATGCTTAAAAACTTATAAGCAAGATGGAGAGATGGCTCTTTCCCACCACATGGACAGGACAGGGCAAGGGATGTCAGATATACATGTGCATATGAGGAAAAAACGAACAAAAAAAAAACCAAACAAACACAAACAAAACAAAACAAAACAAGGAAACTGTTGAGCTTGTCTGAGGCAGCCACCCCGGTGCCCCTTTCCTGTGTTATCAGAGCTGCATCCAGAACGAGCAGAACCAGGGCGTGACACCCTAGGTCCACCAGCCAGGAACAGCCCGTTCTGTAGTGTCACACTAAAATCCCTGCAAGACAATATATCACTGATAATTCTGCAGACTGTTCTTGGAAACAACTCCCTCACTGATTTCAAATAACAATCATCATCAATGTGATCTGGTGGCCAGAGCACTTGTTTTCATTAATTAAGATGTTAGTCATGGAACCACCAAGATCACTGCCAGAAAAATAAACAAACATGCTCAGTACATCCAGGGCTAGTAAACTTAGCACTTTGTAGATCTACTCTTTCCATGTTTCTTTGCCTTGTCTTGTATCTTTAATGTGGCTTCAGCAATAAACACCTCCCTGTGATATCTTGCATCATTGTTTGTTTTTGAATGGAAGATATTGCTTTTCCCTAAATTGCTGCTTGCCTTCACTTCAGGATATTGCCTGTTAAGAATTGAGTCTTTACTTTGACAAACAGGAATGGATGAAACCCCAGCCTGGAAACAGGATTATAAAAACAAGCTGCAGCCCTGTGATCTCTAGCCTCAAATCCTGTAAGGTTGGGCACAATGTCTTGACAACAGAAGGACAGTGAGGGCTGCTTCCTCAACTACAAGTTTTCTCACCACTCCCTCGCCCCAGTCTGGGCCTGTGAGCTCATCAGCATGAACAAAATGATCCGCTTTTGTTCTGTGTCTTTCCTTGAGCTGAGAATGGAAATAGTTTAACTAAAGGTCCAGTCTTGGGCATTCCTGTTCCCATTGCTGTTTCAGGTTCCCCTGACCATCTCACCTCTGCCATGAGAAATTAAGATCTGTAGAGAAATGCTAAAAGTTTTGAGATACAATCTGTAGATGAGTTAGCTTTGTGAAATATTTGTTCTGGTACAAGTAACTTGTGACCCCTGTGCTTGTTTTTCCAGAAAATGTTTTTTAGCATCTACCTTAAGGTCATGGTGTCTGAGACCATTGGAGGCTGTGATGCAGTCAGGGATAATATTTGCACAGGTTCTGGTCTCTTTCCTTTAGGTATTTTCTCTTCTAACATATCAAAACTATCTTCCCTGCAATTTCTGTATCAAAATGTCAAACATGTCCACCTCACTGTAGGAAGGAAAAAGCAGAAGGCCTGGTCTTTTCCCTCGCTGCTGTCCTCTCTTATCTACAACTAAGAAAACACCTCTTGGTAGAGAGAATCATAGAACCATAGAATATCCCCAGTTGGAATGGACCCACAAGAATTATTGAGTCCAACTCCTGGCTCTGCACAGGACCACCCAAAAATCAGACCATATATCTGAGAGTGTTGTCCAAACGCTTCTTGAGCTCCAGCAGGCTTGGTGCTACGACCACTTCCCTGGGAAGCCAGTGCCCGACCACCCTCTCAGTAAAGAACTTTTTCCTAACATCCAGCTTGAACCTCCCCTGACACAGCTTCATGCTGTTCCCTCCTGTCCTGTCGCTGTCACCAGAGAGAAGAGATCAGCACCTGCCCCTCCGCTCCCATCATGAGGAAGCTGCAGGCTGCCATGAGGCCTCCCCTCAGCCTCCTCTTCTCTGGGCTGAACAACCCAAGTGACCTCAGCTGCTCCTCATACGCCCTGCCCTCTAGACCCTTCACCATCTTTGTAGCCCTCCTTTGGACACTCTCTAATAGTTTCATGTCCTTCTTATATTGTGGTGCCCAAACCTGCACACAGCTCTCGAGGCAAGGCCGCACCAGCGCAGAGCAGAGAGGGACAATCCCTTTCCTCGACCGGCCAGCAGGGCCGTGCCTGATGCACCCAGGGCACGGCTGGCCCTCCTGGCTGCCAGGGCACACTGCTGGCTCGTGTTCAACTTGTTGTGAACCAAAGCCCCCAGATCCCTTTCTGCAGGGCTGCTCTCCAGCCTCTCGTCCCCCAGTCTGTACGTACAGCCAGGGTTGCCCCTTCCCGGGTGCAGAATCCAGCACTTGCTCTTGTTGAACTTCATGCAGTTGATGATTGCCCAGCCCTCTCATTTGTCAAGATCTCTCTTCAAGGCCTCTCTACCCTTGAAGGAGTCAACAGCTCCTCCCAATTTAGTGTTGTCTGCAAGCTTACTTAGTATACCTTCAAGTCCTATATCCAAGTCATTTATGAAAACATTAAAGAGAACTGGCCCTAAAATGGAGCCGTGGGGAACCCCACTAGTGACTGGCCACCAGCCTGATGTAACCCCATTTACTATAACCCTTTTTGAGCCCGACCTGTCAGCCAATTGTTCACCCATCATATTGTGTTTTTATCTAGCTGTATGTTGGACATTTTGTCCAGAAGGGTGCTGTGAGAAACAGTATCAAAAGTTTTGCTGAAGTCCAAAAAGATTACATCAACTGGCTTCCCTTGGTCAACTAGGTGGGTGACCTGGGCATAAAAGGAAACTAAGTTTGTTAAGCAGGACCTTCCCCTCGTGAACCTGTGTTGNATGAAGCAGCAAATCCTGAGCAAGTTCGGGGTTAAAGGGGAGTTTATCATTCCCACAGTCACAGTCCTCCAACTCAGGGCACCTAGGGTCCCAGAGCCCATCATCATGGTTGAAGACAGAAATGAAAAAGGCATTAAATGTCTGTGCTTTGTCTATGCCCCTGTTTGTGAGGTGACCATCCTCATCAAGTAACAGACCAATGTTATCTCTGGTCCTTGCTTTGCTGTTAACATATTTTAAAAAAAACTTTTCATTATCCCCCAAAGTACTGCCCAGCTTCAACTGAAACTGAGCTTTGGCCACAGGAATTTTCTCTCTACAATGGCAGACAGCATCTCTGTAGTCCTCCCATGTCACCCAACCTCACTTCCACTCCTGAGGAGTTGTATCTTTGCCCTGCTCTGCTTTGTGGATGTGATGGACAAACCCCTGGGAGAGGACAGCAAGAGCTGGGCAGGGGCTGTCTGAGCCAGCATAGATACTGTAACAGGCTGACTTTATTAGAATAACACATCCAGCCAGGATACAGAAAAGCTTATACATGGTAGTTGGACAAGATGGAAACGATAACACTTATTTGATTTTGAAATCATTTAAAAATTCAATTCAATACACCAGAAAGAAATTTAAATGTGGAAAACATGAAAGCTTGGACAAGCCCCTCAGCAACTACAAGCTCCATTGGAAGAGTTTTCATCTGTGCCCCCTCAACCCTGATAGGTGATCTAACTTCTGTCTAAAGCAGCAGTGTCCTCCTTGCCTGCTATGAGTATTTACAAAAAGCCTAAAAAATCTTCCTATGGGAAAGATAGGTGCTGTGGTTCATCTGTTGTTGCCCACCTAGAAAGACAGACCCTGAAGCTTAGACCTGCTTTAGAGACATCCTCCCTCTGTCCCCTGGGCCATGTGTGGCACAACTGCTTGTTCTCCATTCTCTCATCCATTTTTGCTCACTGCCTCACCCACGGGTGTGAGCACTTCCTGCAGTTTCCACAAGTTCTTATTTCTCAGCTGAGAAAGATTCCACTAATAAATCTTGACCAGCACTGCCCAGGATTAGGTTTTCATTTATGTGACCTGCTTCAGTGCTGTATGGGCAAACACTGTGTAAGTACTTGATTTGTACTTGATTACAGCAGAAGTACACAAATCTGTTCAGATAAAACAAGACGCACTCCATGTGGTCTCTACTATTTTAAGTTCAAGGCTTGAATTCACTGCCAGCTGAACATGGCTGGAGTCAGCTAAAATGGCCAGAGGAGAAACCAGAGGAGAAGCGTTACTGGACCTGCTGCTCACCAATGCAGATGACCTCATTAAAGAGGTTAAGATTGGAGGCAGTCTGGGCTGCAGTGATCACACTCTGGTTGAGTTTGTGATCTCGAGGAGTATGGGCCTGGCAAAGAGCAAACTCAGGACCCTGAACTTTAGTAGAGTGAACTTCTGACTGTTAAAAGACCTAGTGGACAAGATTCCCTGGGACATTGTCCTGAGGGACAGAGGAACGGGCCAGAGCTGGCGACTCTTTAAGGACACTTTTCTTAGAGTGCAAGAACTCTCCATCCCCATGTGTAAGAAATCAAGCAGGGAAGGCAGGAGACCTGTATGGCTGAGCAAGGACCTGCTGGTCAACCTGAGGCATAAGAGGGAATTGCTCAGACGGTGGAAGTAGGGACATGTGGCCTGGGAAGAGTACAGGGATGCTCTCCGGAGATGTAGGGATGGGATCAGGAAAGCCAAGGCACAGATGGAGCTGAACTTGGCAAGGGATGTAAGAATAGCAGGAAGGTGTTCTATAGACACATAGGTCAGAA
>VXAL01006212.1:2770-40786 GCA_013399475.1 Chauna torquata
AGACAGTAATGAACAGGTTATGTTGAAGGGCTCTTAACTTGCACATTTCAGATAGAGATGACTTGCACTTGACTGATATTTAGTCACAGTAGGACAGTACAAGAATTGTTACATTTTCTTTTTGGACTTTACTTCATATATGTGTTTACAGTTTCATATATATGAGGCATGTATTTAAGAAAAAGGAGTACTAGTTTTCCTTGCAAGGGGACAATCTAACTTCATTACATCTCAATGAGGATTTAAATGTCCCTATCGTAACTGCCATGTCTTTATTACAACTGTTTTTATATACTTCATATCTTTCATACTTAAACAGGAACAAGAAGGTGGGAAAAATTATCCATAGCATTGAGGTGTAAAAAGGTTGTATTATGAAGAAATTCAAGAATGGTGAAACTTGCTGTCAGTGCTTTTCTATACTGATACTTCTTTAGGTAGTGGAAGGAGAAGGGAAAATTACTGACTTACTGACTTACTCCTTTGTTTTGAACCAAACCTAGATGTTGAGCAAGCTGAGGTGAACTTTGGATGGAATCACTTAGTGCATGCATTCCATACTGGTATAGATTTTTAAGCAAGTTCCTAGCTGCTGCCATGAGAGTTTTTGTTGTCATTGTTGTCATTTTGTTGTCCATTATCATAAGGTAGGGTTGTTGGTTTGTTTGTTTTTTTAAAGGGGGGGAGGAGGTATCTTTTTTCTAAAATTTTGAATAATATTCTGAAAGAGATGCATTTATGAAGAACAACAGGGATACTTTTGCAAATAAACAGACTTATGCCAAAGTCATTGTGTTTGTTGTCTCATTTCATCACAATGCATAGATCTTTGCTGAAGCTTTCTTGGACTTTCCACTGAAGTAATTAGTGTAAAAGCATAAGTTCTGGGAAAACGTTAAAAACTGGCTTTTTATAGGGAAGGGATTGTTTGCAGTATCTAATGTGCAGATGATAATATTTGATCATTTGTTTGGGAAAAAAAAAATCTTGTAACTTTTTATTACTCGGACACTAAGTGTGGTTGGCCGTAGGGAGAGGATTTGATCCAGCATTTCTTCTGTTGTCATATGACTGTATTGGAAAATGTCACAATATAGGTAAAATTTTAAGATCATGTACGGTTACTCTTACAGGGTTAAAAGAATAACTGTAGTTGCTACCTGTAAATATATATACCTTTATATTCACATGTAGTGTATTTCTGCAGTTTAGAAAACAGATTTTGACAGCTACATCTGTAGGTACTGGGGAAGAATTTTTTTAAAGATAAACCACAGCTGTAAAGACTTTCTGTGTAGTGCATGTAATCAGAATGTATAACGTAGTCGCTGCAGAACAGTGGTAGAGTTAAGTGCTTTAAAGCAACAGAATTCACAGCTCAAGTAATGACTTAAGATAAACTACATGGCTGCAGTTTGGTATTATCTTCAGTATGAAGTTAGCAGAGCAGAATATTTGACTAGGAAGCCATTTAATTATGTGTCAAAAGGTAATGAAATTCATCTTTCCTGAAATCAAAATAGCCTCTGCGCTTCACCTGACTGAATTAATCAAAACAGAGCTAATAATATCAGACAAAGTAATCTCAGTTTATTGGCAACATTCTTTTCAAATAAAAATCTTTTCATGTCAACTAAGGTTAGACAACTTACTGCTACTGCTTCAGCTAAGATCATCTGTGATGTATAGATACAAAACTGCTCATAAATAAACTGTTTCTTTCTCTCTTTCCAGGTTGTAAAATACCCACTTCATGCCATTATGGAAATTAAAGAATATCTGATAGATATTGCCTCAAAGGCAGGAATGCATTGGCTGTCCACAATTGTTCCAACACACCATATCAATGCTCTCATCTTCTTCTTCATCATCAGTAATCTGACAATTGATTTTTTTGCCTTNTGCTTTTCTATACTGATACTTCTTTAGGTAGTGGAAGGAGAAGGGAAAATTACTGACTTACTGACTTACTCCTTCGTTTTGAACCAAACCTAGATGTTGAGCAGGCTGAGGTGAACTTTGGATGGAATCACTTAGAGCCATACATTTATTTTTTACTCTCAGTATTCTTTGTAATATTTTCATTCCCTATAGCAAGCAAAGACTGTATACCATGCTCAGAATTAGCTACTGTCTCAGTTTTCTTCACAGTGACAAGTTACATGAGTTTAAGCACGTGTGCAGAACCTTACACACGAAGAGCGTTAATGACAGAGATAGCAGCAGGTTGCTTGTCCCTATTGCAGATATTACCTGGGAATTTTGGCTTCTTGAAATTCTTAGGTAAAACCTTCTTTACTGTTCCTGTAGGCCATTTCTTTGTGATAAATGTAAGCATCCCATGCCTTTTGTTTTTGTATTTGTTCTATCTTTTCTTTAGAATGGCACAACTACGGAATTTTAAAGGCACCTACTGTTACCTGGTCCCATATCTAGTCTGCTTTATGTGGTGTGAACTCTCTGTGGTCATTCTGCGGGAGTCCTCCGGCATTGGGCTTGTTCGTGCGTCAATTGGTTATTTTCTGTTTCTCTTTGCACTCCCAGTGCTAGGTGTAGGCATTGCACTGATGTGTCTTGTCCACTTCATTAAGTGGTTTGTGTCTCTGGAGCTCATGAAAATTGTAGTGACTCTAGTTTTGTGTGCTGTTCCTTTGCTCTTCCGATGGTGGACGAAAGTCAACTTCTCTGTAGTTGAAATGGTTAAATCCCTAACTCGAAGCTCAATTGTGAAACTCATTTTGGTGTGGATTACAGCTGTAGTGTTGTTTTGTTGGTTCTATGTGTATCGATCAGAGGGAATGAAAGTTTACAACTCCACCTTGACATGGAATCAGTATGCTTTCCTCTGTGGACCCCGGTCATGGAAGGAGACTAACATGGCACGTACTCAGATTTTATGTAGTCACCTGGAAGGACACAGAGTGACATGGACTGGGCGGTTCAAATATGTGCGTGTTACAGAAATCGACAATAGTGCAGAATCTGCAATAAATATGCTTCCACTTTTTATTGGTGATTGGATGAGATGCTTGTATGGTGAAACCTACCCTCTCTGTGACCCCAAAAATGTCACTCTGGAGGAGGAAGAGTTGTGTCGTCTCAAGTATTTGACAAAGCATAACTGCCACATGAAAATGTTTGATCGATACAAATTTGAAATAACTGTGGGTATGCCTTTTAGTAGCAAAAATGGAACCAAGTCAGTAGAGGAGGATGACATAACCAAAGATATTGTGCTGAAGGCAAGCAATGAGTTTAAGAAAGTGTTGTTGAACTTGAGGCAAGGGAGTATAATTGAATTCAGCACAATTCTGGAAGGTCGTCTTGGCAGTAAATGGCCTGTCTTTGAACTGAAAGCTATCACTTGCTTGAATTGCATGTCTAAACTCCTACCTGCAGGGAGGCATGTGAAAATAGAGCATGACTGGAGGAGCACAGTGCATAAAGCCATTAAATTTGCTTTTGATTTTTTCTTCTTCCCATTCCTGTCAGCTGCATAATGAGCTCATATTGCTTCAGTGGTATCCTCGATGTACGGTGCATTTATACTACCAAAGGTTTGGCTTCTTTAAAAAAAAAAAAAAAAAACAACCACCTGCTGTAGCAATGCTCAGATGTATGCTAATATAGAGCACTGGTTGAGTTTTTCAAGTGTATACACTGTATCCTGACTTTAAACCCCATATGACTGAAGTGATGTGTACTAGTTTAATATTGTTATAAATGAATGCAGGGAATTGCTGCTGACTAATTGCATGGAGACTATTTTGTCCAGAATGAACATGCTGTTTGCCTGTGGTACGACACTAGATGTGTTCACTTGCTCGATATTAAAAGCACTTTACTCTTTAAATATTCACAACATGCCCATATGTATTTTCACAGGTATGATTTAGAATAGATAGCTGACAACAGCTTATGTTGCATATATTGCTTGTATTTATTTGGTGTATTCTAGAAAAAAGTGATCATATAATCAGTACCTGGTGGTTATATCTGTGTACAGAACTCATTGTTTTGCTGTTTGTCCAGAAGATGATGACTTTAACCATTTTTGAAAGGGTACACCATTTTGCACCCCAGCAAGGTTTTAAAAAGTTTTCAAGTTTCCATTTTGCATTGAATATTCTTTACAAAATAAGCTATTTGTTCTTATTGGTTATGGTAGTTACATGTGACACTAAGGTATAATCCATGCTGGTGTGTGAATGACAAACACCAGACAGTAAGGCTGGTATTGTGATGGTACCAGTAACAGACAAGCCAAAGCAACTGAAAACAGTGTGTAAAAGTCTACAGTGGAAACTGAAATAGAATGTCTGTTTAATGATTTGTATTGTGCAAATAAATATAAAATACAAACTTGAACTAAATGGGTACAACATTTGTTCATTATGCTTTGACATTGTGAGCAATTGTTCATGTTGCACTGATAACAAACAGCTTTCATTGGAAAACACAATTTAGAATGTTTAAAATTTTTTTGGTATGAGATACCTGAAGTTGTACTTCACATTATTTCAATTTAGCAGTAAAATTAGAGTACATCAGGCCAAGTCTTTGTAGCTATGAAACCTAGGCATACTGCATACCTCTGCTTTCATTGTCACTTTTTGAACCACTGGATAACAGTGTGTATCACATGCATCATGCTGTTTCCCTGACTACTCTTCCACTGATCTTGCGTTAATACCTTTTTTTTGCCTTTGCATACCAGTCATCAACTTGGGGTGTATGGGGGAAGCGTAGTCGGTGAAAACTGATAGAGAAGGAGAAACTTGAAGAAATGAGGCATTTGGCTGCACTCCAGCCTTCAGCACCCTCTTCAACATCACACTTGGGCTGCAGCTGGAAAGAACCCCAAGGTACCTTTGAGCATGCTGCCAGATTTCCAGGCAATTAGCCGAGCCTGATGTGGCAGACCTAGTTGTGTTTGAGCCTATCAGAAAATCTGTGAAGTAGAGTCATGTCTTCAGGATACTTCTAGTTTTACAAGCTGTCAGCCATCTCTTCTTTCTACCTGGGGAAAAGAAATTGTATAAGGTTGCAGGTAAATGCAAATTTTGGCATAGATAGCTTACCTGATCTCCTTTTCGCTGGAAATAAGCCAAACTTTGCCCTTTCGCCTCCTTTTTTTCCTAGAATATCTGTAGGCTCCTTTTGAATATCTAAATGCTCTTCCTGGCTTTGAAATTTAAGTTCTAAAGATACTTTTTTTTTCCTTGGATACATATAGTTTTGAGACTTCTATTCATATGTTTGTCAGGAGGAAAAACAGTCCTGGTATTCAGAGCTAGCATTAAATTATTTTTTTTAAGCTTTTACTCTTTGCATGAGGATGTCAATTTACTGACTAACTTTGGTGCATTTTGAAGAAGTTATTTTATATCCTGAAAAGGGAAAATTGACTCAAGTCAGATGTGGAAAGTGTTGCAAGAAGAAGATGGTGTTACTGATTTCTTTGGAACCAGTTGCTCTGCAAATGATACAAAAGGGTTAATCCAGGCACCTCTGTTCCCCATCTATAACATGTTGTTATAAGGCTTAACTCCAACAACTTTGAGAATTCCAGTTTAGCGTTTTCTCTGGAAATTATTGGGGGATATTGGCATTTAATTGTTATGTGGGAAAAATAACTCACCTGTTCAGTAGTGCCAGGCTAGATGATGAGTAAATTATCTAAAGCTGCTATCTGCGCGCAACTGCTCTAATCTTTGCACGTCTGTCCTTATGCTTCAGCCCAGGGTGAACTGCTGAGCTGGACTTTGAGAACACGGAGCTGAGAAGTGCTGCTCTAGTGCTCTCAGTGCCTATGGCAGCGTCCAGACCTTAGGGAGGAAAGGAAACAATCCTGACCAACACACTGTAGGAACCATAACAGCAGAGAGCCTCTGGCACAAAACTACAATATGGTAGGAAGGACATGAGTATTTTGCTATCATTACTTAGGTAGTCACTTTACCCCTCCGAAACACCAATGCCTCATTCAGTACAGGGGAGGGAGCTTCTTAAAGGGGAATTTGCGGTTTTGTCATGAAGCAAACTGCTAGCTGAAGGCTGCTCCCACCTCCTTGTGTTGCAGAAAATGCAGAGATGTTTGTTGCACAAACAAGGACAGCTTTGTGATAACATAGCAGAATAACGGTCCAGAAAACTACATTCTGCTTCATTATATCTTTTCTATGAAGAGTACTCAAGAAATTAGTGTTTACTATAAGCATAGCTATGGGCTGACAAGTGTTGTGAGTGGAATAATTTTGCCTGTGACCCTAATGCCATGGCTGTGCTATCAAAAGGGACAACAGATGGAAAAGTGACATATCACTAATGGGCAAAATAGGATTCCAGCTTGTGATGCTTTTAAAAAGTAATTAGGCAAAGACCTCCATGTCTGAGAGGAATTACAGGGAAAGCACAGGGCCACAGCTGTGCTTGATGGGGACAGTTTAATTTTGTCAGGTGGTTCCTTCTAACAGAGATGGAAAGTTCTGAGCCCTAGCACATAGGGCTCATTTTCTATACATACTTATGTTTCCAGCTCTTCTCTATGTCTGAAAGGTAAAGAGAAGGTAAATTTGACTTCAGAAGCTTTAAGCACTGCCCTTTCATGTCCAGTTCTCAAGTGTTTCTTCTTGGTACTATTTTTTTAATGGAAAAAGAGGATACATTAACAGTAACATGATGGATAGGTACTCCATTTTCTTGTCTGTCTAGCGTTCAGTGTTCTGAAACCTTTAGCAAATATTTCTAAATCATAGCTGACAAAATCGCTAATTCTTAGTAAGTGATTGCAATCCCAGGCAAGGTATTTTTGCAAAGAGTGTTTCCAAGTACTTCAAATCTTGCAGGCAAACAGGGCACAAAATAACTTTGTTCTACTGATGTGTGCTACAGCTTTATATTCCAAAACAGTCCATCTTCCTACACTGGAAAGAAGAGAGACAATGTGGCAGCTGCTGTTAATTATTCAATTAATTCTACATTTATTATTATTCAATTTTGAAGACATGATGAATTATAAACAGTTTCCAAAGATAGGTGCCCTTTTTCTAGGCTGATAATTCGATCTTTTGAATTAGTATTAATTAACTGAGGAGGAGGAGGAGGAGATTACATTGCTATTGACACATCTAAATTAGGTTCAGCTCTTCTTCTGTAAGCTCAGCTTTAGCATTTAGAATATATGAAATTAGGGTAAAGTAAATGTTCATTATTTGAATTCCATCCTCAAAGTAACATGAAAAAGCACTGCTTGTTCTCAAACTGGTACTTCCTTCTATAAGCACAGAAAAACAATTCAGCACATATAGAAATTCTGAATAATTTAAGAGCCCACTCTGTAATGACTAACAGCCTCTTGCAGTAGCCAAGAATGCAAGGAGTTCATACTTCGCATTTTGCCCAGTGCTTCCAGAGATGGAAATCAGTAGATCTGTAGGAATTGCATGTTTTTATTTTTATATTTATATTTCCTAGAATAAACTAGTCTTCTCAAGTGCCATAACATTGCAGTTATTAATTATAGATTTGCTTGCGATTTTTCATAATATGTGGTAATAAGAATGTTACCATAGGGGTAGCAATGTGCTTCCTTACACGGCTGAGCCTTTGGTGTAAACAATTTTATGCCTTTGGTGTAAAACAATATGCCACCTTCCAGGGCGCTCCCATGTCCATCTGTGTCTTGGCTTCTCTATTTCCACTGAAAAAGGCAAAATAAATTTCAGGATTGTGAGTACATTCTTAACGCTTGCAAGATGCATTGCAGCCTCTCAGTGTAAGGGTCATGTTCAGTAACAAATGAGGGAGGTTATCCTTCATTGTGGGCTGTGCGCTGAGCTCAGTTTTGCACTTGCAATGGTTTGAACAGCAGATAGTTATGAAGGAGTAATAGCTATTTAATGATTAAGCTAGGCAAATACTAATCCATGCAGCAAAAGTTAGTTGGAACTCACCAACTTGTAAAGAAATACTATACCTGCTCTAACAACTTACACATACATGCAAATGTTACTTAAATGCAAATAGGAATGGCTGGAAATCAAACAACCGAGTTTTGTTTCTGTGCTTTAAAATGGTTCCTTTGCTTTCCTTCCTTTACTAAAAAGCTTTAATTAGCTTTTGTTCTGAAAAAATAAAAGATCATTAGTATCATGCAACTTCCTCTTGTAAGTTATAGCCTGATGTGCAAAAGATGATTCACCCTCTAATTAAGGAACGATATTCCGTGCTGAGAAAACTTGCATTTTCATCATGTCTAATCAAATTGAACTTCAGGTTTTGAAGCGAGACGTGAACATGGAAAAACTGCTTGCAATCTTCCTTTACAAAATATTTTACGTTGGTATAGAAGGAAGTATACTGGATAGATATCTTCCCACTGACAGCTGCAGAAAACAGCTTCTACAGAACTGCAGCTTCACAATGCACTTCTCAGCATTTTTGACAATTTTTCGTATAACTTTGTGCAGTAAGTGATATGATCTGCTGCACATTCATATTTGAATACCGAGTTTCTTGCAATCTCTCCTCTCAGGGGCTGAAACTGATGATGAGGCCAGCAATTTCTTTGCTATTGAAAAAGAATGTAATCCCACTTCCCAAAATCTAGTAGAAACAAAACAGCAGATTATTGATAGTCAGCATTTTAGTCAAGAAGCAGGTGCATGTCTGGCACATGAGTTGGGTGGGGCAGGTTTGTATATAATACGTGTAGTCAGTGGGTACTTGGCTGTTGCACCAGAGCCACCTGACACTTCAGTTCTCCCACATCTTATAAAACATGCCCCTAGGGCTTTCCTGACAAAGCATCATATCCTCAGGACTAGATGCTGGCAGTCTGTCCCCAGCCTGTTTTTTCCGGTGGACTTTCTTAGCCTTAACTCCCCTCTTGTTTCCCAGATGGCCTGTGGGTTGGAACATGAATTCCTCCTTAACTGTCTCACTTTGCAACAAGGAAAACAAAGCAGTGAATTTCTTATGTTTTCCGGTACATTCTCACTACTCCTCCAGAAGAACAAGCAAGTTTTCCCACAATTGACTGCAGGCAGAAGGCCACAAGATTCAAACACATGCACAAAATTAAGATATTCTCCCCGGGCAGTGAGATACTAATAATTCAAGCATGACTTTGCAGCCCAGGCATTCACAGCCTGATCTAGTTTGATAGGTGTACTCCTGGAGACTGATGGCACTACCTGTTTGAAGATGGTTCACTTGGCTTCATGTGAGCCGCAGCAGAAGTAATCCCCCCTGCAGTGGATCTGTCTGGTTTGTCTGCCCCAACACATGTCCAGTCTGCTGCGTCCTCCTCCCTCCTGCAGATCCCCATTACAAAGAGGAAAGCGAGGGCTTTACCCAAAGGTTTGTGCAGGGAGATAGATTTAACAAGTGAGGCTGAGTACAATTAGTTCTCAACTTCCCCACCTGTCACCAGTAATAAAAATCAGACCAGGACAAGTGCAGAAATGCCTGCTGTAGTGCTGCGGTGTGCTGTTGCTTTTATCCTGGGTCTGGCACTGACAGGAGCTCTCTGCTTAGAGATGGTACATCTTTTATTGATGGCACCGTGTGGACGGGATTGCTGCTGTGAAGGCTGAGTCTCAGCGATGAAAAGGCGCCTTGTACAGCCACTGTGAGATGACAGCAGCTTCTGTCCAGGACAGCAAAGCCTTTTAATGGTTCTGGGTTGTTTAGGGGGATTCATAACTCCCAGAGATGGTGCTGGGCCATATCGCACCACTTGGAGGTCTTTGATCCTGGCCCATAGCCCTGTTGCTCCTGTGTTCAGAAGGGGGTGTTAGCATGGGCCATTCCTGCTGCCAGGCAGTGCAGGAGTCTTACTCCTGGCAATATTTTTCTGTTGCAACCTTTGTTCTAATCACGCTGTCTTTTTTAAGGTGCTGGTCTCTTCCTGTTCATCGCTTGATGATGTGTGACTTTTTTTTTTTCAGGGGATGCTTGGAGAGAAAACTCTCAAATTGCTTGAGTTTCCCCTACGTAGCCTGTTTTCTACTGACTATAAATGGAGTCTTAATTTAGGATGTTCTGCAGAGTGCCTGAAATCAGTCAGTGAGAATACTGCTCTCAGTACTTGCCTGTATTGCTCGAGTTGTATGAATGTTATAGGTTTGTGAAACAGAAGCATTACACCTCCAAAGCCACTTTAGTCAGCACACAACAAAATTTGGGAGAAAGAGTGTGGCTGAAAAACAAGCAAAAAAACCACTTAGCAATAGGAGAAATGTAATACAAAAGCAGAGAGAGTGGTGCAATGGGTTGGTTGCTCTTGGGAAGCTACTGCTTGACGTAGTGATCACGCTAATGTCATGTAATGTTTTATTGCCAGCTTTTAGATGCATCCTCTTCTTGTGAGATCAGATTGCAAAGTCTGCTCAACATAGACAAGAAGGGAATTTAAATATTTACTCTCTATGAAGATTAACTTGAAGCAAATTTTCACATAATTAGTTGTGTGGGCATATGGTGGTCGGCATGTTGTCACCTTAAAATCTAGTCTCCTGCATCTTAATGTAACTGGGAAGTGGAACTTTTAACCTTTGTGATGATATAAATGACCTATTTCTAGCATTTATGTTTCAGCATTATATTGCAGAGCTATTGCTGTTCCACGAATAAATACTAAGCAGCCTCCAGACCTGCTCCAGACCTCACAAGGCTCATAGCACCAAAGCCAGGGAGAAAAAGTTTTGTGTAAGGAGCGGCAATTTGCACCAGGTGGAGACTTAGTTCATGCTGTGAGTCTTGCTGTGCAGCGTGTGGAGTCCTGGGGGTGCCCTCTCTTTTCTGCCATGAAACACTTCCCTGGCATCCTCTGTAGCTCAGCACAAAGCACAGGGATGCTGCTCAGCTGCTGATGGCGCAACGCTGTGTTTCCAGTTAAGTTCCTTTGGCATTGCCAATGCGTCTGATTTTATTCCCACTCTTATGACAGCTGGTATTTCTCTTAACCCTGCTCCTGAATTTAAAATTACATTTCAGTGTGCATTTTAAGAAAAAAAGTTAAGTTTTAAGAGAAAAGGGGCAAGTGCTCTTTAGCTCCCCCCTCCGAAACTATGCCTGACTTTAAATCCCTTCATTTTGTTGCCAGGTTTGTAGCTTCATTTTGGTTTGCATTTCGTTAGTTCTGAGGCTGGGTTAGTCAGGGTTAGTGACATCTGCGTTGGCTTTATGGAGACGTCAGTGAGTGATGTACAAAGCCAATTAACAATTCACATTTCCATTCTTAATTATTGGCAGAGATTTTGTTCTCATCTACAGTTTGATGTAGGATGCCAAAAGCATCACAGCACAAGTCATTGCCCAACTGTTGATGAGTTATACTTTTGCAATGTGTGTTCTTTAAAAAGTCAGAAGATAAAGTCTTGGGGAGCCTAGGTAATGTGCTCGTTTAGGGGTAATGCCTACGAATTATATATGTTTCATTAATGTCCAGAAAGAGCAGATTCGTGTCTGGAGCCTCTGTGTGCTTCTTTGCTTTATTTGTTCAGCAGTTCTTGCAAGAAAGTGGTACTTTTCTGTTTTTTTACAGGGTACCTGCCCTTTCTCTAGCAAGCACATAACCTGTGTGGTTTTCATTTCGTGCCATCAGATGGCACTCCAGGTTCACTTTGCATTTTCTCTCCCTCTACTGCTGTCTCCAGAGGGCACCGCCAGTGAACAAAAGAATCAGGTTCTTGTTTTACTGCATTTCAGGGAGGAAATGCAATTACAAAATATTTTGTGAAAAATAGGTAACTATTTGTAGACCCAATTTCAAGCCCCTTCCCCCCCAGTTACAAACAATAACTAGCAAAGTCATCACTGCAGGGTTTCAACAATCTGAGGCCGTAATAATGGGAAAAAAATCTTGTGATAACATACTGTGTAATGGTAAACTAAGAGTATATGAAACAGCGCCTGGCAATCTTGTGAAATGCAGTTTCTGGCTACTTTGTAGTTTAGCAGCTTTTTGAGGAGGTTCCTTTTTCTAGCATCTTTTAACACAAATCTTGCAGTGTTAATCTGCATTGTTTGCTTCTGTTGTGATTTGCATGGTGACAACGTGCAGTCCTGACGTCCGTTCTGGTGGAAACTCTTTTCTCTACTGCCTTCCTCTGTTAGATGCAAAAAATCAGGGCATATCATAGCTTAAATCTTTTTATTAACTTTCTGTTACCTGTACAATAAGAAAGAGAAAATCTGTTGCAGAGTTTAATTAAAACTTAGGTAGAAGACCTGCTGTTTTAATGGAAATTCTAGCTGCAAGTCTTGCTTTAGATGTCCATGCACTAGAAGTTAGTGCATAGATGTGGGGAAGGCAGAAGGGTTCTGTCAAGATCACACACCAGGTAAAGGCTGATACAAGAAACCCCGAAAGTCAGAATTTTAATATTTTATAAATGAAATACAGAGATGATAGTAGGTGGTTTGTTTGTGTTTTTTTGTTTTGTTCTGGTTTGTTTTTTTTTTTCCAGCAGGTTGTTACAGAGTTTTTGTTCCATTTTTGAAGATGGCAGGATTTTTCTGCAATAATAGCAGGTTTGGCTTCAGAAAGGGCCTTGCAAATGTTGCTGTTAACCATGGGAGATGGCAGTGCTTGACAGCAGGAGCTGCATCATGCTAAGTTAGAAAGGGCTTGAACTAAGCCCACGGACCCCCTAATATCTCAGAAATCAACGTGCACTGAAACCCTAGTTTAGATCTCAGTGTGGCCTGTCTTTATCTGAAACAATTTCTTCACTTTAAAGAGTGAGGCATTTCAACAAAGCATTTCTTCTTTAGTTCCCTGTTCCATTCCTCCCTCTCTATTCAGCGCTGGTGAGAGCAGAGATGTTTCCACGACAACAATACATTCTGTTGCCTCAGGTGACAAACTATAACTTCAAAAAGTAATCACTGAAAATAGCTTCCAACAATTAATTAGGTAATGGAAATGTTATTTTAATAGGGCTTAGATGCTTTGAAAGTCTGTTTGAGCAGACTGAATTCTGATCAAGAATCTGCTTGCAATCAAAGCTAAAACTGCCAGCTGAACATCAGGGTGGATACCACTGTCTGAATATTCTAATAGCCCGCTATCCTTAAAAATACTTCAAAATATTCAATAAAATCCAGGTATATTCCTTGAGGATGCCATGCAAAGCAAGTTTAGTTCATTTTGGTGCTAGGTTTTGTTCAAAGCACATACTGGCAAGACATGTATTTGAGGAATTCACTAACTTTTTCGGTGAGCAAAAGCACTTACAGGCCAGAACACCGTTTGTGCAGTGTGCCCCTGCGCCAGCGTGAGACAGATGATGATTCCAGCAAATGGTTTTGCAATAAATGGATTTTTCAGTCTTCTCTTTACAGAAGATGCTTTCCTAGAGTTATAAATGGATGATTCATAAATCTCTCCTAATGCTGCTTCTAGTAACAGTTCAATTGATCTTTAATCGTTGTTTAAAAAGTGGGTCTCCATGGGAATGCTTCAATCCCATATCCTGAAGTTTCTCTAGCCCAGGGTAGCTCTTCTGTCTTGCAGCTTAGAGGTAAAATAGTCTTTAAGCACAAATAAATACACTGAGTACATGCATGTGCCTTATATCACGGTTCTCATACAGCACTGATGCTCTTTGGGTCTGGTAGTTGTCCTGGCAGAATTTCTTTTTTGCTTTAATTTTGCTTTTATTATTACATTAAGTTTCTCCAAAATAGAGCATTCATGAGGCAAGAGCAAGAAAGATAATGGTTGCCACCTTTCTCAGACCCCTGAAAGTCTGAGGGTTTTATAAATGCCAGATTTGCAATGCCAGATGTGCTCTGACTTGCTTCCAAGACTGGTTAGGGATTACGGTTACGGATTAAGACCTCCCTTGCTGTGCAAAAACAAGTTATAATGTGTAGATGAGAAACTCTGCACCATTCTTACTGTTTCTCAAACAGCTGCCTTTTGGGGGATTAGGCATGGCCCTTTGTTTCCAAAAAAATAAAGATGCCCTGGTACCTCCTTTTGGAGCACCCTGGGGTTCGTCTCTCTGTTGCAGTGCGTCCCTGCACGCCAAGGATCAGGTAGTTCCAAATCATGAAAATGGAACGCAGTGTGCACTGAAACCGGCAAGACTTCCTTTACAGAAGGTAAGAGGCAGAAAATGGTCTTTTATCCAGACGAAGTTTTGCAGAGACCCTGTTGCTTTTCTTATTACTTTGTCAGTTCAAGAAGGAGTCAGGCATGTTGCAGGCGTGGTCTCAAGGTCTCCCAACAGTGTTGTTTGGGGCGTTCACATAAAGCACAGAGAGGCCAGCCTCTGGTTTGTAGCCCAGCCGAACAGTATGGAAGAAGAGAACTGAGGGGAAGATGTCCGTTTCTGAGGACTGATAATTAAGGTATTACCCTGGAAGGGGAAATAACACCTGTCATTCCTGTGTTTAAGCTGTACAAATCAGGGAACAGAAGCAGCATCACATCGTCTCGTGTAGGTCTATCACAGCTGTGTGCCTATTTCACTCTGGGCTTTCGTTGTGGGAGTTCTCTGTTCCCTCATGGAAACTGTTGAAAACCTTGCTTTGGCTCCCATGAGACCAATACACAAAACCTCAGGGTTTCTCTGCAAAAAGAAGCTCTTTCTCCATTTCACCTCCTGCAGGAGAGCCAGTGATGTAGGCATAGCCCGTAACACCCCCTGGCTTGTCTGTGCTGGGAAGGGAGAAGACTCAGGGTCACTTTGGCAAGCGGATGTGTGCACGGCAGCCATGTCCCTCGCGATGAATCGCTGGAACGGCCTCGTGTGTTATTCGTGCCAGTTGTCCCTTCGTGGTGGATTTTTTAATTGAAAACTTAAAGAGTTAAACTGCTTTACTTAACACATGGGTGGTTGCTAAGATACACTCTCTCAGATTCTGTAAATCTTCCGCTTGAAATACACTGTATTGGCAAATGGGCCTTTCCTCTGTGACAGCTCAGGAGAGGGGAGATTTCGGGGTGCTCGCCATCACGCCGATGATAAACTGCTCCTGCCACGTGCTGAGGTTGCTGTGCTTGGCCCAGGGGTGGGACTCAGTGGGGCTTTAGTGGCTTCTGGCCACGCTGTGTGGTCCGAGGCTAAAAGGGGACTGTGGAAAGTCATGGGATGAGAAGGTGGAAGGAAAGGCAGCACGGGGAGAACAGGCAGGGAGGCAGCACAAAGGGGGTGTCAGATTCGGCCGGGGACAGACAGCCTGGAGGGAGCAGGGGGGATCTTTCTGTCCCCCACTTTCAATAGCCTCGGGCTGCAGTTGTCCTTCCCAAGCAAGAACCACCTCCTCTGCTCTTTCATAATGAAGGGAGAGTCTGGATTTGGGACTGGTTGGACAGGGCAGGCTTTCCTTGGGGATAAGCTGTGCCAGCAGAGATTTCTTGCAGCTCTGCAAAGTGATTAGGAGATATCAGATTTAACGGTAGCGCTGGATTCCTGGAAGCAATATTGGATAAATGGATTCCCTAGCAATATTGCAATAACAGCTCAAAATAGCCAAACATTTTAAAAAGAAGCCTAGCTGAGCCCTACTTGTTCACAAAGTGTGTGGAGGAGGGTGGTATAAAATAGTATAACTTATCTTGTGCTCTGTTCTTAAGTAAGTCTTTAGTTAAGGTTGCAGAGAGTATTTTAATGCTGTTGACAGAGTGCAACTGATGCAGCAACATCTATCTGGGTTTGCAGAAGCCTGGATCAATAGCTGTGAGAAATGGAGACTGCAGCTGTTCATCTCCGAGAGGTGTTAGCAGAGATGTCAGAGGATGGTAATTGAAAGAGCAACGTTCTCCTCCCCACCTCTTCCATGAGCCAACCTGAGATGTGCATAAATTTACTGTGGGCATTGCCTCCTGTATCGCAAACAGATCACCGTGCCCGTATTGCTTGCATCTGAGTGAAACCTCTGCTTCCTTCTGCATCTCCCCACTAAACTGAGAAGGAGCTTGGCCCAGTGTAACTTGCAGAGCTGTTTGGCTGAGTTCAGGCCTCGCGAAGGAAAAACGAAAAAGATACAGCCTGCTGGGGCTGGAATATTGGCGTAGGTTCTTGACAGTGGGATTCCATTCTGGTGTCCTGCTTGAGCAGCATTTATTTTATACGTAGAGCATGGTAGGATGCCAGCCCCTCTGCCCCCAGTCTGATACCCTAATTCCAGTTTGAATTACTTATTATTTATCACTTACGGTAAACTTTTCCCAGGACTTATTCCTCCAGCTGGAGAAATGATGATGAAGCCATTGACCCACAGAAGATGTTACAGTGTTTTATTTTTCTGGAGTTCTCCCAGCGAAGTATTCTCTCCCTTGGGGCACTGCCAGTTCATTACCAGTCGAAGAATTTGGTCCTGTATTTAAAGTTAGTACCTGCTTGGGGAACCTGATGAGCTAGTTTGGGTCAGCATGCTCATGCTACTAGTATGACTAGTGCTAGTTTTCAAACACTCTGCATCCTTTAACAGTCGCTACTGTAGGTTTTCTTCTTTTCAGCACCCATATTATGAAAAGAATATGTGTATAGTCACCATGATAATTCAAAAATAATTGTTTAATGGAATTGTTGGTTTAAGTATCTTGTTCTACTCATTGACTGTCTCTGCTTAGCAAATGGCAAGACAATAATTGTTGTACCTTGACTGGCTAATCTGTACTCGGGGGAGCTTTTATAGCTGAGGGAGCTCAGGAGTTTGCTCTGTCAGGTGCTTCACATGAAATGCTTTGCATCTCAGGCTTGACTTAGGATCTCTAAGTGCCTAAAGAGTTGTGCTCACTTTCATGTGAGTAGAAGTTTGATCCTAGTCCAGCTTCAGAGAGAAGAGAAGAAAAAAAAAAATCGCTGCTAATAGAAGCTTTCAGTCTGAAAGCAAACCTTTCCAGTATGCACGTCAAGCTGTCATGTACAGAACATCCAGACTGTTTCATGGCTTCACAAAACCAAAGAAACATACCCTGTCCCAAGCATCTTGTAAAATTAAGCCCAATTTTTTTGAATCTCTACCCACTGTACAAATCCTGTTGCTTTTTGAGGTTCCAGCACATGGGCAAGATAAGTGAATTCATACTCTAATTTTAGACTTAATGCAATTTACTGAGAAGACAGCAAATGGAAAAGGATTACTATTGGGAGTGGGAGCAAATTGATGATAATAATGTTACTGAAAATTGCACATAGAAGGCAAACAACCCTTATACTTGCCCTCTTGTCAGGGATTGATAACCACGACCTTGGAAGGGACCAAAGGGTGTAACGCTGCCTGAAAGCAAGACAGCTTGCTGGCTGCAAACAGGAGAGGCAGGTGGCTCATGCTAACATTTCCACACACCCATGCCATAAAGAGTTAAATTGCTGTATGTGGCTTCTAAATATGCTTGCGAAAACTTTGAGAGCAGAATAGTTAGCCATCTGGATCCTGCTTGTACTGGGCATTTAGGGATGAAAAGGGAAACTGGAAAGGTAAACAGTGAATTGCTTGATATGTTGATTTTCAGCTGAGATTTCTGTCTTCAGTGCCCAGTCATATTTGTCCATTTAAATGAGTGGGATTGCCTGTGTCTTCCCAAAAAGGGGAGGGGGGGATGGAATTAGCATGTAAGCTCTGGGAGAGCTGTGCAAAGCAATACATTGCCTAATCTAACAGCTGAGGCAAATGTATTCTGGTCTGCCTCCAGAAAAAGGACTTAGCCTTTCAGGGTGTAACTCATGTGCTGATGCCCAGGAGGTGTCTCCAACCCCGGGGCTCCATGAAGAACACACCGGCAGGGTTCACTGGTGGAGATTTAGAAGAAAAGCCCAAGGTCTGGGGCAAGCATCACAGTGGCCTGGGGAGGCTCAGGCTTTAATTTGGGCTGGGAAGTGAATCCTTTCCCAGCTTTAAGTGTGCCTGCAACCAGCTCGTTTAGGTTTGGTTGTGGTTCCCCCCCCCATCTCCCAGGTAGAGGACAGAAAGAGAGAGGCGGTGAAAAGGAGGATGCTCCTCTGCTGACAGCCCTCTGGTTCTTCACCCGGGCCAGTGTCGACCTTATTTGGGCCCGTGCACATTGCAGAAGTGTGCCCTCATGGTCAGCTGTGCTGGGAGGTCTGTAACCCGGCCAATGAACTTATGGAAGCTACCTTTACCCTGTGATTTTGTGTGTCCCTTCACATTGCACGTCTCTTATTCCATCTGTAGGAGATTGAGGCTCAAATCTCTTAAAGGCATAACATAATTTAACTTGGGCTATGAGCAAAGGAGTAAACTAATCCAAGGTGTGAAGCAAAAGCGTGTCACCAGCTCTGCTGTCAGTGCACATACTCTTCATCATGCTAAGCCAACAAGTAAGTCCTACTCGCGGCAGGCAGTACGTTTGCTTCCCCACCTGCCACAACATAATAGTTCACAGTCGCTTACCCTGATCCCTGTGACTCGTTCTCCTTTGTAAAAGGAGCTAAACGACTCTCTCATGTCTAGCCTAAAAATAAGCTGTGCCTTGAAGTCATGTCCTTATGCCTTTTTTGTTGTAGTTTTATTGAAAAAGCTGGTATTAACATATTTATATTTTTATTCAACAACAGCTAATTTGTGCAACACAAAGAATGCAGCCATGAACAACAGCTTTCAAAACAATCAGATTTACCAACTTTACCATCACTTACTCTACACCACTGAAAGCTCAAACTAAAAAGAGAAAGTTGGAAACGTTCACAATGACGATGTTAACTTTCCATACATTCAAGAAGACCAGGAAACTGAACTGTAGTAGCGAAGTCAAAGACGTGAATGGAATACTGGTCTTTGAAAGATTTCTATTTATTTCCTCTGTAATCACTTCATGGTATTTTGGTTGGGTATTTCATTAGTTTTATAAAGCTCGAAAGATATATTTATTTATTTAATTTTAACATGATCTTTTTGGTACCCAGAGCTGTAACACACTAAGGTACTTCAAATTAAAAAAAAAAAAAATTGTATTAAGATCTCCTTTATAATGTTATCTATAGACTCTTACTTGAGAATGTTAAAAGCTAAATATACGTTTTACAGTACTTCTAGCTGTAAATGCCAATATGAGATCATAGCTTTTTTTTTTTTTTGCTTTTTTTTTTTTTTTGGGCTGCAAAGGTTAATGAGGAGGCCAAAAGTCAAAGAAATTGTATGACACCCTTGAAGCAGTAGTTTGGCATTAGCAACTTTTCTATACAATTTACCACATTCTTAAACCTTTTTACAAGGAAAAAAGAAAGCAATTTTGTTAAACTTCATCAGAATAAATATGTACATATACTGTTCATGCCTGCTAGAGCATACAGTATTTTATAAACAAACATTCCTCATTCCCTTTAAGATTAACCTACACATTTCATACCGTACGTGTTTAGTATGGCTGGAAACTGATGCACATGCGTTTGTGCTTCCACACACAAAATTTACAGCATTGATGTAGAAAACTTCAAACATACAGATTTCATGTGTTGTGTTAAGATGTCATATAAAAGAGCTGTAGACTTTGTTTTTTTAGTTCTTGTAAGCAGATTTTCACCCACCCTTTCCCCTAAACCAAAATACAAAAGCGTGCAGATCCCTTTATCAGTACATTTGCCACTTACCAACGAAATCAGTGCATAATGGCTTAGAGATCTTTTTTTTCTGCAGAGTTTTAGTATGGGCAGATTAACAGGTCATCTCAGTTGTGCTCTTGTATTCATGATCTGAGAAGAAATCCTTTGGGAATATCAATTTTTCTGCCAGCGCTATTAGGGAGGCAGACAGAACTTTCTTCTCCTGGATGAAGAGGACTTCCTGCCCACTACACTGTTCCCATATACTTCCCGAATGAGGTACACCAATTCCATGTACTTTCATTGGCCATTTACATCACTATTCATTTGAAAACAGAGACAGATCGCTGTTAGAGCTAGATCTCACAGAAATGTATTTATGTGGAAGAAGGTTTTGTTTGGTTCGGAGTTTTTGTGTTTTCCTGTTTCTCCAGGAACACCTTTGTCATCTAGCAGCGGACTCATTTAAAAACTTTAAAATTCGCTGAGCAATGCTACATCTCACAGTACCATTCTTTGTACAGCTGCAGATATCATGGCATTGTCTGTATTCCCCAAATGCCAAGATGAAAATAATCATGCTGCAAAATGCAAACAAGGGATTTTCTGAAGTGTCTAGAAGTGATGTAACTTTGTTTCCACTGAAGTCGGTATTTGCCTTCTAGGACAGCATTTTTAGCCAAGACTTCCAGAACTCCAACCCCCAAACAATACTGGGGGGTTATGTATTAACTCTGCTAGGCTGTGTTTGAACAGCCAGTCCCCACAAAGTAGCAATTCCAAGTTTTTAAATAGTCCTCCACCTAGTGAAGATGCTAATTATTGTTTTAAACGGAGCAAAGAGATTGATGGAGAATGAACTTCTTAAAATGAGCTGGCTGAGTAACTCTATCCGTCTGTCACTTATTCACTCAGGAAGTTGAAGCACAAAGTTAGTAATGTGAATAAATAATGAAAGGATTTTGTAAAGAAGGGAATGGGACAGGTGAAACAGGGCAGCTTTTCACTAGCGGGAATTTTGGAGCCCCTTCCAATGGATGCAGCTATTCGTTCATTCACTCACAAACAGGCTTGGCTTAGTTGAAAGACAGAAAAACATTACTGAAAAAAAAGAATCAGGAGATTAAAGCAAAAAGCTCTAACAATGTGGTAAATGCTGTGGACTGCAAAAGCAGGCAGTGCACCAGAACAACGTGGTCCTGTGAACCACTGAGACCCTCGAAAGGACTGACAGGAGTTGAGGAGTCTCAGCCCTCCTCAGGAACGCTCCCCAAATGAATAAATACCCCTGTTTGTTTAAGGGAACTGATACAGACCACAGTACTGGATTTGCAGTCGTGCCTTTTACTCATACAGTTGCAGTGATGGAAAATAGTTGGCTTGCCACCAATAATGATACAGGCTGAGGGATGAAAGGATGCAACCTACAAATCCCACCACAGAAGCCACAATTTTTGTGAAGATCACATCCTTCTACAATTCTCAAGAGGCTGGTTTGTAAATATAGAGGGATATTGATAAATCTAGTGCATTTCTGAGTTCACTTTATCCTGAAATATGTACAGATTGTTTGTCGCTGCTATAGCAATGATGTTCTCAGTTGGGTGCCACGCTGTGTGCAAGATCTTCTTAGTAAAGTCCAAACTGTCAACGCTGATGTCATCTTTCCTCCGTTTGCCACCGACGCAGACTCTCCGGGGCTTAAGAATAGCTCGTGGTTTGCTGCTCTCTCGGGATGCCTCCAAGGTAACATCCCGCTTAGTGTTTCGGTCAAACATTCGAAAAAAGTTGTTATATGCACCTGTCATGATGACACTGGGGAGAAAAAAAGAGGGAGAGAGAGGGAGAAAACAAAGACAAAATTAAACAGCAGGCTGTGGGAAGTCTACTGACATGAACGGATCAGGACAGCTGCGCACTGACCCCAGAATAAGATGTCTTCTGGTTTCAGCTGGGAAAGAATACAAAACATGGGATTTTCCCCGGAGTGAACAGTTCCCCCCCTCCCCCCAATGTCTTCCCCTTCCCTATTAAAGTATTCAGTGAAATTTACAGTTACCCCCAAACTGGCATCCTCAAGCATTCACAAAAAAAATCACAAGTCAGGGCCCTGACATCATGGGACTGACTTCACAAGACAATAAAAGTGACACGTTTCAGTAAGTTCTTTTTAGTTACCCTCCAGCTTTTTATGAGCTTTAAAGGGTCATATTTCCATGCTTTTTTCTTTCTCCAGAGCCTTACCTTTTCTGACAGCTGAGATTACCATGATTCCAGAAACAATCTTTAAGAAAAAAAAATGAGTTTGCACAAGTAAATTTCTTTTCAGAATAAACCCTTTTCCTTTCAGAAGCCATAGACCCATCGGCAAGTCTAGACGCTATTAAACTTAATACTTCTTAAAAACAAACATATTGATAAATAGGATTCCTTTGTCTCTTGTATAAAGTTTGAAAAAAGCTTCATGCCAGGATATACTTCTGGGTCTGGGAGACAAAAAACATACCTCAGCCTGTATAAAAATTACCCCATTAATCAGCTGGTAGCTTGAAATAATGGATTTCCAGTTGCTTCGTTCCCCCACTCCCCAGGGGGGGATATTTTGTCACTAACTTTAATGAATTCAGGATTTCATCCATGGCCCTCAGGTTATTGGATTAGCATAATCATGGATTTTAGAGCCTTGTTCGAGAGCTCATCCCCTGCAAACTTTTTCCCTATCCAAGTCTAGGGCCACACTCCACTCACCTTTCCCCTCTGATCCCCAAATACAGTGATTTTCTCTGCTTCCATTCGGGAAGGAGAGCCCACCCCAAACTGTCAGGTCTCCATGGGAGAAGTTGTGCATTTGGTTCCAAGAAAGATTTGCGCAA
This sequence comes from Chauna torquata, assembly GCA_013399475.1. NCBI lineage: Eukaryota > Metazoa > Chordata > Aves > Anseriformes > Anhimidae > Chauna > Chauna torquata. Next base: position 25,170 of record VXAL01006212.1, read on the forward strand.
TCAGCAAATATTTGCCTTTCTAGTACAGCCCAACAGAGCATACTTCACGTGCTTCGCATTTAATAAACTAATCTCCATCTCAGATGACAGCCACATTGCTTTAGCATTTCGCTGTTGTTTGCCACTTGGGGGATCTGCGCAGAGCCGCACAGCAGCCAGGAGGCAACTGCATGTGAACCGCTGGGAGAACTCAGAGCCAGAAACCACGCTCTCTGCCATACGCACCAGCTGATTAGATCGGGTGCCCCTGGATTCGGGAGCTGTCTTACACTACACGCACAGCCTGCAGCCAGTGTTGCCTTGATCTCATTTGGGGCCATTAGTAGCTACTGTAATACAAATGAGTAATATACTCAAAACCCGCAAATGGGAGCTGTGGAGCTAACTGCTGCTGCACTACAGCTACCCAACGGCAGCAGCTCTGCTCGCTTCGGGGACTCTACAGGGTAACTGGAACGGGTGAGCTGGATTCGCACACCGTGAGTCACCAGCAGGACTGCCAGCTCTGTCCTGCTCTGATGCTGACGGCATACAGTCTTCACCTTGCTGAAAGGCTGCTTTTCCTGCTCTGCTGCTGAGTTCAGGGTGGACAAGGGAGGCACTTGCCCACACGCAGTTACAGCCAGCCCTGGCCAGCACAGCGGCAGTAACCGCAGCTGGGCTGTCTGCAGAGACGCTTCCCTTACCTTCCCTGCTTGCAAAGGCCTGGCACAGGCCTGCTTATTAAGCCGCATGTGAACAATCTTATATGCTAAAATAAAAAAAAAAAAGTGTGACAGCTTGATAAAACGTATCCCAGAAGCTGCAGAAAGCCTATTGATCAAGATTAGTGCCCATTTCAGAAATTGAATCAACAGCAGTAAATCTGATGTTTCACTCCTGCCACATCACCGTGTCTTGTCATTAGGACGCCTGCTATAATGGTTATTTGCAACATGAAAAAGTAGAGGTGACTTCATATCTCAGTGCTAACATACACAATTTGTGATGCCAACTGTCCAGCACAGTACTGTGGTTTTTTTTTCGGTTGGTTGGTTTTTTCCCCTCGGGCAAAATTTTGAAACAGGTTCACAATGCAGGGGCACCATGTGCCATGGGCTGCTGAGCTGTGCTGGCTGGGACTCGGTTCCCTTGGGAATAAGGAGCCTCCACCAGACGAAGCCAGAAACCATCAGGGGAGCAGTTTTCATGCAGGCAATGTACCAATGCACCAACAGCACAGATAAGTGCTTGTCAAAAAATCTTTTTTTAGGTTTTGCTTGCAGTAAAGCTGCTTTTACAGTCCATTTGCTTTTTAATTTCTTCAACTCACATATTTTTAAAAGTCTGTTTCCTTTGGTTGGATATATTGCAGAGTTTTTTTTAACATATGTAGATGACTACTTTTCATGCTGGCCCTGTTTTTCTGTAGTTTAATGGCTCAGTAAAAAATAGCATTATGTAAATGAGAAAGTGCCCATTCTTGTTCAAGATCACAAACCCAGATGGATTATAACCTTACCTGCCACTTAAAATAACAATAAAAGGGAGCGAGAACTAGACATAACCCTGTAATTCATTCCTGTTCAGGAAAATATAATATACATTAGTGGCATGTATACGATAAGGAGGATTTTTATACATACATATATATATAAAAGACTAAAAATGGTGGCTGAGTATAGGAGGTGCCTACCCTGTACTTCTAGACTGCCTGCTCCGCACAGCAGCGGTACGATGAGTGCCTGCACCACACGCTTGCAAGTGAGGCCGGTTCAAGAAACCAAAGCTCCCCTCCCAAAACACTCCCCACGCAAACTCACAGGTGTATAAGGCAGCAGCCCCCAAAAAAGCTCTGCCTAAGCACCTTTAATTTTGCTGAGAAGCACGGTCAGAGGTACCACCTCAGCTGTGCAGGGGTAGCTGGGACTCAAAACACCACAATGGCCCCCGAGGAGCAGCGCACTGATGGTCAGGCAGGAGCAAAGCTGCACTCAGCTCAAACCGCCACAGCTAGAGGCAGCATGATTAAAAAAAAAAAAGAAAAAAAAAAGGCAAAAAGAACCTCAGTGGCAGCAACACGGCTACCGCTGCCTACATTTTACACACCAGCAGCCCAGGAAGCAGAGGCAGCGCACCGCGTCTGCACGGCCCCGGACGCGCTAGCAGAGCTCCGCGCTAACCCGTGCTGTCCCGCGGGGACCAAGCCTTCCGCTCTGCGCGCTGCTGCTCTGCCGAGTGCGCTGCGAGCGCGCTGCGCTCTCTCCTTCAGAGCTGCTCCAAGGAAGCTCTAAGAGTTTCTGACAGTTCTTCAAGTGCACGTGTGTTGAGCGACAACACAAGGTGCTAGCAATTCTTCCAGCCTGCGCTGACACTGCGGCATTTTTCCTTATTAACGAGGCAATCTGAGGCACCTCACTGCCAAGCTGAAGTCCCTCGACTCTGGGCCACTACGGCCCGAAGCCTTACACATTAGTTTTTTCCTTTACAAGCAGAACAAACATATTCTTACAGAAGGTAAAGGAGGAAGGAAAAAATCCAGTGCAGCCCAATCCTACTGTTATTACATTGACTTTTCTCCTTACTCCCTCCCTATTTGCCATTCTCTTTTTCTATTTCTCCCCTTCTAATCATGAAATCGTGGTCTTTACCACACTTTCCTTAGGTTTTCCTTTCCCCATCTCTTCTTTCCCATGTCCTTATATCCCCCTCCCTTCCATTTCCCTCTATCTTGCTCTGCAATTTTTAAAACACTATTTCTGCTTCTCTCTTCCCTGCCAGTGATGTATCCTCTCTCGCTTTGCCCTCTGCTCCCTGCTCTGTCCTGTCTCTTTTGCTTCCCTTTGTCTTTTCTCTTTCTCTGTTCCTTTTCCTCCCTCTTCCCTCTTCATTTTACTCTTGGAGGTCTCACTGCTCACCCTTTCCTTGCCATCTCCCACTGTCTCCAGCCTTGCTTACTCTCACAGACACCTTGCTCAGCTCTCAAGAGCTTTGGGTTTCCGCCCTTGCCTTCTCCGTTGCTCTGAAGGCTGAACAAAGCAGCTGATGGGCAGATTTCCTCTCTCAGCATATTCCAATGAGTGGTTTCTGTGTCCTTGATCCTGGCAGAAATTTGGTAGCAAAGGTTGTGGCACCAGACACGTCAGGATGCTAGGAGACCTGCAGGGCTTGTCTGGTCACATAAAGCCTACCAGCTTACCACGGGTTGCAGGGAGGGAAATGCACTACTGGTTGTCTCTTTTGCAGGAACTCTTCCCAGGGGCTGTAAAACAGGGTTTTGAGTGCAAGATGTGTGTAATCTGCTTTTGAGTTGGGCAATCACAACACAGAGCTTGATGACCTTTCTGCAAACTCCCAGGAACTGAAGCCCACCGCAGCAGAAGAGCTTGTTTCAAAATCAGCAGCACTTTATCTGCTCCTGTACAGTAGCCGCCAGGTTCAGGTTTCTTTGCCCCACACCATGCTGATCTGGTAGCCAGCAATATTTCAGGTAAACTCTATTATTTAAAAAAATCAGTTTCCCATTTGTACATCTGTCTGGGGCAAAGGATTTGAAAGGAAAAGTTCTTCCTTCTTGCATTCCAAGAAGAATATGCACAACTAAAACAGCAGATGTTTACCTATGGAGGACTATTTTACTTTGCATGACACCAGTAGTTGTACCACTAGTGTACAATTTAGGGTCCAGAGTTTTAGGGTATACAGCAGCACCCTAACAACTACTGATGCCTTCAGCATCTTTAGGCATCTTAATACCTTAAAACATCTGGATCTCAATATTTTGTTTTTGGTCATGACTCTTTGTTAAATGAAATGCTTCAGTATGTAGCTTTCCTCTCTAAAATGTTCTGCTTTTGTTGGAAGGTCAACAAATTTCCTACTCCACCAACCTCAAGGGCGTCTGAACAGGCCTTCAGCATTTGTACTAAACTGCAGTGAGATTTTCTTCCACAATATTATTTAGGCATTGAATTTCATCATTCACTGAGAACTGGCATACCTCTCTCTTTCTCAAATCTCTGCTATTCCCATACTTCATTCAGATTTCTTTATTGCAAGCCACGCTCTTAAATGTCATCTGTGCTGCAGCCATCCCTGCATGCAAACAGTTTTTATCAAAATTCCTTGAATCAGCTGCCTCCCTGGATGTCAGGGTTTGCCCTGAAGCTCTGGGATTAACAGCTAGAATTAGGGCTTGCTTAAAAACCAAACCATACTTGCTCTATATTGTTCTGTTTTGTTTTTAAAGACTCTTTTATAACCAGCTTTGGGCTAACTCTGTCCCAGATTAGTCTTCCTAGATGCATAAAAGTTTTTCTTCACCTGCAGATTTCTATTGTCTGGAGAAATCCAGTTCATCTCACAGTTTCCCACCTTCGCTGCTGCTCAAGGGCCCATGGAAGCCACGGGACGGTGTGACAGGGCAAAGGCTGGGCAGGCTTCAATGACCAGCACACAGCAGACTTACGGATGATAGAAAAACTAAACCAGCCCCGCTAACCTGCCCCTTAATTCCAAACGTGGCAGCAGAACTTAATTCCCTGAGGGAAAAGAGACTCGCCATTGAATCCAAGCCACTGTGAGGGGAAGAGACTCAGAGAGCAGCTCCCACCAGAGCCTGCCTCCAGGCTTTGCCGTCAGTCTCCGCGCAGGAGTGCCTCAAGGCACCCAGCATGGAAAGGCGCCATTTCTTTGGCCTGAAACCACCTCACCAGTCATACTTTGAGCCTCTACATTTGCAAGATTTCAATACCATGTCTACCAGTGCAGAATAGCACGTTTGCAGTCTTGTGGGACTAACATGCAAGGCCCCACAGATCTTTTTTGTGACTATCATCTGACCTTAAGAAGAGAGGAAGGGATTGGTCCCAGGAAAATTCCTGAAAATATTTTTCACAGGAATGAAAAATTAGATTTATTACAACAAAGGGAAAGGAGGAAGCACTGTTGCAAACAAATTTCCTATCACCGTTAGACTGTTATATTCATTCATGGGGTGGGTCTGTTGGCACCCTGGGGAGTTTTACTTTATTCTGTGCTGAGTGAAGCAACCGACTTCACATCCTAAAGAAGGAGCTTCTTTAAACTCCCTGGGGAGTACACCGATGGAAAAGCTTGAGATTCAGGGCTGTAGCACTCTGGTACAGCCGGCTGGAATAACACTGGAAATAAGAACAAGGAATTCCCAAATCCTTCCAAGCTAATATTTGACACACCAAGCCTTGATAACAAAATGATGTCTTCTAGCTCTCCAGCACGGAGCGTGCTGCCAGATGGGAATAGATGGTTAACATTTTGTGCACCGGGACCTGCCAATTCCGCCTGATTAGAGTGAAGGCTGACGGGTATTCACCGGGATGACTGACAGTTCAGTAGGAAAGGACTGACTGAACAGTTGTATGTGACTTCATTCATCTGCTTACAGCATATCACTTATCATGACGGTATTCAGAAGTCTCCCTGGAAGGGTTCCCATACACCCATTCATTTGAAATCTTAAAAAAAAAAAAAGAATAGTAATTAAGGTATTCACTTACTACCGTGCAGAATAGACTACACTATTTTTTTCTATTACTGGCTTCTTCTGTAACTCACAAACAGCTCCACAAGTACTACGTTTTGAGGTAAAACTGAAATACAAAATGGGTACGGTTGATAGTGAGAAGAAAACAGTGTCTTGTGGGTCGTTACTGAAAGATGTGACTTTGGAAATGAATGGAAGAAGTAAATGCAATTGGCATACAAAGCAGAGTTCACATATTCTCTACAGTCACATAACGATGTATATATAATAAAGATGGCATGATTTCAGTGTAATATACTCAGCCACAGATAATATATGCTCATCGGGCTGAATTACCTTAAGACCCCTGCTTGACTCCCTCCCTGACCACTGTTTCTGCCCAAGCACCTAGTGATTAATGTGCCCTTCAGCAAATGAGATAGGGTCTGTCTGATCATATTAGTTCCTGTTCATTGGAGTAACTGAGCATCAATCACGTTCTAATCAGAGCTCATGTACATTGATTTTTTTTGTAAACAGCCTCACCGTCAGGTTCTATCATAGCCTAGATTTACTCCTTAATAATGACAAAATTAATAAAAAGTATTTTCTGCTAAATAATAAACATGCTTTCATTTTTAACTGAACAATCCTGTCACTTTAAATTGCCATTGTAGCTTTAAAGTCCATAAAAGATAAAAACAACATGTTTAGAACTGCAATTATTAATGCTACATATATGAATTAATGCTATAAATATTATATTACATTACCTCTTAGGAGTACCATTGTTAATAGGCATTGCTTACCCTTAGCAGTAGGCCTTTTTAAAAAAATACATACCAAAAGGAACAAACTAAGTGACCTTACTATTCAAATGAACTGTTCTTTTGGAGTTACTGGTACCCAAATATAATTTAAATTATGATCCACCAAAACCAAAATAATCTTGTAGTGTGTAGCAAAACAATAAAATACTTGTCGTGTACAGAAGCAAGAAGCTCTGTAGAGTGAACATGGATTTCCTCACTTCAACAAATGAACATCAGTGCTGACATATTTGACTCTTAAAAAGAAACAATTAAAGCGAACCCTTATCTTCTGTCAAATGTTGCCAGCTACTCTACTCAACAGTTTCTTACAACCAAGAGCAGTGTATTGTGCTTAGTGACAGATTTGGTAATTGTGCAAGACTAACAACCCCCCGATGTTTGGGCAGTACAACAAATTAAGCCCTCACAGTGTAAGGCTCCCACATAATAATTACTCACTACGTTGATCTCTCAGATCTGTCAAGTAGGAACTAAAATATTGCACTCACGAAATCCTGACACTGCATAAAACTTTCATTATTGCCCACTATCCAGATAGTGGTGCCACTTCATCAGCGTGGATGGCAGCATTTCATCCGGCTGTGAGAGAAAGACTCTGAGCCCGTGAACACGTGGCTGCCCATCCTGCACAACGCGCTGGGTGTTCCCACTGAGGATAAGCAAAATGGGCTGAAAGGACCTGAAATCCCCTGAATGTTTGTTGAAGTTTCAAAATATCTGACTGATTTGATTGCATTGTTCTTCAGTGCCAGATTTAGGCAGGGATCAGCCCCACCTGTATTTCCAAGAAAGGCTTTTATTTTGTTTTTTCCAGTAGGACCAAACTAGCAAGTAGGTCCCAAGTAGGACCAAGTGGTAATCAGAGTCTCCTGAGACAACCCATCCACTCATGCATGGGTTTGGGAAGTTCAGAGAAAAGCCCCAAAACCTGGATCTTCCCCTAAAATTTTTGTGGGTCATTCCCACTTTCTGACCATATTGAAGACAATTCCACAACAGCTGGTTCCCAAGGTGCAGTCATAATCTAGGAAGTGTTTTGTCCAGGGTGGTCCACCTACATCATTTAAATGGCCAGCTGTTTATATCACAGAGCATACACAATGCTGAGTTAATCCTTGTGAGAAAACACATTACCCTGGCATGCAGACAACAGAGGTAATAGGAATACATAGCTTCACTTGAGTAATAAATGATACAAGGTAAACATTTTATTTCTTGGTAAAGTGAGAATCTCTGCACTGGGCAGGTACAGGAACTGAGCAAAGGAAACGAGCCCAAAGAGAAGATGCACCTTGCAGAGTGTGAGGCATTACACTTTACCTGCATTTGTGGAACATGGGACTGGAAGAGACCTTGCTCTGCACTGCCGAGTTCAGTCACTTAGCATTTTAACCAACGTCTCATATAACTGCTTTCACAAATTTCCTGATCACCATCCTCAGAACAGTTGGGCTTTTTACATCTCCACTACCTGGGACTGGAAGACTGCTCCACCTGTCACTGTTCGAACAGGTAAGAACCACCTCTAACTTCCAGGCTATTATCATCTGCTGTCACTCAATAGCTATTTGCTCTTGTGCTATTATCATTAGCATTTAGCTTAGCGAGATCCTCTTCCTCCCTAGTATAACTCCTTTGTGTACTTAGTAGAAGCAAGTATAATCTTGGCTCCTCTTTTGCTAGGCTGATCGAAAACAAGCTCTCGCTCTCTCCTCTCTTCAGAGCACCTGTCCATTTGCCTGATTAGCTCATCTGCCTTGAAGATAAGGGACAAGAAACGTGTAACTGTGGTCCGCAGGTCTTTGAATAAGACCCTAAGCTAATGTCAGCACTACTCGTCTCTCTGCTGGATATCCCAGTCTTGCCCATTCAAGGATCACATTTGCCTTTTTCGCAGCTGCCCCATGCTCTGTCTCACAGCCCTTGCCCAGTCAGGGGGGAGCAGGCCTGCTTCAAGTGCGATGAGATGGACTGTTTTTCCCAAATGTGAGGCTAAGTGAGCTGAAGGTACAGCTCCAGGCTCTCTGTGAATGCCAAACTGATCAGCAGCATTTGCTGCTTGGCTCCCAGCTCTGCTGAGCCAGGAGTCGCTGCATGCCATTCAAAATTGGCTTGTGTGCTCTCTTTCACATGCACTCTGTAGTCTGATAATCCCTTCCACAGTCACCTACTGTTTGAATGTCCCTGTGAGTTGTTTCCAGTTGATAAGATGAAGGTTTGTGTTTTCTTTCAACTAAAATCCTTGCGTCGTACTCTTGGATTTCATCCATTTTTATTATCCCGGTCCCCCAGGCTGCTCAGTTCTTCCTGTACAGTGTTCCTACTCCCCAAAGTACCACCTCTATTTGCTAGCATTAGGACATTGGCAAATTTCATCCTTTCCCTCTCTCTCACTTGTTGTGCCAGTATCTCTCATGAAAATATTCAACAAGATACTGTGTCCAAGATAAAAAACAAGGACCTCTCCTTGAGTGCACAAGGAAACTTGAGTGCTCTGACAAGGGGTAGGTATCAGAAGAATCAGTGAGACAGTGGCAGCAGTTTGCAGAGAATCAGTGGGTCGCTGTGTCTGCCTGTCCTCTCTCCCTATTTCCAGTACATGAACTGGGTTTCTGAAGTAGCTCATGCGTAAATACAGGATCGCACAAGCTTCCTTACTGCTTTGGTGGGGCTGTGTATATTAGCAGCATTCTTTTTAATTCTTGCAGCCTACTTACAGTTTTGGTGAAAACGGACTGAATTTGAAGATTTTCCCCTAAGGCATGAGCCAAGATTAACAACGTATACATCACGTCCAAGGAGGTCAGAGATACAGCTGCACCAATATCCACGCACCTTTCATCAGCCTGAACACCGATATGTAGAAATGTAAATTTATGTGGAAAATTACCATACGTAATACTTTACTTTCTGGTCGTTCCTCATCATATGGGAGCTCTTTTGGTAAATCAAGACAATGATGGACATAAGGATGGATTACCTGTCTGATCCATTCCATGCACATTCAAACTTGTCAAAGATGCAGTCATTTTCATAGAGGGAACACAACTTGCTCCTAAGGTAATCATGGACCTGTTTTGTAGAAAACAACTGCTGTTATTCATGAAACAAAGCAAAACATAACTCCAAAATCAGTCCCCTACTCTCTGCTTTGTCTCCCATGTTCACTTTCAAAATACACTGCACAGATTGGTGACTTTGCAGAAGATACTATATTTAAACTCTAAGGAAGCTATCCCTGCCTTCCCACAACCCAGTTAACCAGGTGCTACAGAATGATTGTTGCAGGAAGGCATGAAGCATACCTCCCTCAGCAGGCTGCAGACCACCCCTCTTCAACACACTTGTTTCTTGCTTGGGTGATTTTCTCAATGCTAGCCTAATTCCCAAAGACGTTTCACCAGCTGATACCCTAGATGTGCTAATTAATGTGCAAGAAATCTAATTTAAATCGTAACAAAAATGTCATATTCCAAGATAAGTGGATTATCACTTCTTGGGGCAGAAAGAACCTGGTTCTATTAAAAGAGCCTGTAGTGTATGGTAATACATATATTTGGGCAAGGTATTTCAGAAGCATAATACAGTACAAGGTTGCAGTTGCACAGGTTGCAAATTAGAACACTAATTTAGCCCAAGGATATTTCGTATTTGGCTGAGACTTAAAAACAACATTGTAATTCTCACATATGTACTTGAAAAGTGAGATTAACCAGTAGAAGACGTCTCCTCTGGGCTATATACCTCTGCTGAACAAGAGTTATCATAAAGAGACAGATGTCATGCAAACTGCTTTAGCCCTTTGCTGAATTTGATTAGTTGTCCTTCTGGATGATCGGTTTCATTTCACACGGAAATAATGAGCTAGAAAGTCCCTGTCTAGGTGAATTTACTAATGCACTTCCATTCCTGATGTTTTCTTCTAGCTGTTGCAGAAACTGTAAAACAAAGCTGTTTTGTTTTACAATCAAAACAAAGGCCTCTAGGAGCACATGTACCAGTGCAATAGCCAAGGGCATTACTGAGCGCTGGCATACAGAGGTACTCCTTCTTGCACATCCAGGCAGCCTCTTCCTATTCACGGCCACTTGAATTAGGGTTTCCTGGCTGCAGTCCTTTCAGTACATGCTCAGCATCCTCCTCTGGCCTGAGGGCTTAAACGTTTCTGCTAGCAAGACAACTTCTATCAAGACCAGAGTAGGGACAATGACCCTTCCCTCATATTTCATTTAAACTAAACCACATTCAATAGCCAAATTGTATGGTATACCAAGAATATTTGTAACATAAGCTTATTAAGGACTATAAATTTTAGTCATGGATCAATTTTCAGAAATAGATGAGTGAGCACTAAGCTGTATATCAACAGATAATGTCTTATACAGCAAATAACAGGCAAATTGTAGATGCAGATAAAACATTTCACAATTACACGCATTTACCCTCATCAGTCAGAACACTTCTAGAAGTGATGCAGTTTCTTGCACCCTCTGTAATTAAATCCTTTCATTTTCTCTTTACTTCAAGCCTTTTTGTATTACCAGTGTAATTTGTTGCAGAACTGGCGTTCTTTCCATTATCATGCTTGTAAGCTCCCAATACATGGAAGAAATAGAAACATAGGCAGGCAAAGGAAGGAGATCACGTTTGCCTCATTGACTGCCATTTCTAGGTCCTCCTCTTGTTACCATTTCCAGCAGCCATCTGTCACGACCACTGTCACACACACACCCTTTGCAAAGTGTGTCCCACTCCACAGCTTAGAGCTGTGCCTTTCTATCAGCTCTATCAAAAAGCATTTTGCAGTTTCTCTCAGTTTTCTTACTGATTTCTTCAAGGTCTCGGCTCCTTTTTCTTGACTGACTCTGCCAGCTTGCACTACTGCCTGGGAAAATCAGCTTGCTCTCCGTGTTGACTCTTTGATTACCACATTTGACCACATGCAGACCCTCAGAGACTATGAAAAACTAACTGGAAGAAACAATTTTCACCTTGTTTTCATGTTCATCTGCCATTACAGATTGAGGGTAAAATCAGATTTGCTTTGTCTGCACATATTGTTCTTACCACATGTGAATAATACCTGAATCCCAACCAAATTCATTCCTAACTGATCACCCCAGGCATTCTCCTTTTCTTCATTGCACTGTTTTAGGTCAGACCTTCCTGGAATTATCTAGTCATTTTGTGCTCCGGAATTACACAGTGATATGACTACGTGGGGAGCTATTTCACTGGGACCGAATATTCGCTATCAGGAATTGTGCTGATAAGTGACACATTAGTCTAAATCCCCACACAATAAACCTTGCCAAAAGCGGATCGAGCTATTATCAGCTATGAACATGTTCATAGTTCAAGGTTGCTGAGAGCAGTTGGACTGTGTGAATCCTACACAGTCCTGCACTGTGGGCTTCCTAAGGCCTCTGAGCTCCGCATTCTTCTTTAGCCAGCTACAGCACTTGACGATGCATCTGTATGCTCTTTACAAGGCACTAGGCAAGTATTTGAAAATGAAAGGCAATCAACGGGTTAAAGAAAAGCAGCCAGAACACAGATATATTTTCAGGGTTCTCGTGTTATTTTTAGTAAGCTTCTGATTGCAATAATCAGTATGGAAAAATTCACTTTATATTGCTTTTCCACATCTCAGCATGGAGAAATATAACTTTTTCATTTGCCCCACTGTTGGGTGTCAGACTGATTTAAAGGTGGCCAGCTTGTTTCACAGCTACCTACATGAGGAAATAAAAGCAGATGTCAAAGTCAAGACAAACAGGTTGGCTTGACCAGCTATTCCCCTCCAGGGAGAAGTCTGCCTATTGCATTAGCATAAGTATGAAATAATATATTATCTAAGTTCCTAAAATCTGAGATACAATTCTGTTATATAAAACACAGTCTCACCCTTACCCTCCCACTCCATTTCTGCAGCATATCAACATTTCTAACACATTTAGCATTACAAGTACTGCCATTTTCAGAGCAAAACCAATTTTGTAGTTTTAAAGGTATACAGGCTCAGACTTTTCAGTGCTAACAGCGAAGATACAGAGAAGAGTATCTACTGAAATGCAATGGGTGCACTGGAAAACATTGCCCACTGTCTACTAAACACTAGCTAACAAACACCTCCAATGTTACTGATATCAAATTTCGGTTGTTTTGACATTTCCCACCACCAAACTCTCTTTACATGTTATTTTAAAAATAATCTTAATAATAGTTATCGTGAACCACTGTACCCCACCTGCCATTATATAGACACAAAAGGACAGAAAACAGGGATTGTTCCATCAGTACTGCAGCACTGTATCTAGGTAAGCAGTATGAGCCCGATGAATAATATTTTTCCTGCTTTGCATATTCTTCTGTAGGTAGCTTAACAGCTTTTTCTCATTGCATTTTCAGAACAATCATTTTCTGTATCACAGACATATTTTCCCTCTTCAAGGCAGAGTCAAAAAATATAAGCTCAGACCTCTATTGCCAACTAGAACAGATGTCAGAGTACAAACTCAGCGCTGGCTGAAGCCAGTGGCATTTTGTCTGGATAATATCACAATGAATTCAGGCAACCAGATGCGTCTGTCTGGCATTCCCAAACTGCTGTGTCAGTGGCGATGTTAGGATTTAACAATGATCTCTTCTAGAACTAGGCACAAGGGAGGAACGCATAGATGAAGGTTTAAAAAAAAGTTCTGAAACAACAAAGGTGTAAACTCTCAGCAGTCCCAGAGGGACCAGAATGCTAAGCAATTCACAAAATCCTTTCCTCAGTTTCTTTTAAATGTTAATAGTGGAATACATCATTTGAAAATGGATGCCAAAGTGAAGAGATGATTTCCCTTGCTGGAAGCATTGTTTCTTTCAAGAGCTCATTCCACACTGTTACCCTGACTCCCTAGGAGTTACACATCTTTACTAATGCTGAAATTGCCCTTTTGCAACTACAAGGATGCCACTATAAGGATTTTAATCACCTTGATTAGCAGCTCTTAACTGGCACCTCCTCAGACCAAGCAGTGAGAAGTTTAGGAAAACCTTCAGTTTTTAAATAGTGAGGTGTTTTTCTATTGTTGCATTTCAATAAGTAGGAGATACCTACCTGGTATGTTTCTACAGGCTTTGTTTCCATGTTCAGATCCCAAACCTTGACAGTGAGGTAATCTCTTGTTAGCATGTATCTACCGCTGTGACTGAATTTGACATCTGACACTGAAGAGATAATTTCTGAAAAAAACGATCTGTTACTGGGGTCTTCTGGTTCTTCATAAACTGTTTAAAGAAAAAGAAGCAAGAGAGAAATTAGAATTCTATAGAAGAAATGCTCTGTTATACAATCTGTACTGTGTATTTCTTGTGAAACACGGTAATCCAATGTACCGATGCACATGATATAATTATATGCCCAGCACCTTCATCCTTTTCCTTTTATCTTTATATAAATAGTCTTTTATCTTTATATAAAAATACAAGCAGTAAGCTTTGAATTTTACTATAATTAACCTTATCACCATGCTCCCAAAGCATCACTTTGGGAAATCACATAAATATACCAGTCAGTTGACTACAGCTACAGAATAGCAAGGGAGTTCATCTGCGGTCATCTTTTCAGGGGTCCCCACATCCCGTTTCCTGACACAAAACCAAAATTCAGGTGCCCCTGTCACATGAAAGGTGTACATGTAGTCTCACAACAACCTTGGCATCCCCAAGAAGGGTGGTTACTCAAAGCCTGCCCTGCTTGCCAGAACCAGCTCATGTCTGAAAGCATCTGAGACTAAACCCAAGAATTCTGAAAAGCATTTGCAAACTGCAATTAGCTCCTTCCTATGAAGTGAGCAGGGAATAGACAGCAATTTACCACGTGCAGACATGAGCTGGTTAGTTGCAATTGCTGACAGTTCTGGGAAACACTAAATTCACTGTACACTCTGGTTAACTGTTCTGTGCATTGCATGATCCAACAAGGCAGGGGATCATGAAATATTGCTTAGAGTACCTTCATACAGGAATACCTAGCTCTTGTAGCTAGAAGTGGTCATGACACCAAGCCTGCCATAGTTCAAGAAGCATTTGGACAATGCTCTCAGAGATATGGTCTGATTTTTGGGTGTCCTGCGTGGAGCCAGGAGTTGGACTCGATGATCCTCGGGGGCCCCTTCCAACTTGGGATATTCTATGATTCTATGAGATCGGTCATCCCTATTCAACTGTGTATAATAATTATGATACTTGATAACTCACAATGAATTGCAGGAACTTGAAACAACTGGTTTTAACAGACCCCTGCACCTGGTACAAGCCCACTTCTAACCAAAGTCTCTTCATCCTTCCCCAAAAAGTTTGCACTAACTCTAGCCCTGCCACAGTCAGAAACTGAGGAGACCATGGGAAAGGGGTGGTGCTGGTGTCGGGTCCCACAGCTGGTTGAAGAGAGCTAAGGCATTAACTCCTTAACTCCCACCAGGAGCCTAGAGCACCTCTGCTGCCTTTCATCAGGTCTCTGTGGCCCTGTGACCCAAATGACCTCATATGGCAAAGTTTAGTAGAAGGTCAGAATTTGGGGTCTTTCCGTTATCAGTAAAATCAGTACATTTCTGGCACCTCTGTCCAGAATATTCTTTGAAAATTGGCAATTTGGTGAGTGTCACTTCCAAGTTTCAAAAGCAGGTGAAGAAATACCATCTGATGAAACACGAAAACGTGCTGAATGTAGAACAACTTTTTGCTGTTAGTCAAAACAGACTGTTTTCTGTAGTCTGTTGGAATATTTGTTCTCATTTATCTATGACTATGATTCAGACTGCTGAAAGCAACAAGGTTACAGTTTCCCTCAGGTGAAATAACGTTTGGCAGAAAGCTAAGGGTGAGTATGTGGGTGAAGTATGTGGGGTAATGCAAAAAAATTATGGGCAATTTTCTTTGGGGGTGGGCAGTGGAATGCAGCCAGGCATGCACATGAGATAAGGTCTATATTTGAACATGTACAACACATCTAAATGGTAATGAACTACTTCAAAATGGGGGAAAAAACTTTTCTTTTCAGACAGACTGTAAACGAACAACTTTAAATAGCTCTTTAAAAATTTGCCTAGACTTTCTGCAAAGCAGATATTTTGTAATTATCCTGTCAGATTTTCAATAGAATTCTGACAAGCACAAAGCAATTATCATTTCTCATACCCTTCCCTTTAATCTGTCCAAACTATGTACTTGGCTGGCAGGAATTTCATCCTCCTAATTATGATGTGAAGTTGCTATTAAAACCAGGAAAGAAAGAAAAAAAAAAAAAAACA
>VXAL01006212.1:64131-83217 GCA_013399475.1 Chauna torquata
TGATAGTAATTTCAATGCTCTATAGATAGGAAATTGAGGCATGAAGTGGCAAAGTTTTGGCAAAGGTCAGCTTAAGAGCCATCAAGACCAATACTTCTGGATTCTGGTTTAGTGGTCTCTTCCCTCCCTACCCGCAGTCCTGCACTCCGTTCCTCTCTTGGTTGGTTGGTTTTGAGAGGTGTTTCTGTCAGTATCATATTTGTCTTTTGGAACTGCAATGGTGCAAACCATATGCAACCCTTCTCACAGATAGGCCTGTTCATATGCATTGCAACCATTAACTTACTCAAAGAATAATGAATTTAGAAGTAGCCACTGGAAAATTTTAAGGTAATTAAAAATTTAATCTTCATGTTGTTTTTTAGACCAGAACACCCGCATTTTCATCTGCAGACACAGTCACATATCTGTTTTAGCTGCAACCATATGCACATTCAAATTTTCAAGAGCAAAGAAATTACTATCAGCGAATACATGCAGCTGAGAGCAAAATCAAGTGGATGAGTCAACAGAAGATGACCTGTCTTCTTAAAAGCACATCTGCAGTTTTCAGCGTACAGTACTCAATCACTGAAAGGTTGCAAAGTCATATTTAGTTGATATATTTGTACGTTAATTAATTATGATTTGTCTGAAACTATTGTGGAATGCTTACCATTATGTTTGAAACACAGCAGATATAAGCACCTCAGGTACATATAAAATATGAATGGAAGAGACCTATTAAGATACCTAGCTCAGCTTCTCTTGGGCAGTACTCTTTTCTATGGTATGGTAAGTGGCATCGGGTATCACACACCAGCAAGGGTTCCAAGCAAAGGGTACAACTTCAGTATAATAAAGCAAGGAAAAATTATAAATTAGGGCAATATTATCTCATTATTCACAAACATAATCTTCTGAAATCAAGGAGATATTTAGAAGAGAACTGAGAGGGACCTACTTGGTTTGCTGAATCCAGTCCCCCATAGTACAGAGAAATACAACTTACATAAGCTCCTGAACTGCATCTTAGAAGTAGCCAGGGACTGTCTCCCACAGAACTTATGGGAAACCAGAAATAAAATGTCTTTTTTTTTTTTTTTAAGAATATGCACTAACAGATAATGCTATCAAGAAATTTATTTCTAGATACTTACTAAAATCCCATGAAGCTTAGCAAGATCTGCCTATTAACAGGCAGATGCACAATTTCCAGCTGGAGGGTGTATACTCTTTAGAGCATTTTGGTGGGGATTCTTCCTTCCCTATATGCAATTTATTCTTCCACATACCTTGCAGAAATCCCCAGCACAGCAGTATTTGTACCATAGTATAATAATTCCATATAGTTATATTTGAACTCAAAGGACTACCTTTTTGCACAATCTAGCTACCTAGAAATGTCTTTTAAAGCATAATGCTCTCCCCTTCCCTGTACGTTTGTTATAGAAGTAGTCAAATAAAACTATCTTTAAAATATCTAGGTGTTTCTGAAAAATAGCTACTTTAAAAATAGTAAAGGCTTCAGTTCAGAATTTATACAGACTTTTCTGCCTGCAAGCACCTTTTCACTGCCAAGAAATCCTTGAAAATCAGCAATGTGAAAATGAAAATGAGGAACAGATTCAGTTCTCACGAGAATCTCCAGAGTGAAAGTTTTCAAAATCATCTCTATTAAATTATATAACACACCTATTGAAACCTTTTGGCAGGAGTATTATCTAGTTGCTTAATCTATGTGAAAGGATTTACAAAAATGCCCATCAGCTTCGTCTCTAGGCACTGCAGAGAAATATGGATTCCAGAAGTTTGAAACATCCAGATTATTCTCCAAGGCAAAGGAGCTTGATATTCACAGCTGTATGTTTGTTTGCTTGATCTCTCTTCAGAACATTGATTCCAGGCTAGCCACATAACTCTATTCAGTATGGAAACAGTCACAACAGACATATTCTTAACTCTGGTCCTGTTACTTTGTTTCAGTTAATATGGCTTTTATTTACAAGAGTATTTTCATTCCAAAGGCCCTAAAAGTAAACTCTCTAAATGGAAAGTATTGTAATTTCATATGTAACGGCTTTATTTCAGTGCAGTTCTTCCCAGTGTGTATTATGATAGCAGACAAGAGAAACTGAAACTTCTACATTAATGAGAAGTACCCTGGCTACCTCAATAGCAAAAAAATCTTCCAGTGTCTCAGGTTTTACAGACTCAGAGCACAGAGGTACAGACTACATGGCTTTCAATACCTGAGATGACTGCGTGGGCATTTTTATTACATCTCTGTTCTTCTATGGAATGCTTTTCAAGCTAAAAGACTTTAGTTGATGAACACAGCAAGTTACATTTTCATCTTCTTTATGTTAATACTACACAAAAGACTGTGCTTTGCAAGGTTAATTTCAAGTCCAAACTCACAAGGGAATGAGAATAATTAGACCCATTTAAGAGAATTCTCCCCTCTGGCAGAGCTGATTGAATTATTTATACATTATCTTTTCATATAATTGTACCTAGAATTGTGTAAATGTTTCTTTTTTCTAACTTTCAATAAGTTCATAATACATGTTTTTCAAGTTGGATACACCGCCTGCACCTGTCGCCACAGAGAATGGTTCGTTTTTAAAATGCTTCAATGAGAAATGAATCCAGAGGGAAACAGAAGCATGCAATTTAAAAGCTTCCACAATGACACCATACTGATTAAAACTCATCAACTGAAGAAACAAAATTAGTAGGACAATATATCTTGGACTGAATCTTGTTACCCACTTCCACAGGAAAAACTTCATTGACTGCAGCTGCATTACGCTAAAATGTGAGTGCTACTTAGCTGAGTCTCAGTTCTGTGATGCAACCCTTTAGCTGCAATTTAATATTCCTTACTATAGTTCCCAGGTCCCTCTTTGCCGAAGGATCTCAGATTCCAGATAAAACCTGAAAATTCTAATGGCATAAACTGCTAGGTTGAAAAAGGAAATCTGTCTGATGATGTTAACATTAATTTCGGCTCTACTAAGTGCTCTTTCTCTCTTCAACAGTAACAAACTTGGGAAATCTTGAGATTATGAGATTTTAAATGTCATTCCTGGTACAAAATGGTTATTTGTTTGCTACAATCAGAAGAACAACAGTCCCAAGTAGACTGGAAAGCAAGTGACTCTGTGGAGATCTATGAAAAGACATCTTTGTACTGTTGTAAAATTCTAAGTGTCTTTTATAGTTGTGTCACCTCGCTCACTCTACAAACATACGAATATACTGAAATCCTAGTGCTGTTCTTTAATGTACTATTAAAGGTTCTAACACAGCTTTTATGGGCTCAGGATTTCATGCTATTCTTTATCATCTGCTGCAACTCCAGACAATTTTCTTTTTTGTTTTTGCAATTCGCTGTATGGTTCTAAAAACCAAGAGTATTTTAATGCCTCTGGCTATGTTTTTCCTTACCTCTGCAGCAACTACATAATGGGTATGCATCTCTATTTGGGGACAACTGCTTTAGAGAAGATGGAGGGCTAGATAAAGGAGAAATCCATTAAAAGCATAACTGAATCACATACTTATTCATTCAAATTGTGTATGGACAGGAGTGATAAGTAAGAAAATTAGGTATTCTGATTAACAAATTAATATTTTTATTAAACAATAAATCTGCAGTGGAGTAATTACCCAAGGCTATAGCTATGCTCAAATCACTTTAAATTAACTTCCTTAAAAACAATTCCAGAAAAAGGAAAGGACTGGTCTTTGCCAAGAATGCAAAGGCCTCAGCTATAATTAGTTTTTCACAGCCAGGCTCAACTCTTTCAATTTATTTATTTTTGGAGGGCAGCTAGATAGGGAATATTTTCACAGTTCTATCCCATGCCCTGAAGACACTGATATCTGATCCTCCAGCCATATATTGTTTGCTTTCGCTACAAGGTACATTTCAGCATTCTGGCAGGATGGTCTCAGACAGTGATTCAATGCTAAAGTACTGTTTAACTAGCTCTGATACCTCTCCTTTAGCTATCAGATGTGCTCTTTCATCCAACTCTGGCTGATAGTCAAATTCTTGACATATAAGTCAACTTAAGGTGATGAGAACAGTTAAAAAGCAATGGTTTCTGACAAGGATCATAAGGTATCCTTGGGCAAGAAACAAAACCAAACAAAAGTTTCAAAGACTACTTTTGCAAATTTATTCATGGTTTTCATAGCTCCCTGAATCTGGTATCAGAGTCTCCTACAAGATGCTGAGACTTCTCTGTATTTGATGCATTGTTTAATTACATGACCATGGAGTCAGTGTAGTCCCCAGTCTAGCAGTCAGAGAATTCTTTCTTCCTTTTATATTCTTCTTAATTATTATTTATCTAGTATTACATATCCAATTAGTGTGGACCCCTACAGAATCTAAAACAGTTGAAAGAAAAATCAGGTTTTATTTGATCATTGATATCTCATAATACTGCTTAACAGCTCCATTAAAATGACGATTGGGTTTTATTCTAAGTTAGACTTGCCTTACTCCAGTTTAATGTATATTAAATATTCTTTTTATGGTGCATATGTAATTTTGATACTGGAACTCTGTCTAGCTTTGCTTGTACACGTCAGTAATGTTTGGTATGTAGTTCATATTTTATCTCAACTAAAGTGGTTACTGGACTTCACAGAAATCATCACAGTTTGAGGCTTAATTTAACATTACAAACATACAAAGTAAATGCCAATTGACCCGTAGAAAAAAAATGTAAGGAAAGAGAGGCCACAGTACATTTCACTATAGCTTTTTTCCTCCAAAAACACTGATTAAATTTACTTTAACTCTTACCTTGTCTAACAGAGATTCAGTCACCCTCCTAGCTCTTGTATCTCCTAGGATGATGCCTGAACTTTTCATATTTGTAAACACAGGCTATTCCAACCCACCTGACTACAAATCCGTATCTCGATTTCCAGTGGGGTTTATTTTGGGTAACATTATTTGTGAACTTCTCAGCACAATATGGAAGTCCTTCTTCCAACAACTACAGAAAAACAAGAAGATTTTTACTTTCATGCAGTCCCACCAAGAGGAAAATAGAAGGAGAATATCAGAATGTGGGTGGGTCAGAGCTTTAGACGAGAAATAACATACATATTCTTCACCTTGACAGTGGCAAAACCTCCTTCTTTCCTCCTCAGTCGCTACTCTAATCACATCAAAGAGTACAGTCATGCTTGCTTTTCCAGGTCAAACTAATACTAGTTGAAAAAGTGCAAAAATACTGTGTGAAAGAGCCCAACTTCAGGCAATCATTTATAAACTTGATGTATTTGTTAAGCTTTGAATGATCAATGTGGAAAAAGCATGAAAGCTCTAGTCAGACATGAAAGACACTTCATGCCTCACTACAGAACAGAAGTTTATCCTCTATTTTTCCAGGCATCTGAAAAAGGCAACCTGAACTGCTTATATTTAATGTGAAGACTCTTTCCAGAAATGACAGATTATTTTTCACAATTTCAAAAATTCTCTTAAGTACTCTTAAGCACCATCGCATCTGTACAGGACAGCACTTTCTTAGGGTCCCATTAGCAGCACTTTATATGCTTCTTGCTGGAGCTTGTTCCTATTGAGCCTCAGGACCCAGTCGGTGACAGTGTATGACCCATGATCTGTTGCCACTCACACATGTGGTTCTTTGCTGACATAGTTAGAAAGATTCAGCATTAGGGATAAGAACTATATAAGAACCTGCCAATCTATTAATTACATATTAGCAAAACTAAACACTAAATTACCTCTGTGTACACAATCCTCAAGTTACTGGGTGATTTGGTATCTACAGTTGTATGGATAATTTCAAAATTACTTATGTTTAATGTCGAAAAAATCTAAGCTGAAAGATTTCAAACCCTAAAGTTAACAGGTAAAGTCAACAGAAAGTGCAATTTTGCAGAGCTTTGAAAATCAGATCACTTAAAAATAACCTGAAAATTATTACTAATTATTGCTAAATAGCTAACCATGAATTTCCATCTAGCATAGTCATTTTTTCAAATGAAAAACTTCTCCATTGCTCAATAACAGTAATTTAAAAGGAAAACTCTTGGCAGGGATAAACAGGCTTAGGCACTACAACCATTTTCATCCAGCCCATCATCACACAACTACGTATTGGCAATGTAAAGATTCACTTAAGTTGATACCAAAGTATTTGCTTCTGGTTACCTTCTGCAATGTTAGAATTATCAAATATATTTAAAAAACCCTCAAGTATTTTGCTCTGTCCAGTAAAGCAAGAGATCCCTAGCAAGAAACCTCTGTTGGTGCTCAATGAAATTCTGTCCCATTACATCATGGCAGTTATACAGATCTCTATGGAGCAAAGATACACTGACTTATATGTTCCCCAAATAAAACAATTTTCCTATGGGATTTCTCTCTCCTGAAACAGTTTGCCATTTTATTTAACATAGAATTAGAGTATAGATGGAAGTAATGGAAAGTGGGATCTCAGCACTCAACATTCAGATTCTAGGTTGAAATTCCAGAAAACCTATTTGGCTCTAACAATCTTTTTTTAATTGAGTATAAAGTGGGGCTAAGACTGACTAACTTCAAATTTTTAGTGCAATTATTTTGAAATATTTCTACTGCAACGTATTTCATTGCATTAAAATATAACAAGCACTTCAGTAATAGAGAGGAGGAAAGATCTCTATCATGGCCAGTTTACAGTTTAATTATCGGTAGATGAAAAATGGCAATGTAACGAAGAACCTAACAGTTAAGTGTTGATACTTGGTGTGAACTTTGTGTATTCAAAAGTTTCATATAATAGAATTGCTTTATTTTTTCTTTTCATTCTTTTTCTTTTCCATACTATTCTTCCCTATGACTTAAGCCTAGTCAGTATCTCCAGTAGTCTACCTCATTTATAGCATAATTCAACATTCATCAAAATGCACAGAAAACCTCCAGTTAACAGTACTCAGATGTGAGTTAGTGTCATGGTTTAGGCTGGGACACAGTTAATTTTCTTCGTAGAGGCTCACACAATGCTGTGTTTTGGATTTTTGATGAAAATAGTGGGGATGCTTTTGGTTGCTGCAGAGCAGTGTTTACACAGAGCCAAGGACTTTTTTGCTTCTTGTGCTGCCCTGCCAGTGAGGAGGCTGGGGGTGCACAAGGAGCTGGGAGGGGACACAGCCAGGACAGGTGACCCAGACTGACCAAAGAGATATTCCGTACCATACGGCGTCATGCTCAGCAATAAAAGCTGGGGTAAAGAAGGAGGAAGGGGGGAGGTTTGGAGTGATGCCATTTGTCTTCCCAAGAAACCATTCATTACACGTGCTGAGCCCTGCTTTCCTGGAAGTGGCTGAACACCTGCCTGCCCATGGGAAGCAGTGAATGAATTCCTTGTTTTGCTTCGCTTGTGCGTGCAGCTTTTGCTTTACCTAGTAAATTGTCCTTATCGCAGCCCATGAGTTCTGGCACTTTTACCTTTCTGATTCTCTCCCCCGTCCCACCTGGGGAGAGTGAGCAAGCGGCTGTGTGGCACTTAGCTGCCTGCCGGGGCTAAACCACAACAGTTAGGTGTCAAAATCTTTATTTTTACTACCATCAACTCTCAGTTTCACTAGAAGGACAGTATTACCCTGCTGAAAAAATGGAGACTAAAGAGTGCATTTCATCAATCCAGAATCTAGTCAGCTTGTTGAAATGAGCTTTTTTTTTCCCTCAGTTATTCACACAGGAGTGTTTTAATTAGGAAAGCAAAGCAACTATTTCTCAATAGCTACACTTTAAAAGAGCTTGCCAAACATACTGCAATCCTTTCTGCAATCTCCTACTTCTGACTTACAGACATGATTTCAGCTTTGCAGACATCTTCGTTTTGCCTTTAAAGGAAAGAGACAGAGATAATGCATGTGGGAGAAGGAGAGACTGTGGGAAGTAAAGAATACAAGAACATCACAAATTGGAGGAAAAGCTCCTCAAATTTTGCTGGTAGCAACTCTGCTAGAATATGGCTTCCTGGTACAGTATATATCTTTTAAACATGATGTAGATCGGCAGAACCCTTCTTGATAGAATAGGAAGTGCTAAAATGTATTATACAGAGCTCTCAAAAGAAGAGAAATAATGCCTGCAAACTCTCCAAACAGAAAGTGTACGCTTGAGGAGAACAGAGCTAGGGGTGGGGGGCAGGAGCAGGTTCTCATGCAGTTCAGGCATTTTTTCAAGAGCACGCAAAATGCATTGTGAATAAAGATTGTGCGCAGTCATCATGTCTGAGGAATTTTTATAGAAACAACCTTCTCTCACTCAAGGGCGTAAACCTGCCAGCTTCCAGGTCCACAAACGCCAAGAGAATACTGCATATTTGCTTTCAGCTTAGCATTCAAATGCATAGCACTGAGGCAGGTCACAGGAATTTTGTAATCTTCCCCAGCCTGCAGGCTGCCCCCAGAGCATGGTGTTATGTGCCCTGTGTTACTCAGATGCACATTGGAATGCCACGAACTTGGTCTCCATGTATGTACTGTGCTATTTTGGTTTTACTATTTCTTTGCCTTTTTGTCGATGTTTACTTCTTAAGCAAATTAACTTCCCCAAGATACAGTGCCTAACGATCTGACTATCCAAGATATGCTTCAAATACTGGAATACATTAGACTATAAGAAGGCCCTATAGTGATTTGCTAATTAGCTTAACCCTTTTGGGACACAGAAGAAGGAATTTTTTATTAAAACGGGATAACACTGGTCTATATTGATCTGACTGAGAAATGAGTATTTTAGTCAAGATGAGTCTCAAGATGAGTACATGCTGGAAATGGTGATGTTGTTTCCATAGCAATGCCATGACAGCCTCTAGAGTGAAATAGTGTGCTACCAGGAAATGAAGGGAGTTCAAGTGCTATGAGCTACACAGTTCTGTGGGCGATCCAAATACATTCTCATAAAGAATATTTAGTGCAACTAGATAGTCCAAAGATTGCCACTGATGAGAAGTAAGCCTTATCATTATGCTTCCAGCAGTCTTGTTTTCCTGTTCACTACATCCAAGACGATGTATCTAAAGGCTTAAGCTATGGGCAACACTGCTAAGCCATTTCAGACAGAACATTAACAAATATAGCAACCTTTACTTCACTTCTTTTCCAGTGAAGAGTATCATCTATAATTAAGGACACTGACTCTCGTTCTCCATAACACAACCAAACACATAAAACCTTTCAGCTAAGAAAAGCCTCATATGCATAATTATTTACCAGCTGACCTTCCCCTTTCCTTTCCTCTCACCTCCTCCTCTCCCTTGCCTCCTCCTGCCCAAACAATACTGAGCAAATCTGCTTGCAAGTGGGAAGCAATGTACAGAAGTCTTGCATATTCCTCATGAAAATTTACACAGCCACAGCATAAAACTCACTTGTCTGCTTTTCACCCCAGTTAGTGTTTATGCTAACAAAAAAGCAAACCAGAAAACAACTAATTGTATTTTATTTGCCTAAGGCTTTATCTAAAGCACATATTCTACCCAAATTTTGCAAAGCTGAACTAAAATATTTTCCAAGGGAGCCAGAAAGAGAATTAAGATCTGCATTGCTTTGTCTTTCTGTTTTCAAAGAAATGAATAATTCTCAGTGATTTGTAAAATTGCTAAGATAACGGCTATAACCCAAATGTTCTCAAATCAAATTCTGCAAGACAAACTATTCTACTTGGAAAAAAACCCTAGCATATCACTGCTAATCCAACAGTTTTTATTCAGCCTTTCCCATGTAATTTGTAAAAATGTTCAGACATGAGCTGAATGTCCAGAAACTCTACCACTGTATTTGTTGTGTCATTGTCACAACCAGCCTCTTGGGTAAACAGATTGCCGTTCATTATACGGAGCAGTGCTGTCTCTGAGGGGAAGCAGAAAGACAATACGTATCACTGCCAGATCCCTTATTAACAAATGCCACTTCAGACCAAAACATTTTCTATTTATTGTTTTAAACATGTACTTCAAGGAATCAATCCTTGCTGTTGTAAAACAGCAAGATGTTTCATTTCCATTTTACTTCTAGTAAAAAGGCGTGAAGTAAGAATTTTTAAAACTGCCTGAGCCTTCTCTTGCCTATCCTGTTAACCGTGTAGCAGAAGGCACCAAGCCCAGCAACATTCATTTATAATTTAAACTGTTTGCTTGGCAGACTTTTTTTATCTTAATATGTCTAGTCCTAATTGCAACTTGCACATCCGATGCTTTTACCAGAAGCCAATCTACTTCCAGGAGAGTTTTATGTAATTGGGTTTTCTGTAGGAAAAAAATGCAGTTTCTTTATTGGATAGATTTCAAAATCTAGTGGAAAATGTGCCCCTGCAATTTTACAAGGACTTACAAGGCCCTATATGGAGACAAAAAAAAAAGGAAAAGGAAAAGGAAAAGGAAAAGGAAAAGAAAGAAGAAAGAAGAAAGAAGAAAGAAGAAAGAAGAAAGAAAAACAAAGATACCTGTAGAAAGTCTGATGCAAGTTTAACTTACTCATCCCTTTCTTCCAGTTCCTTGGTCTTCCGGTAATCCCTTCATATAAGCAATATGCTATATCTATTATTTTGGCATGCCTACCTCAACTTTTCAGTTTGTCAAAGAGCTGAGTAAACGTAATATGCCTGATGATCTGGATCAGACAACAGAGCACAGGTACAATCTCTATTGGCTGAATCAGAAGTGGATATAGTCAATTTAAGTCAGACTACACTCATGAATATGTACAAGTATCCAGGTGCAAAAGTCGATCTGCTGCCACTGTGGCCAGTGGGGCAAAAACTGTTTGCCCCCTAACATTAACCATCTCTTTACCAAATGTTCTCTTCTATCGCTGCCTAAACTCTCTCATCACAATCCTGCCAGGTGCTCATTCATGCGTACCTAAAAGAAGCAGCAAGATCTGTGTCTGAATCCAGGATAGAAATCCAGTTATCCCAAAGTTATCCATGTAAGTACCCCAAAGCTGTTGTCTCAGATACAACAAAAAGTTTCCCATTCTAAAACTCAGAAACATAGTCTGAATTTCTCCCCTCATCAGCAGTCTTAGAACATCCTTAGAAATTGAGCAGGCTATTATATGTCTAGTGTTTTAAGAGTTAAATCAATGATTCAATCACAAACTCTAAAAAACTTACTTATCAGTAAATATTCCACAACAGGAACGGCTGATGCTTGAAACACAGTCCACACAGCTGTGACTTGTAACTGAATACAATAGCTGAGGCACACAGGAGCAGAAGCAGTAACATCCTAAACAGTTGTTCAGTCTCAAATACTTTAGATGTCCATGTTGTACCTTCAAGACATATGGTAGCAGTTAACTATGGTAAGACTGCCTGTTTTCCAGCTCTTCACAGGTATACTGCTGGAATTTGAAGCACCTTTAGAGGCCAAGCACTTTGGAAGACTGCATATAAATGTTTTAATTCAAAAGGTAAATGAAATTAAATGTTGTTAAACAGGCTATAAAATTTATAGTTTTCATAAGCAATTTCTTTAAACTTTCTGCCTCAGTCTCCGCATCCACAGAATAGCAGACAAATTTATCCATCTACCAGCCTCTTACTCTTTTGTGAGGATAAGTTGATCAGTATATATAAACGGTTTGAAAATAAAAGGTTCTGCATAAATGCTAAGAATGATTTTCCACCACCACATTCATAAAACTTCTGTTCTGATTTTTCAATACTTCTATAGTAAGCCTTTTATTTTCAAGGATTTACATACACTTGGGGTTTAAAAATTCATTTGGGGCTGATATTTCAGTCAGTAAGCTCTTAACCATGGGAAAAGACTTAATAAAAACTGATGTTGTCCTCATGAACTATAATAAATATCTGTTTTTTTTTTAATTGTCAGAAACATTTCTCTTGACAATCCTTATTTTATAAAACAGCTTTTAACACAAAAAAAGGGACTGCCAAAAGCAAAGATATATAAGTATTCTGGAGTGTGATCTGGTTATCATATACAGACACACAGAGATTGTTGTGCTTGTTCTGCTTTAGAAGAAAGAGGAAGAAAACACACAGTATGCACCTACAAAAGCATCCAGGACAGACACAAGACTGGAGGGTGAAGCTACAGAGAGAAGGACATTGTAAGAAACCATGCTGCTACTCCATACAGGCATGCTGGCACTCTGTTCTCTTCTATGAAACGATGGAAGTACAGTTGCTTGGATATCAATGGCAGACACTGCTGTACTTTCAAGGGCCATGTAGAAATTGGTCCTAAGAACAATTTTATTAAAGAAGGCACAATTGAGCTCACTTAATCTAGACAGGTGAAAGACAGAAAAGGAATATCTCCTCAATTTGTTCCCAAATTCATATTACCTACAATCTCCAAGGGTAAAGGCACCTGTCATTTCATACTGCAAAGGTAGTTCCATTTGGTTTTTGTTTTTAAGGACATCAAGAGTTTTTTGATTTAATGAAAATTTCTCCTGTGACTTTAACAGAGCATAGGCCAAGATCCATAGATGAACAAGCCTATGAAGGAAGAAACATGAAAGACCACAAGGGACTGGAAGTACACTCCTTCACATTGGTATTTTCTTTTAGGAATATGTCCCCACCAGAACAATTTTGATTTGACATCTAATAGTCCCTTATACAAATCCATGGAGAAATATTCTTCCAATTCCTTTTGAAATTCAAAAAAAAAAAAAAAAATCACAAAAGGAACACAATATTCTGAGCTGGCCCTATAACCTGTTTCATGTTTTACTGGTCCCTTTATTTTCTGCAAAACACAGAGAATCACTTTTCTTGGCTCCATTTTGTTCTGCTCCTCCTGCAAGCCACCCCACTGCAGTGCAGGGGCAGCCTCACAGATGGCTGGAATGATCCTACAACACAGCTTTCAGGATGATGCCAGCACTTGATACTGCAACGAATGCACTAACCCCAAACACAACTCACATGACACAGCTAAGCCTAACCCCCAAACTGTGCACATCTCACACAAGGGTTTTGTGAAGAAGGATGATGGAGAACAGCGGACACAGACAGGGTAAGGACAGACCTTTCAGCAAAAAGAAATGTGGGGTAGCTCAGCATGAAATGTCTTCAGGAAATAACAGTACAGAGTATGCTAGTCAGGTGGATAGTTATTCAGTCGACATCAGTTTCCTGTTTACTTGTCATTAACCAACTCCAAGACTATTTTTCACACAGAACTCCCTGAATTTTGCAACCTCTTAGCTGTCTTTTATATCTGAGCATTTTCTGTTACACATACTGCAAATTCTGATAAGTGTAAGGTATATTTTTAAATCTGCAGAAAAATATTTTAAAATGGCTCTCTTAAGCCCCACTAATGCTATCAACACTGAGCAAGGAACCACAATAAAGGATACTGAAGCTTCTATCTGTGATTGCTAAATGCCAGAGGTTAATCCTGAGATCATCTGCTGACATGTATGTCTCACAGTCACTGTTGACAGATATTGAGTTGACATGATAGGTGTGACCATTAGCAAAGATTCTCCGGGGAGTGACTTCTACCATCAAATCCATAGGCTTCAATACAGGCACCTGCCAAAAAACAAACCAGAAACCAGAAGAAGAGTAAGATTTTAAATAATTTCTTTGCTAGCATGATGAGAGTCCGATGGAGAGTAAGCATTCAAATACTGTGATATTATAAAACCTCTCAGAGGTGTATGCAAATTGAATTTCTCCATGGATGAATAGCTGGGCAAGGCCACTTCTGCCAAGGGGGAAGGGACAGACACAAGAGCTGAGGAGAGCTAGGAAAGCTTGGACCATTGGAAGAGAAGCACTGGCAGCTTCCACAGTACAGACCAGTCCCACAGCAGGAGCTACTGTCCCACATATGCAGGAGGTTCTGGCTCTAGTAAGCAAACAATGAACTCCTAGTATTTTGATTTTCCTAAAGAGTTTGTTGTCTGCTGCAAATCACTTACAGTATTTCTTTTGATGTCTCCATCTCAAAAAAAGTCAAGTGTCAAAAAGATTATAATCTCTGCAGAACACAATAAATGAACTCTTAGAAAACAAAGCCAACTGATCATTGCACCCTTGTATTTCCCTGTGTGTCACTTCGGTGTCATGCTTCAATATCTGCACAATGCCAATTTATTCCTTGTTGGTAAAGCATTAAACACAGAAAGGCTGTGATCCTTGATTGGGACTATTTGATGTGGTTGAACATGCACCAGAAACAATCTATCATACATCAGTCCACAAGATCATTTAAAGAGGAACAGAGAGAGGTTAAAGCTTTGAATTTAACTTGCTGCTAAAGGAACAAAACAATGGTTCTCTGAATTCTCAGGTTACAAGCAACCCTAAATGGTTTTGTTTGCTTAATCACAGGGAATAGGTATTCCATTCTACATGAATTCCATTCATGTAGATCTTTAGACTTCGGAGGGTTTTCTTCACAATACATACATACCAACATCAGTTGGTTTGGAGGTGGGAGACTTTTTAACATTGATGAAATAGTAGCATCCATACAACATAGCTTTCCAGTTCTAATCTTTACCCACTTCCTTTGGAAAAACACCTGAAGTGAATTCAGCCATTAAAGTCTGAGAGCAAAAATCTATTACGATATCATACTTGCTTATATGAGCTCCATGACTGCATTCATCAGCAATGCAGAGCCTCGCATTCACTGGAGCACAAACTACGGCAAATCCCACTCTTCAGAAAGGAGATAATTCTTTTATACTACTGTAATAAAGATGAGACTGAAATTTGCTGTACTGCCTAATTCAGTTACCCTGAATGAGGTGAGTACACTGTTTAATATTAAGTAGACTGCTTCCAGCACACAAGGTTCCAGAATCCTGCGTGAAAATATGTTAAGTCATCTTGAGAGAATTTTATCAGGAAGAATAAAACTGATGACAAACTCTCGGAACATTTCTGTGCTGGTCACTATATCATAAAGCATTTGTGACTTGAAAAACTTGCTACAGATTCAAGACCATACAGTCAGCTAAAACTTCAATGACAATAATCATATATATGCTTAGTGCTGCGTACATATTTAAATCTTTTACTGAGTTAGTGCCCATGACTACCTTCTTCGTACAGGAACAGCTGGATTTTGGACAAAGACAGCAGCTTACCTGTAGTGATGTTACTGTAGAAAGATCTTTAAGTTTTCCTTCTTCATCTTTTAAGTTGTACCCCTCTGGTCTCTTATCTCTTTCAGTAATTTTCCATAACTTGATTGTTTTATCTTTAAAAGAAAAGACAGCTTTCTGTCAGCATAGGAATACTGAATGTGGTTACTCACCTTTCACAAAATATTCCTTAAAGAAGTTTCTGCACTTTGACTTAGCCAAGTTCCATGCTGAAACAGTCTGGGTCACTGAATTTTATACAACCAACCAATGTTGCCAACTGAAAAAAAGTACTCATAAAGCACATCCCATACCCTCTAGCGAGTCAGAAGGTCCTGACTGCTGACAGACCCTGCAGAGCACATGCTGCTCACATATCCAACTCAGCAGTTTGCAGGTGGTATAGACCTAAAACACTCATTGCTCACTGCTAAAGGTCAGTCTTGACAATTTGACTTTGCCAGGAAATAATCTTGATACTAAAGCCAGTTTGCTAGGTTACTTCTGAACCACACAAGAAGAGAGACCAATGATACCTGCCTGGCAGGCTGTGGGACTAGGCAGTGATGTATTGGTATAACATCATGAGTTCCAGCAAAGAAATGACTGTGTGACATACGAAACATTTTGCCCTCCTAACAAGGGAAACCAGCAGGAATAACTGAGAAGAAAATGGAGAGTAATGTTTTGCAAGGGTAAGAGAGAGAAGTGGGTAGAAAAATATATTAATCTCACAGGAAATGGAATTAAACCTAAGCCCTCCCTTTTTCATGATAGGTATGACGATCATGAAGCATATGATAACAGAATAAAGATGACTCTTGTTTAGCAAAGAGCTTATAAAGCCAACGAATAGTTTAAAACATTTTGGATGGAGTTTCTGCTCTATTTTGTAGTTGTATATTAAAGCTGCAGATTTCCCTGATACTGTCTACTCCCAACCTGTCAACCCTAGGCAGAAAAATAAATGCCAGGTCTTCCTCCGAAAAAAATTTAAAAAACTAAATATATCTGTCCCTGACCGTCTAATAGTTGTTTTACACATCTGTTCATGGAGCAGCCAAAGACTTTCCAAAGCTTCTGCACTTCAGGTGCCACCACAGCCTTTTTTAAACTCTATTCCTGCATCATTTCACTTTTTGTCCCCTTTTCTTCTTTCACCTCTGTTTCCTCAAAATTCTTTCCCCAGTGTGGGTGATCCAAATACTTCTTTCAAATGCTAGTACAAATTATTTTAAAGGCAGTATATATGAATACACAAATCACTTCTCATTTCTATAGCAACTTCAACTTTGACCTTTTTTTATTTTAAAAATCAATCAATCGCTCCACTGCTCTGAGTGTTTTTACCATTACGCATCTCCTAAAGATATTGATATGCTAACTTTCAAGCAACAAAAATATTACAGTTGATCAATCTACAGAACAAGAGGTTATTTCAATTTGCAGCTGAAGAACTCCATTTAAATGTTCAACACATTTCATTTGCATCAGTCACATTAATTACTAAAAATGCATATAGGCTATATCATGTACTTAGGACTTTTATTACATGTAAATAGTGCTTTCCTGCTTATCTAGTCTAATATTTATAAATATAGCAATTATAAAATATGTAAGAGAAAATGCAAAATGTGTTTTCCACTGTTGGACTTCACTGCTATTGATAAACCTATCCCTTTCCTGAGCGAAAACTGTTTTTTAGTGGTTAAGGATATCATGTGTTGGTTTTCTTCTTCATCTGCCTTATGGGCTTTAAAAACTCCCTGGAAATTCTAAGCATGCTTATGTTTCACAAAATACAGAAATATCTTTGTGAGGTTCAGTATTCCTTCAGTCTCAAGGGTGCTGTGAAGTTTAAATTAATTAATGTCTGGTAAGAAGTCTGAAATCCTCAGATGAAAGGATCTGTAGGGGTCAAATTCTGATCTACCCAATGTAGCTCACATTAGAGGTGGTCCCCATACATTCTGATACAAAAGATACCAATGAATCTTAATAATTTATTATTATACTACAAAATTTGTTCAGTTTACAACGCAAACCAGGAATTTGCTAACTGCAAGCACTGCAAATCTACAGTGGGATTTGAAAGCCTTGGTGGTTTCCTTCTGCCTCCATTAATTAATACGCTGCAACCAAAGCTTAGCTGATAACTTGTTGGTAACGTGTGAACCGGAAAGGAACCGAGATCCCCCCTGACAGAGAGGTGACCTGCAGGAACAGACGAAAGTTCTCCTTAAAAGGATGGAAATGTATTTGGACAGGTGCAGACCTGTCAGGTCTCATTTACTGAGGGTGAGATTTAGATGGACTCTCCCGTCATGCTCCCTAACACAGGGATGCTCATTTCAGCAAGTTCAGTGGGCACTGTCCACTTGTACCTGGGCAAAGAACATGCTCTGCAGAAGTTTTATAGGATGCTGTTTCACAGTTCTCATTTTTCTGACCAAATTGTACTTTAGATCCTAAACTAGCAGAGGGCAAGACTTCAAAAGTTGCATTAAAATACCAGGCTCAGAAATAGGTAAATATAAGCCAGTACTCAAGGGTTTTCCACAACTGGTCCAATGCAAGCATGTATGGCAGGTAACGTCTTCATTCTCTGCAAGTCAGGGAAAATAGTATTATCCCCTTCTAATAGGCATGGAATTGACATACATCGCAAATGAATTCTCATCAAAAGCCTGTGAGACAGCAAAGAGTTCAACACGGGCCTTCTGTATCCTAAAGTTAAAACTATTTTCACGAGTATGCCATGAGATGAATCTTCAGACTTCAGCCTTACTGTGCCAGGACAGCAGGAATCCTCCTTGACACAGAAAAACATTTTGCAATCCAAAGCCAACATCCACAGGCTATGCCCATGGCACCGTTTCTACTCTCCTCATCATAAAGAGGCCAGCCAGGATGTTCCAGAATTGGAAGGAGGGAAAACAGAGGGCAAAGCATTTTGCTGGATCTTAGGCTGGTAGCTGGATTAACTCCTTGCAACACTAAGACTGATTATTTCTTCCGTTCTCCCCTCCCATATCAATATTAACCAGAAAACCGATATAAAGGTCTATTAGACCAACTGTAAATGTAGTACATCTGAAGACTGAGGTGTATTATTCAGTGTTTCCAAAAACAAACTTTAAAATGAAAACGCAGAGGTTTACTTTTAATAACCTGCTTTTGTATCATGAACTAGGAATAAGCAGTTCTTAGTTAAAGTTATCTGAAGTAGAAGGGATATTTCAAACGAGGGAAAAGTGCAGAAGTAAACTCCCAAACTCCATAATTAGCTGACTAATCATTAAATATCACAAATCATCTAGCTATAACAGATACATTTCCTTTCAAATATTGCAACAGTGCCCCTCAAAAAGCAAAAGGCAACTTTTAGGAAACATAAAATGATGCACTGTCTACTGCGAATTAATGTAAATATTATTTATTGCTATAGATTTTAACTAGAAGTAACCATTTTGCTCTAAAACATTAATTCCCAAAGGTGAGATTACACTATTTTTCTGTCGGCAATTCCCAGTCATGCTCAGACTTTTACAAGAAAAACTCTTTTCTGATTACAATGGGATCTAAGATTTAAAATTGGGTATTTTTGTCTCATGCATCATCAGCAGTAATAACAGTTGTGGGTGCCCAAATCCTTCCTAAATGATACCTGCGCATATTAGGATCCATTCAGTTTCTTCCTACTATGTCACATCTGCATATCCCCTCTTAGCAATGATACTGCATTTTTTTAATCAATAGGCCTTAAGCATGTGGAAAGATGAGTCAGTATCAATATCTTATTACTACTCCTACTGCCTTCCAAAGACTGTGTAACTCTTTAGAACTTAAATAAACCACTCTGATGATAATGAATGAAAAAGAAACTCATTTCTCTCACCTGCATTCATTTACACATCTACAAAGAATAAAAGTATGACAAATACAGCAGACAAAATTCTAAATCCCTAGTGA
>VXAL01006212.1:85856-117835 GCA_013399475.1 Chauna torquata
ACAGCTTCCCAAAAGCCAGATTCTTACTGGAAGGCTATAAACAATCCACCGTCTAAAGAAGGAAAACCTTCCACTAATAATGATAAAGAAGTATCTCTTTTAATCTTTTTAAGAAATCTCCATCATTAAATTCTGTTCAACTGTCTAACGAAAAAGTTCATCTTTTTTTTTTTCTCCACACATTGCATATGTAAAGAATGCAGGGGGAATCATAAAGTATGTATGTAATTTTCTTTTTTGCTAAATAAAATGTATGGATGTGTAGCCTTTGAGAGAAATGGAACATGACAACTTACAAACTTTTGGGCCTGAACCCAAAGCTTCTCAAAGTTAACGGTCTTTGATTTTTATGTGGACCTCCACAGACTGTGTATTTTACAGGAAATTACTCCAAAAAGCCCTTGTCCTGTTAGAGTACAGGAAAGGTAGAGAGGCTATGGCTGGTCATGCTCTGGGGCTTGGGAGGGGTTGGGCTGGNAGTAGAAGAATATCTCTTGGTCGTTTTGTTCTTATCCTGCAAAAATTCATACCAACAGTAGGTGTGGGCTCCTGCTTATAAAATGATACCAGCATAATTTTACTAATTTAAACCTGTATCTGACCCCAACCATACAGGCAGAACTGCACAAGCCTCATACTGACAGTGCTGTTAGAATGGAGACTCTTATCTTTAGCATGCATGGGGGCACAAGGGCAAATGCAGAGCAGAGGAATGTAATATATAAAAAACGTGTGAATTTGTGTGTATATGCTCAGGCATATGTAATGCATACATTATCTTCCCAACAGGTCACAAAAGAATCAAATAAAAGATTGTGTGCAAAAGGAATGAATGGTATTTAAACTTGTACGTGTGAATACATTTGCTGTTGGCTTGGAATACTTCCATAACGGCATGAAATGGTCTGTAAGTGGTCACAAAATACTACAGAGGGCATCAGCCAATATCCAGTGAAGTCAACAGGAGTACTTGCACAGACGTCAACAGCAACTGAACCAGGGTTATAATAAACTATCTCTGCATTTTGTTATTATATCGTGTTTATTGAAATATTGTGTGCAGTTAAGTGATTATTGTTTAAATAAAAGCACCTGTAACGTAAGCATTTGTGGGCAGTGGATTGTGATGTAGTTCTGAGGCAAAATTCTCTCCCTCCAAGGTTTTTGTTCCAGAGGCACCCGCCCTTTCTATTAGAGAAGTGAATTCTGAACTGGAAACTACCTATCATTTTTAAATTAACTTGTTCTGAAAAAAGAGCAGAACCAATATTCTGACCTTACATGCTATGCAGCTTGTTGGTAAAAAATTAGCCCTGAATTGGAAAATCACTTTTATTGATCCTGAAAACAACAGCCAAAATATCTTATTCAACATATTGGTTCAGCAGGCTAGCATTAGTCATGCTGTTTTCATAAAGATTAGCGAGGCTGGCTCTTTCTAAGACAGAGGAGGTAGGAACAGAATCAATCTACAAAGCTCTTCATACCCTTCTGCAGAACATTCCCTTACATATTTGTCAACACTGTAGCAATATCAGCCACTAAGGTCACATCCTGCAAATTCTTTCACTGGAGAATGGCCCCCTGAGTGTACAGAGCAGTTAACCACCAGGTTTTGTCCTCTCTGGGATATATAAATGCTCCACAATGCAAGCGCTTGTGAATTTGCATGTACTATAAGCCCTTGACAAGGGATGGCAGAGATGAAAGGCTCCGTTCAGCCTCGTTTTGCACTACACCTTCCATATCTCTGCTGGCAGTGCCAAGCTCTGCACTAATGATTAGGATTATCAGAGACAGAGATAATTTACCTATTAAGAACAATTACTGGTAGCCTCAATAGTCAATGGGCAAATGTTTCCAATCAGATTCCAAATCTCAACTTTTATCCTATATTAATCTTCTTGTTCTGTTTGTAAATTCCCCATTTGGTTTATGTGGAAATGTATATAAATGTATTTAAAAGTCACGAAGCTCAACTTTTTCACAAAATTAAAAAGCACAAGTTGGATATTCAACATACAGATGCTGACTGGGAATAGCAAACCAAAAACCTTCAAAAGATGAGAGAACACTCCAGGGAGGTATACAGCTGATCATCTGTTCCACATCCTGCCACAGCAAATTGTTCCAGCAGGTATTACAGACTTCATTTCCCAGACCAACTTCACATATTCACAGAAACACAACACACTGGTAGATTATTCTACAGCCTACACCAATGGGACGTTTTTCCCGATCCAGTCTGAAGAACTTCATTCCCTGACTCCTAGTCATCTCTGCCTTTGTGTACCTCATTAACTAATTCCTCTGCAGTTTCACAATTTACATTCTTTAAAGGCGGTTAATGGTGATGTTCTACTGAACAACTGCTACTTAGCTATATATATTCAGCTTTTCTAATAGATCTAAGTATATCAGTGTACATCTATGCACATCAAGACATCTCTAGCTGTTTGTACTGCTCTTCCCTCAGCTTCATTAGTACTGTTCCTGCATGGATGCAGGCAAATGAACTTTCCAGCAGCCTCCGCTCAGACTCAGTGTGGGGTGGGATGAAACAAAGGTAGGCACATGTAGCCCAAATTATTTTGGCCTTTACTTCACACCATCACATACTTTTCTATATTCAGTTTCTAGTCTCTCACAGGTTTATTTCACAGGTTTTTCATAGCTTATTCCTCAGATTTAAGTAAAAGTGTGGTCCAAATACCTTTACAATTAATTAGAAAACCCTTATCTGTATAATGCATTTTTGTATTGTTTAGGGAGACTTTAGCATAATTGCACACTATGCACAGAGTGAGCCAAAGCCTCAACATACTCATCTTTATACAGTCTTTATACAGTCTATATACATCTTTATATACTCTTTTGGTCAGAAACTTCAAACAACTCTAAGAAAAGCTCAGCTATACTTTTCCGTATGTTACTTTTACTAATAATTTCTACCTTTCTGGGGCCCTTAATTTGAATGCATTGGTACACTTTATAAACATTAATTTTGCTTCAGAAGATCAAGCAAGTAATGAAAATTTGAGAACTATTTCATATAACACAGAAATGCAGATTTTTGGATGGTGATAGCAAGTTTTGAGAGCAAACAACATCACGCAGCGGTACGGGGAAAAGACGATCAGAGAATATAATATACAGTTGAATCGCAGTTTAATCGTGATAGAGAATTAAAGGATTTGGAATGGGCCAGAATACTGGAATTAATATCAGTATTTTTCTCATAAAAGGCTGTGAAATCCTACTGACCAGAACAGGTCAGAACTTCTCCTTTATATCATATCCACCACAACCAGCATTGCAACACAGGGCCTGAGCTGACTGAAGCAGCATCTAGGTCAGGTTTTTGTTGTGTGTGTTCCAGTGGCTAGAAGGCAATCTTGTAGTCTACATTATTTCAACCAAGTTCTGACCTGGCCTAACCTTGGCTTGTGAAATCCAATAAGATCACAGCACAATCTGGCATGGCTGCAAGCAATGTTCAGTCATACTGATACAAAAGTCCCTGAGGAGCATAATCTGGAAGAAACAACAAAGAAGCTTGCAACAAAGAGAGAGATAAAACAAGAGGACAAATGGTAGATAAAAGATAAGCAATATTACAGTATCTTGTGTGAAGGGAGGCCATTAGCGTGACACAGTGTTGTCAGAATTTAGTTTAGACTTGGTCAAAAAAAAGGCAAATAAAAAAAGCTGATGGACAGAAAGAGCCCATTATCCTTTTTTTTAAGCTGATGTTTCAAAGATTTCCTCCAGCAGCTAGAAAACAATATATGCAAACCTGAAAGGTATGAGGGCTAGATTGATCCTTCTTTTCTGAAGTAGCTGGCAGAAGGCTCTCTGACAATAAAAAGTTTCCTACTTGATGCAGTAGGCTCTGTAACTTGCATTCCTTCTGTTTAAAACCACTCCTCAAAATGCAAGCAAGCGCAATGAAAAATCTCACATATCACACTGTCCACCTTGGCAGTGCTAAAAGCTGACATGCCAGAAAGCCAACTCACTCTACTGGTAAACATTTTGTTGACAAACAACCTTATCACCTCTCCAAGTCACCAGAGCACTGTAGGACAAGCCG
Source organism: Chauna torquata (assembly GCA_013399475.1). Classification (NCBI taxonomy): domain Eukaryota; kingdom Metazoa; phylum Chordata; class Aves; order Anseriformes; family Anhimidae; genus Chauna; species Chauna torquata. The sequence goes on from VXAL01006212.1 coordinate 89,950, forward strand.
GTACACAGCCAAGTGGCCAGCTGAGAAGGACAGATGAGAGAAAAAGAGAGCGCGAACATGCACAACACACGGAGAGGAAAAGGATGTGTGGAGCACAAAAAAGGGAGCAGAAGAGCATATGTGAGAGCTTAAGCGTGAAAGAGCATAAGGAAATGTCACAACAGAAGGCAAGAAAGCAGTCTGAAATGAAGGATCTATCTGCTGCTTTGCCCCTGACATTATTTGTCACCTAGCTAAATCACTCACTTTGCAGTTTTTCTTGTTCATTATGGCTTTAAACCTGGATGATGTTTGTGCTACAAAATGGCGTTCGTTCCATGACGGGTGTATGGGCAATGCAAAACAACAGGCAGCTGATTTTGGCCAAGGCAAACTCTGAATACAGGTGCTAATAGTGTAAGTGCTTCAGGCACCAGCGAAACAAGCTGATCAATCAATAGCTGAACGAAGTCCAGAGAAGTCCCTGTCAGTTCACTGTGCTTCGTGTCGTTGTTTTCCTAAATGATGCTTTGCCTAGCTTCTTTGCAAGCAAGGACAAATATATCAAGGACAATACCCAAACAGCCCCGTTTAATCCTGTCAAGCTAGAACAAGGAATTTTATTGTGCTAAATATCACCTTTCTTCCTGAGTATAATAATCTCCTCCTGATGTGAAATCCAAAACAACAGGGTTGAATGCTGACTAGCTCCTGAAAGGCAGCTTTAAACATGAACATTTCACCTGGGGACAGTAGTAAACAGTAGTAAAAAAAAAAAGAAATGGTAGTAAAAATCTCCTAACCTCAAATCCTCACCAGCACTGAGTAAATCTTTCCCTTTTTTCCATCTTTAATCATCCAATTTTTGAATTTTAGAAATGCTACACATACACACCTCAGTGGGCTGCAACTGCCTTGGCTGATCATGATACCACCAGGATGCTGCTGAGTTTCACAGGTCTATGCATCTCTATGTCCTCAGGGACCAAGGAAAGCACCTTCCCTTCCAGAACATTTGAGTGCAGGTTCACTGCTCACTCAAAGAGTAAATTTATTTGAGAAACCCCAGAAACCAAATCCAAAATTTCCATCCCAGGGTACTGAAAGAGCTGGCTGATGTCATCGCAAGACCTCTCTCAATTTTTTTTCAATGGTCTTGCTAATCTGGAGAAGTCCCAGTCAACTGGAAGCTGACAAATGTGGTCCCAATTTTCAAGAAGGGTAAGAAAGAAGACCCTGGTAATTACAGGCCTGTCAGTCTCACTTCAGTGCCTGGTAGAATTATGGAGAAGATTATTCTGGAAGTCATTTTAAAACACTTGAAAGTCAATGCAGTAATTGGTCACAGCCAGCATGGGTTCATGAGGGGAAAAGTCCTGTTTAACTAACTTAATTTCATTTTATGACAAGGTCACCATCTATCTGGCCAAGGGAGGCCTGTTGATGTAATCTACTTGGATTTCACCAAAACTTTCGATACGGTATCTCACAGTATCCTTCTGGACAAAACGTCCATCATACAGCTAGACAAACATATAATACAATGGGTGAACAATTGGCTAATGGGTTGGGCTCAAATGGTTATAGTAAATGGTGTTACATCAGGCTGGAGGACAGTCACTATTGGGGTTCCCCAGGGCTCCATTTTGGGGCCAGTTCTCTTCAATGTTTTTATAAATGACTTGGATGCAGGACTTAAATGCACACAAAGTAAATTTGCAGGTCATACTAAATTGGGAGGAGCTGTTGACTCCCTCAAGGCTAGAGAGGCCTTGCAGAGAGATCTTGACAAATTAGAGGGCTGGGCTATCACCAACCACATTAAGTTTAACAAGAGCAAGTGCTGGATTCTGCACCTGGGATGGGGCAACCCTGGTTATACGTACAGCCTGGGGGATGACAGGCTGGAGAGCAGCCCCGCAGAAAGGGACCTGGGGGTTCTGGTCGACAGCAAGTTGAACATGAGCCAGCAGCGTGCCCTGGCAGCCAGGAGGGCCAGCCCTGCCCTGGGTGGATCAGGCACGGCACTGCTGGCCGGGCGAGGGAAGGGATTGTCCTGCTCTGCTCTGCACTGGTGCGGCCTCACCTCGAGCACTGTGTGCAGGTTTGGGTACCACAGTATAAGAAGGACATGAAACTATTAGAGAGTGTCCAATGGAGGGCAACCAAGATGGTGAAGGGTCTAGAGGGGAAGACATATGAGAAGCAGCTGAGGTCACTTGGTTTGTTCAGCCCAGAGAGGAGGAGGCTGAGGGGAGGCCTCATGGTCGCCTGCAGCTTCCTCACGAGGGGAGCGGAGGGGCAGGCGCTGATCTCTTCTCTCGTGACAGCGACAGGACCCGAGGGATCGGCATGGAGCTGCAACAGGGGAGGTTCAGGCCGGATGTTAGGAAAAGATTCTTCACCGAGAGGGTGGTCGGGCACTGGAACAGGCTCCCCAGGGCAGTGGTCACAGCCCTGAGCCTGCCAGAGTTCAAGAAGCGTTTGGACAAGGCTCTCAGAGATATGGTCTGATTTTTGGGTGGTCCTGTGTGGAGCCGGGAGTTGGACTCGATGATCCTTGTGGGTCCCTTCCAACTCGGGATATTCTATAATTCTGTGAGCACCTACCACCACCGTGATTTACTATTTTTAGCCTTGAGCTTTAATATAGTCATTTTTTCCTCCAATATTTTTATAGGTATTTATTTTAAGAGCTTATAAAAAGTTTTCAACAGTTTTATAATCACATGCTAATCTCTAGTGGTATTTCTCAAATTAGAAAATCAGGAAATGACACCCAACTATTGGAGCACAGTCAATGTGAAAAAATAGTTTTTGCCTACAGCACAAATATGTAGAACAGGTTATCTGGGTTCTATGCTCTGTGCTAAAAAAGACTTCACACTGAATACAAGTCACAGATTCAGATTTTCATAAAGTGACCCCTGTTTTTATACCTAACATAAAATCTCAAAGCCTTTATTTCAGAGGTTCTGGCACCCATCTCCCTCCTGTGGAGTACAAGGCCTCTGGGATTAGAGACTTGACCTTATGCCCACAGAAGTAAATGGGAAGTTTCCCACTACTTCAGTGATAAATAAGGTCAAGGAACATTTGTCAGATGCAGTGTAGCTGAAAATTAGGACACAGTTCTTAAAATTCTAGCTACAGTTTACATGCACTTCAGTTTCTTCCTGTTCAAGGTGACCTGCTTAGATCAGCAAGACTGCAAAGCTTCAGTCGTTAGTTCTGCAGAACCCCTAATTAATGTTACTATTTTTCTTAATGAAGTCAGTAAATGCACTACTTGTACCTTTATAATCTGAAATACTCAATGGACTGATAAAAAGCTTGCCATAATTCCTCTTAATACCTATTTATGGGCTCCTGAATAGTGGCACTGCATCACCCGCAGCACACAAGCAGCCTCACAGTGCTAGGAGAATGCCAGCCCTCCGCGTGTATGCATGGGCAATGCAGGGCCTGACTCTGCCCGTGGCAGGCACCTCTGCCACTGGGGATGTCCAAAGCAGCTAAGCCTGGGAACCACTGATCCCTCCACCCTATTCAAACTGAACAAACTGGAAAAAAACACTAGAAAGCCTTTTATCTTTGGTAATTGTAAGCTGCTCAGTAACGCTGCTCACAGCTATTCTTACAAGCAACACTTGAATAAACCAGTGAAGATGAATCTACATTTTAGCTTAAAGATATCTACAGAAAGCTTCCAAACTGCACATCCCCAAAAAGCTTCTGTAGAGCTTATACAGTGTAACACATGCTAGCAATTTATTCTTCTGAGATTTCTGGAAAAAAAAAAAATGCAGCTGGATGTTCCTTTCTTTCTGTGTTTGCTGTCAAATGAGGCAGGCCTGACTGTGACAGCTAAGGATTCAGCAACAGGCTTAAAACCCTCCATTTCATAAACATTAGTGCAATTAGAAAATGTGCCAGTCTACTCCTCTTACCAACCAACAGTGAAGGGCAAAAACGAAAAAATTGCCATGGGCATCACATTATGTATTTACAATTTCCAGAGTGGGGTTTAAACTGGTCCTCATGTAGCAAAGCCTGCCTGAGCTGGGAGCTCCTGCTTGGCTCCATGTTATTTCACAGCAAGGAGCTGCACAGTCTGGCTGCCAGCAAAAGACAGATTAGAAATGGTGCTGCCAAGTGCTAAAAATGCTAGGCAACGGGGTTTTATTCAGAGCATAGGAAGACCTTGAACCTAACCCCTTATTTTGGAGCAAACAAATGCCAAAAATGGAAATCATACAAATTATTAAAATATACTAATTTTAGTTTCACTGTCAGAAGTGATTATACTTGTGCGTAATAAATGCAATGGTCTACAATGAGCAAACATCAAGTTTTGTTAAAAGACTGTCATAAAACAAAGACAAAACCAAAAACATATTTAGAATTTTAAAGAAAAATCATTAATTTAAGATATATATCCAAGGGTAATGAAAAGTCATCCAAAATTTAAAATACAATACCGAATAACTTAATTCAATATGAATGTTATTTCCCACATAATACATATAAACTTCAATAGAATTTTCCTGCCAGCTGGTTCTGAACTTTTTTTTTTTTTTTTNTTTTTTTTTTTTTTTTTAAGTGAGCAATTAAATTCCAAAAGCAAAGCTCTCAGTAATTCTGTCACAGCAGTTCTCATGTTCAAAGTGCTTTACTGGCATTAAAACTCCCAGCAACCCAGGGAAGTCAGTAAGGAAATGTTAGCACTCCTATTTTACACAAAGGAAAAAAAATGAAACAGATCCTTGAGAGCTTTTATCCAAGATCAGAGAAGCAGTTTTGATTATACACATACTAAGGGACAGATAATCCAGGCTATGCCTCAGCAAAACATTTCTATTTAGCAAAGCACTTAATCACTTGTCTAGATACTTAAATGCTCCTGAATTCAGTTCTAATGATTATGCATGTTGTTAAATGAATATGCTGATGGAGACCTAACAAGCAAAGCATCACAATAACACGCACCATGGAAGAAAAAGCCCTAGTGAGCAAGCTTTTGAGTGAAGCTGAGGGTATACAATCTTAAAAATCATGAAGGGCTGGAGCTAGGAGCTGGACTAGAGCCAGAGACTTTAAGCGCAGAATGATGACAAGGAAAGCAGGGGACACAACGGGATCTGCACACGTAAATGAAGAGAGCTCCAGTACGTTCTTGTGCTTTGTGTTACAATTAATACTTTTAAATCATTACAGCAGACTATAACGGGCTTTTGGCTTGTGATAAACTGCTCTCCCCCAAACAACCCTTCAGCATGGTTCAGGAGTTACCACAAGCCAGGGACATTTCTCAGCAGGCAGCACTTATGCAGCCCCAGCATTTTGGAAACTGGAATTTTACCATCATAGACACGGGCCACTTCATGCCAGTGGGCTGCAGCACTCAGAAACGCTCAGTTTACTCGAGTCGATGTAATTAGTGAATGTCACTCATAGGAATTGGTGTTGCACACAGACCGACAATGCTTGCACTCTGTTGTGTCAAATTGTATTAGGGTTTTCTGCTACAACTGGCTGAGGCTGGGGGTCCCAGAGGAGAAGGGACTCCAGAGACTGTAGAACTAGCACAGGTAAAACAAATCACATTTGCTTTTCTCCGTCTTAATGCGGGAAGGTAGATGGCAGTGCTTAAATTTACTGATCAGACACTCTGATTACAGAATCCAATAAACTATATTCAAGCTCTGTGAGCAACTTACAGCTCTAACTTAAAACATCACTGGACATCTCCTCTGTGATTCCCAGCAGTGGACCAGCAAGCTAAGGTCACAAAAGGGCTTGTTGGCTGTCAGGGGAGCTTGATGCCAAGCTGTGTAGATACTCATCTAACATTAGCATCTGTCTGCTTGGTAGGCTCCGAAGGCAATTCAGCTGACGACTCTGAATTTGCCTCTGGGTCTGTCACAAGATCATATAACTGTGGGACTTCTGGGAGGGCCTAACGCTTCTTTGATGAAGATCATGCACATCATAGTGTATTAGATCCTTTCTGAGCATCCTTTGAAATCAGCATATGTGACCTCAGAATTATCCAGGTACCGTGGCTGGCTTAAGTGTATAAACTAAAGCCAAGCTCCAAGATTATGCACTTAGTTCCTCTTGATTACATCACGATCTCCTCAACAAGTTTACATAATTATCCCAAGAACAGAAAAATCCCATTTTTTTATGTTAACATGGGTTGCTGCTACTGATAGAACACCAAAGGCTGCTTCTAGGCTGGTCTAAAAATGAACAGGACAACTGTTCTGTATCACTTTCACTATCAACCGTACTTCTTTAAGGTTTAATATGAATGCAGAAAGGACTAATGTTAACAATTCAGTAGTGGTTTACACAACTTTACATTGGTCTAAAAGCTCATCTCATAACACTCAGTTCATGAAACACTGAAGTCCTTATGTATATAGGCATCCAACTAAATAAATGCGATGAAAGATGGGATTACTCATGAGCTCGAAATGAAGACATGCTAAATTACCCTAGTATATGAGGAACTAGAGGCACCACTGGCCCCAAAAGACTGAGTTCTAGAGAGCTGGAGTGTGCAAAAAACAGTGACAAATTTGCCATCACGTTTACGTGCACCATATTTCTATAATTACTCATTAAAAAAAAACCACTTAAAGAACAGAAGACATTAAAAATCAATGTACCTTTCCTCAGTCTATCTCTGATAAAGAAACTTCAAACACTGTTAACAGCCTCAGGAAACAAACATCCCTGTTCTGCGATGTTCCCAAAGGACACCAATTACATAACAGGACTAGATCAGCATACATTACAAGTGCTGTGGACTGTGTCTAAAACAGCAACTGTATTGTTTGCTGGCCAGGCAATTTCAGATATTTTCCCTTCTCTGAGGAATGCAGCAACATTCTGGTAATCTACTAATTTCATAAAACAGCCCTGAAATCTCTATTCAGTCCAATAACACAATACTGCAAGTGGAAACTCAGACTGCTCCCACTGCATTCACAGCTGGGGAATGCGGACTTCCAAGCTTCAAATCTACCATGTCTTAAGACTAAGCGCAATCATTCCTTCTGCATCAAGAAGTTAAACGCAAAATACAGCTTTGGCTAGCATACTGTTAAAGCTCAAAAGTCAGGAACAAAATAGTCTGGAACAACAAACATCAGCATGTCAGATTTCTATCTCACATGCAACCACCGAGCTAGAGCAGTTTTCTTAAAAGCCTCCCCAGGTCAGGGGCTTCAAAGTGTACGGCAATGGCTCACAAATCTGCAGGCGGCTTCCCCAAGGCGACCTAACCTGGAGCCATATCGTTGGAGAACTGCTAATTTGCAGCCTACACAGATAACATTTAGACATCTCAGCCCTTGATAGATGTGCAGGGCTGCCCCCCGCCCCCATATCCTTGAAGATGTGCCTTGCAATCATCACTGGTTGCTAAAACACAGTCTGCGGTAATTGCTGTGCTCTCAAAGCTGAGCGGCCTTTGCTGCAATACAGCAGTTCTGCGGCATGAGGCCAACTGAAGGCTCGATTCTATTTTAATCCCACTATAATTATAAATGATGGATATCCAGTTGAGATGCTTTTGAATTTCTGTTTGCATGAGGGTGTATTTATGCATTGCAAAAGAACACTGCAGAGAAATATTTGAGCTAGTACTGACTGAATTGGCATCAGAGCCAAAATAACAATGTTAGCTCTATGCTGCGCCTGCGACAGCACTGCTGTCAGGATGCACCGCCACGTTCAGAGCTAAATACAAAACATACCTTTTCACCATCCTCTATTAAGCAATGTTGACATATCTATTAAATGTAGAATGAAGAGAAAAGGTGTTGACAGGTTTCTCTGAGGCAAAGCAGTAGAGAAATACACTGATTAGTCGTTCAAAGGACCGTGATAAGTAGAAGGTTTTTTCCTGGGTTGGAACCTGAGAGCACACGCTGGAAAATTTGCCAAAGGGTGACTGGGTCGAGAGAGCCACCATGTCCCCCAGGCTGGCACGGTTTGCGATTGCCAGCAGGCCTTGCACTGCAGTGAAGAGGACAGATGCAGACCCAGACACCATTTCTTAACCTGGAAGAAGCTACTGCAACAATGTTTTTATTTCATGTTTTTATCCCTAAATGATGCAATACTTATCAGCAAAGTGAAAAACAAGATCTTTTACTTTGGAAAAAAACCCGTCACTGCACTTTGGTAGGAACATCATTTCAGATCAAATACGTGCTGTTTCTATTTTAGTAGCCTCCTATACACTTGCACAATTAGCAGCTAATTCATTGGAGAAAGAGGTTTGCTTCTATATGTTTTGCACTACCAGGAGGGCCCAGTGTGAAACAATATCATACTAATGATATTTTAAGTACCAAGTGTGCTTTGCACTGAAACCAGTGAGAAGTTCTGTAATTATTTCTATTACAGGTCTTCTCCAGATCATAGCTGTTGCATGTTGTTTTCTTTCCAAGCACCAAGGACTAAAAGAGCATAAGACATGAAAGAAGGGAGTTATATTGTTATTATTGTGTTTCACAGATAGAGAATAAAGATGAGTAGAAACAAAATACATTCCTTAGGATTCTGTCATTTGGAGAGAATAAAATCAGTCTCCTAAATTTTGAACTGGTGCCTTAGAACATGTCAGCTCAACAAATTTGTCTGTTAACTGTTCACATAGGTGTTCTTGATCCTCCTCAGCTACCAAGTAAAATGTGGACTTTTCATGTTATTCATATTTTCATGAGGAATCTGCCTCAGGTTCAATATCAGAATGAGGACTCTTATGTTGCTCATGCTTAGAACGGACAGCCTGAAGAAAGCAGCCACAGTCTGCAAATTCTTTACCAGTGCCTCTCTTCTCAAGTCCTCTCTGCTCTCAGATTATTTAAGGCAAAAAGAGCTTGCACCAGGATGTGAGGAAATACAAGCACCCTACTTTGGGCTAAATGAACCTACCAAAGACAGGTACAATTTTGGAGGAAGAATCCAGCCTTCAATAAGGACCTCAGGATGACATATCTCCAGGTGCACTCACACAGGGAAGCAGAAACAGGAAAGCTTCTTTTCCCAGTGATTTTGCACAGATTTCAGAGCTCCTTTCAATGTAAGAAATGCTTACATCCGCTCACTTTCATCTCACTGCTGATTCGTCCAGCTACATCCTGTTTCCACCGGGAAACTGCCTGCCACAAACATCCAACCATCAAGGAGTCACTAAGAAAGTCCCTTTTTTGGAAAACAGACAAATGAGAATCATTTCATAAAGGAGAAAAAGAAAGGAGATTTCATATTTCTCCTCATTATCATAAAGGAGAAAAGAAATTTAATGTTGCACTAAAGTTTCTCCTGATGATTTGAGATGAAGAGTCCTTCAAAAGGTGTTAGAGTAGTACCTGGCTAGTTGGAGCTAAAAGCACACTGATAGCTTCAGAAATTGAGCATCAAACCACACAAGTCTTATAAAACCAGTTGGTTTTTTTTTTTTTTTTGATAAAGGAAAGCATATTATGAACTATGAACCACACTGAAAAATCTCATGTTTGCCATCAGTATTTTTGAATAACTGACATGATTTACTAGCCAGTGGGTAGAGTAATAAAGGAAAGAGGCCAGTAAAACTATACAAAGCTAAGAGAAACTGCCTTGTACTAATTAGAAACAACATGCAGTCTGATGACACTTTATAGACTTCAATTATCATACTCGGCAGGAAGGAGCTTTCAAACATCTGTATGATTATTCTCCACTGGGATGTCATTTACAGTGCAAAGTATTAAAAACAGGGCCAAAAAATCAATTATAATCTTTGTAAATGAGCATATTCTTGATCTAAGGGATTTGAACTTCTGTATGGAAACTGGCTTAAAAAAGAGAGACAGAAACTGATTTGACAACAACAAATAAAAAGGCAGCAAAACCCCTCATATTTGATTTGCTCAAAATTAAACCAAAGGATCATTAAAATAATAATATGTATATAATGTGTGAGAAAAAAAGAATATTATTAGAATATTAGAACATTATTATATATTAGAATATATTATATTATATATTATTATATATTAGAATATTATTAGAAGTCATGCCTAACGAAGCACCACAAGCAAGGTTCAAGCAGAGTTTTCCTTTACTGAAGCATTTAGGTTAATATCCAGAAATACTTTCCATTGACCAGTATTACTTGGATGAGGAAAGATGCACACACTAGGCCGGAATGCAAAATCAGATCTTTTATTGTTTCTAAATTGTTCTAAACAAATATTTTCAGATTTACATAGAAAAAAACACAAATATGCAAAAGTAATAAGGAGAGTAAAAATCATGCAATAGCCAATAAGAATGTCATTTCAATTTGTCAGTATTTAACATATTACTGCAGAGGATTAAGGATTTTACCCTGTAATCAAGGGAAACCAGTACAATGCGGAAAAACATAAATTACCAGAGAAAATATAAATACAAAAAATAAAACATTTACCACTTTTAAATTAAATAAAAAAGGTTGTTTGAATGGATTGAAGTTTTTCTTTTCTTATCTACTGATTTTCAGACTACAGGTCCGTTATCTCAGAAGATATTCTTAGAAGGTATGTGAGAGCTATGCTGAGTTTTATCTAAGAGCAAATGGGAACAGTAATGGTCAACCACGGAAAACAGCTACAAAACATGCCAGGCATTGCATCAGAATCCTTAACCGCGGTAACATACCTGTCAGTGTTAACCTGACTTTGCAGACAGCCAGTATGACCAAGCACTATGCGTATTTTGCACAGACAGTAAGACAGATACAACTTTTCCTCTTGGAGGCAAAACTTACTTGCCTTTGTAAGGACAGATTAATGAACTAGCAACATGCTGCTGTACTTGAAGAATATTTTAAAGTGCAAACTAATGTAGACTGCAGAAACTTGCTTGGTGAGTAATGCAAAAGCATACTATTCCTGTGTTCTATTCCTGTTGTCTCCTGGTAATTAAGAAGGTACTAATCTAGGGTGTTGGTTTTGACCTTTAAAGCCCTAAGCAATCTGAAAATCCAGCCAAGAGACCACGCCTTCTGTGCACTTTCCCCCTCTTTCTTCTCCCATTTTGCTTTACTAGTGATGATTAGAGAGAAGCTGTCAGTCCCCCTCTAACATTCTGCCATTTGGTCAGACAGGACCTGGACCTATTAAATTCCCATTCAAACTTCACAGCTCATTTCTCCTGTTGGGTACCTGGGAAGAAAACTAAGAGGATACCCCAGAAGAGTTATTTTACAAAGATACCACTGAATTTTGCAGTAGGCTACTATACAGATGACCAATTTTAAAATGATAGTGTGATTTTTATGGATAAGAAATGGAAGGCAGTCCAGAACATAGGATGAGATCTCAACCAGCTGTGTGCAATCAAAGATGGAGGATGCTCTCACAGTCCCTGGCCTCTTCATTGCCATGGAACATCACAGCTGTCACTGGTGTTCTGGAAAAAGGAACTGCACAATATATTTAACATCATGTACTCCATAGCGTTAAAATAAAAGTCTGAATTTGACATGAAAATTCAAGATAACTAGGCTAATGCAGGATGACTGCAGCTGAATTTCTGCAGCACAGCAGTCTCAGATGCTATTCTGAGCAGTAGCAACTACTTAAATAAGTAGAACCAGCAAGTGGCCACATTCCCTATTGTTGGAAATAACAAAGCTGGAACACCTCTAACAGGCTACCTAGGGATTACCTCAGCTGAATACAGCTTTGTTATCAAGAAAGAAAAGGATTTTTTTTCAGCCTGACAGCACCAGAAAAACTTTTGTTCGTGCTGAATGACACATGAGCAGAGATTGGCGTTTATAATTTTCTGCTGGTTAAGGACTCATTCTTGTTCCCATTGAACTAAATGAGGCACGACTGCCATTGATTTCAGTCAGATTGTCAGTAGACCTTAAAGACACTAACCATCAGCACTTATTAATATGGAATTATCAGCATAAAACATATTGACTACTTGATCTAAATACTTTATCTTCGTTCATCAAAACACTTACTCCAAATGAACAAAGACTGAAAACTAAACCCAGTCCAAAGGTCATGCTGAACTCACAAACTGCAATGACTGCCGATACCCATTACCGTCAGCAGCAGCATAATGTGTATTGCGCCCGATCAAACCAAAGGACATAATACTAAGCAGGAAATGCACAGCAACCCCCCTCTGTTGCCCAGCAGTTCAAATTCTGCCTCAGCCAGAAACATCCTCTACCCTTCCACATAAAACATGAAAAATCCATAAAAATAAATTCATACAACTGTCTGCTTATTTGCAGAAGGCATTTAAAAACAAAAGCCAGAATCAACTTGTGACTATAAATGCCACAACTCTAGTAAAAAGCTCTTAAACTCCATTAGTATTCTTTTTAACTTAAGAGAAATAATTAATGTACTATAAAGGAAAAAAGAGTGGTAAAAATTCTGAATTTCATTATATGAATGGTATTCTATATACATTTAATTGCATAGCAGTAATACAACCACTTTCATTACTCTTTATAGCTTCAGATGCCCATTAGCACAATCCCCAAGGTTCCTTATGAATAATTAGATTAGGAAAGGGGGACTCTGATGAAACGCAATACGATGTGGTGCTTATGAACCAGCACATCTTGAATCCAGATGCTGACATGACAACATCATGAAGAGCTAATTTGCACATCCAAATTAATACCATCATGATGATAATATAAAAGAAAGATCTGCATATAAAATGAGCTACAGAAAATAATGTCAAAAGGAATTGAGATACTTATATTACAAAAATACATCTTTTTGACATTTTAACCCAGTTGGAAAGGTGTAAATAGACCAAGTGTCATACTCATGAATATAGCTCTACTTAAGCAGACTTACTAGAATTTAATTCACTGTTTGGCAACACATGGGCAAGCTGTTTATTAAATAGTTATACCCATCGAACATGTGCAGCACTCACATAAACAGGTAAATAAATTTCATTACACTTTATTACACATCTGTTTCCATTTGATGCCCTGAATGTTTTTGTATTGTTTGGTGCTTCTTAGATATGTACCATCAACAAAATCAGCTGTGATACATTTTTTGAAGAGTATCTACATGGGGCATAAAAGACACAAACGAATAAGGTGTTAAAGATGTTTTAAAGAGAGTCAGATATTTCTGCAGCTCTTATGACTTGTCTGTCTGCATATTTACATGTCTGAATAGTTAAGAAATCTCCCCTTCATATCTGTTCAACAGAAACTAATGGTATCTTCATGGAAAGGAAAATTGTTTTCTTCCACTTCTGTGGTTCTCCTTCATATAAAGTTTAAAACACAAATAGGGGGTTTACAAGGCAGAATCTACCATTTGCTACTCAAAAAATGTCAAAGGTGTCTGTTCGCTCTCCACGTTTTACAGCATGTAATGTACATTTACCGTTTGCCCTATGCATTTGAGAATACAATCTGTCAATGCACAGCACATTAGTCTAAAGGATTTTCAACCTTTTAAAAATTTGAATTCATGTCAAGCTGATGGGATCCCTTTAGAATAATGAAACATATGTAAACTCTGAAGAAATGATAATACTGCTAAAAAGGATATGGCAAAAACAGAAGGATAAAAGTGAACAGACGGGACGCCAGCAAGAGGCATAATACTGGAGGCACAACATTAAAGATGATAAAACAACAATTTGTGCAAATGAAATCATTTGCAATTTTCTTATGATACAAGAGTAAGAAGAATTTCATTAATTGAAAAAAACAGACATATTTAAAGCTAATAATAAATGTTCTACACATTAATGTGAGAAGAATCAGCACATCACTGAGACAAGAAGGCCAACAGAATTCAAGTGAGATGTATGCATTTATGCACTTACCCACAGTTAGCACTAATTATGTCCAGAGTTCTACTAACTGGGACAAAAAGATCTATATACACATAGATAGATAGATAGACAGACAGATAGATAGATAGATGTGATGTATATATATATTTTAAAAAATCCCACATCCTCACAACAATCATTGCAACATTGTGGAAAATACAAGAAACAATTTTCTGCACAAATGAGATATGCTTAGAGGTAGATGGGATGATAACTGGCAGAACAGCAAACTTTTTGACTTGGTATTTGGGAAGTTAAGACGAAGCATGCATTATTTTTGTACATAATATTACACCTACTACACGAGCAATGTGAATTACAGGGTGCTTCATTAATTGTTCTAACAAAACATCTGCTTTTAAAAGAAATTTAAAGTGCCAGCTTCTTCCCTACCACATCCCACCAGTCTTTGCTTACAGAGATTGATCCAACACAGTTTAAATCGCTAGGAGTTCCTTCCAGGGACTTCAATGGAAACAATATCAGGACCAAAGTCTATGAGTAGAATATGTTAGCAAAACCAAAAATCAAATAACCAGCAAGACACATAGGCAACATGCAGTGAGGAAACATGTGAGGCATAAGTGGAAGCTTTTACGTGTATATGAAAGCATTTTCATGAGCATTTGCCACTGTAACCCTCATGCTTCCTGTACTTATCTGCCTGTTTTTTGTCACCTCTTGCTGTGCTCTGTCTAAGTTATAAGGTTCTGGTGGCATGTTCATTTAAATCACCTATAAGGCATCACACACTCTTGTGGCACTGGTGTGAATAAATAACAGGAGGCCTTTTATTTTGAAAAGACACAACTAAGTGCTCTTAGTAGTGATATATGCTGTGCTGATCCAAATTGAAGACAGCTTCAATTCAGTGTAGTCCGTTACTTCAAGGACCAAATATATATATATATATATATATATATATAAAACTCCTATGTGTCCTCAATACAGCTAGTAGTCTCCCAAGCACTAACACACACGTCTATAAAACACCATGCCTAAACCCTGAGCTGTCATGCTAGAGTTCTTTCTCCTCGCAGTCTGCCTACACCACGGTCTGTTCTCTGTAGCAGCACCGAGACCCATTTCTGGACATTTCTGGACACCATGCAAACAGATGACATTGCTGTTCCCTCGTTCCCTCATCTGCCTTCCTATAATTCTTCATTATGTGCTCAAAGGTTGGGAATTCTGCCCCAAACCATGCTACTCCTGAAATGATGATTTAGGCTGTTTTTGTCAGTTAATGATTTCTGAAGTTACATCAGCCTAGGTCTGTGTAACACTTTACATACTGGTAAGATCTGACTTAAATCCACGTATAGTTTCAAACATGTTTTATTGCTAACTTTTCCTGTGGAATGGTCTTATATGAAATGTATCATATAATACTAGAACTCACTAATAATCAGAAGATATGTGTAATCTTTCAGAAATCCAGAAAACACAGATATTAACTTAGTATGTCATCTGAAAACAAAACATAGTAATTCTTGACATGAGAAAATATAGGCGGGAGGGTTCTGCAAAATATTTGAATATTATTTGATTAGATACCAAATAAAATAAAACAAAATAAAATAAAATAAAGTACACAAGCCCTAAGCTTTTCAGTATTTTCAGACTACTGCTAGAAGGACTGATGGCCACATGGCAGAAGATCACCACCTGACCTTTGTTTGGCAGAGCTGGGATATCCCATGGCATGGATGTAACATGTACTCTCTTAATGGAGCACTTCTAAATGCAAACCTTTTAAAGATATTTAAAGGTATTAATAGAACAACAACAGGACACAAGGAGGCTGGTTTTATTGCTACCTCTGTTACATCCCAGCTGTATTCAGTTCTTGCATCAGTCTACCAACTTCACATACAATTTATGCTGGATTTTTTTAATATAAAGAAATAATTTACAGATAACATCTGCAATAAAGCTCATCATTCATTCCTCCTCACTAGTCTTTTTATTACCCTCATTAATATTGCTTTTCTGTCTACAGACCTGAGCCTTCAAGTGCTTTCTCATCTTTAATTTCTCTCACCTGAATAGGCCCACGGGACTTATCTCAAGGGTAATATTAACTATGTGCACATGACTTTCCAGGATTTTTATGCACGCATATAGTCTCTGATTTGCAGTGATCACAAGTGGATCTTTAACCGTCCTTCTCTACAAATCAACTAAATACATATCAAGAGGGATGCAAATTTGCCTGGATTGGACAATGCTTCGGTCTATTTAAGTGCATTCACAGTTCTTGGTAGTGGAAGTTGTTATTAAAAGAAACCCTTGGGAATTTATATGGTTAAATTTTTACTGAAGCCCTCATATCTCTGCAGCCACCTAGGTTTTATAGTTGCCTAGACATCATACTCATTAAACAGAGATGTGTCTTAAAGACTGCAACTTTAGGTTATCATATCATCCTGCCCTGAAAAAAAAAAGAATGAAGTTTAAATAAATAAATAATAAATAAAAAATAAATTACAAAAAAAAAAACACAGAAAACAAAGTACTAGCAGTGGGGAAAGATGACTGTTTTGTCCACACCTGTTTAAAGCAAAGAAGTATACAAGCCTTTTCCCAAGTCTTCAGCTAGGTCTGGAAATTGAGGAAAAAAAATGTGTCAGTTGATGAATTACAAGCTTAATTACATCTGGGATAAGACATTTTAGAACCCAAAGGACAAATGATTTGCTGAATGTCAGTATGCTCAGATGCCCACCAGTGAGCAGTCCCTCCTCTATTCCAGGGTTTCAGTGAAGACAACATACATGTCAACCACAGTAGAAGAAACACAAACTAATGAAACTGTGTGTAAGCTGTAATTACACTGTCTCAGTGAATGGCACTTGGGGTATTGTGAACAGATTGTACATGTTAATTCACACAGGGCTTAATGAAGCATTCCCTGTTCTACAAACTTCACCACTTGATTTAATTAACCTTCATACCTATACATGCACTACCTACCAATCATAAATGTTGGAAAACCTTTAAATAAACTACAGTGCTTTGGAGTTACGTGAGTAGAGTAACAGAGGCTAGATTTACATTCAGTTTGACAGCTCAAAATCAAATCATAAGGTTCTTAGATGATAAAAACTCATGTGACAAATCTGGCCATAAGTCAGCTCTCCCAGGCGTAAGACCTAGTCCCTTAAAATGAAATTGCAACAAAGCAGTATCAATTCACTCACAACAATGAAACTTTCCCAGATTTTACTAGCAGAGCATCAAACATTAAAATAATCTGTGAGACTCTACCTAGGCATTAAAAGATGACAGGCTGCAGTACAAAACAGATAGCTAAGTCACGTCTTGGGTGTGTAGGCATAGCTTTGTACAAGACAAATACATAAAATCATAGCATTTTTACCAGCTCTTAACAAAGTAAAGAACATTCATCATTCTTGCCTTAAACATAAAAATCATCACCTCAAAGACCATGGCAGAGACTCTTTTTACATGCCCAGGACGGAACAAGCCACTTACACACACCCCGCAGGCCTCACGCTAGCCTGAATCTTCATGTTTGCCAGTACCACAGGGGCTGCGCTCTCTAGTCTTGCTGCTTCCATCGACACTAGAGCCTGGATTACATTAGTTCTCTGCTCTAGCCATTTAGGGCACAATACTGGGGCACGGCAAATAAATGGTGCTTTCCTGCTAACTTCGAAGAGTGACACATGCACCAAACACAACTGCTCATACATAATTTCTTCCTATATTAGTATAAATTCCTGCTCAGACTCTCCAGAACTCGAGGGCAGATATCTAGAAGTGAAAAGGCAGCCCTGTCTGTTCTCCTTTGGGTGGGAACAAAGCAAAGAAAAAGAGGCAGGGAAACAGCAAAGCCTCATTTCACAGTTTTCTGCTAATGAAGGGCAGCAGAAACTGCTGCCCCTGCACCGTGAGGTAACAAAGAATCAGAACTGCGTCTCAGAAAGGCATTTCACTGGCATAAGAGTGGTCAGGGCTGCTCTTGGCAGGCAGAGCTCTGCTGAATTTGCTTCACAAAGGTTTAATAGCTGTGTAAACGATAAAGCAGAACTCACACACTTCCTTTTCCTCCCTTTCCCCATGATTAAAATTTACATAACATACTTAACATTTTACTTAAAAAAAAAAAATCAAGTTGAAATTACTTAATGCACAAATTAGAAAAACAGTACTGGTTTAGAGAATACATGCGGCATTGGAGAAACATTAGTAAAATTTTCACAACAGCAAAGAGTAACGAAAAACTGTAGAGATAATTTATGTGACTCTCCAAAGACATTTTAATAGTATCTCTCATAAAAAATTAATCTGCAAAAGTTAGCAAGCATGACACAGAGGAGGAGAACCAGTGGACTGGAGAGAACTTGGCTGAGGGATAAAAGGGAAAGTTTGCCAGCCACAGAAGATGAGGACTCTGTTTGCATTTTGAAATTGAATTGGCAGTTTATTGGTCCAGTCCTAAAGACTTACATTACAAGCAAAGAGAAATAGAAAGACCTTCCTACACGCCTTTGAAGCAGCATGAATTCTTACTTTAAAAAGAACAAAATCAAAACCAGGTTAAAAAAAATAGAAAAAAAAAAATCTATAAAGAGCAACCACATTTACGGTTACATTCTGTCACTCCAGAAGAGAGATTCTGAGGAGGGGGCAGGAACCTGTGTAATAGAGGCCATAAAACAGGATTTTGAATTAACTGAGAATTCAGCCAACCTTGACAACTTAAACAGAAGGTACCAAATCTGTCTTTTTACTTCAATGGAGCTATGCTATTCAGCTCGCAAGAGAATCTCAACCAATGTCAATGTCATTTTGGCATAAAGGATAATAATAATTGTGTTTATAATATATCCCTCCAAGGCAGCATGCAAGATCACTCAAGCAAGTTAAAATACGCCATGAAAATATTTAAAACGTTATAAACCTGTATTTACTATTTCTCACTCCAGTAGAAAATACGCAGTCCCTGTAAAGCGGTGTAGCATTTTGTTTTACGCAATTTTACTGATGCAACTAAATGAACAAGTGTGCTGCTCATTAATAGAAAGAGAGGAATAGCTAAGAGCACTCGCTTACCTCCCTGAACTGATGCTAATTGCTCAAGGGCCAGCCTTCACCTTTATTACTCTCTCCTTGACTTTCAGCTCTTGGGCCCTGGCTGCCTGGTGGTAATTTGAACTCCAAGTTAATGGACACAGAAAGAAATATTGTGATGCCAGAAAGTGCCACACTCCAGGGAGACTAGGGACACAGACCAGAATGGATGACAGTGCAATTGGTGTGGACCGGTTTGGGGAGTGTTTGGTACGGAATATGCTTTGAGTCTGCTGTGGTGGTACCACAGATCGCATTGGCATATCGGCTGACGAAGAAGAAACCAAATTCTCTCAATTCCCAAGTCATCTCAACATGGGTAGTGCAAAGAAATGGGGCTCCCCTCCTCCTGCCATTTCCTTATCTTCTTCTACACCATTACTGAACAAAGCAGACACTAACCAACAGCTCCACACAGAGTTCAGCACAACCTGAATGAAGTTGCTACAAGACCGAACACACCTAACAGCTCAGGATCCTCAACGGACTCAGTAGGAATTTGGGGTACACCTTACCAGAATTAAGTCAGAATTGGATGAGATTTGTTTTTTCATTTGTTTGTTTGTATTTTAAGCCAAGTCACTTCTGACTTTCATACTCAAGTGCTCAGGGAAGCATTTCATTTCAAAACAGAAGCACCAATTTAGAAACCTCCACAGGTCGTGTAGAACTGGAGAACAGACATTCCTGTTCTCTGAGATTTAGGCACCTACTATAGACCCTTTACCTGTGTCTGAAGCTCAATCTGAGCCAACTGAAGTGTACAGAGAAGTTTTACATTAGTCAGGATCACGCAGCCCTGGAAGGAACGGGACAGAAGCTCATCTTTTGGGGATGCCTCCACGTGCTCTCCCATCCTCCCTGCACAACCGACACTCAAACTCACCTCACCATAGTTAACGCTGCGTGAAGCTTGCTGCTGCCAACTCCTGAAGGGCAAGGCTGCTGCTACCACCTTACAGAGACTCCTCACCAGTTGCTCGCAGCTGTTGAGGGGCAGCAGGAGCAGCCAGGCTGCCACAGCAGGCAGCACTTGGCTGTTGAGACATTGCTCAGCCAACAGCTTCTCTCCACCCTCTCTAGAGAGGGGTCAGCAGCGAGGTGGCAGGCTTTGCCAAAGCATCCTTCCCCAGTGGAGTCAGTACACTATAAATCAGAACTATGATTTTGGAAGGCCTAAAAATCAAGGAAATGGTCAAAATGTGGTGATAAGCATTCTTGTTCAAACTGCTATTTTCAACACTGAAAAAGTAGCTGCAGCTTTTATAAACACTAGCATGAGGAATCTCTTCTAGGTTCCTTACAGGGATCACTTCCTCAAGAGTCTGAAGTTCCTGTCTTGTCTAGAGCGGTGGAAGAGTAATACATAGGCTATAATTCTGGACTTACAAGAATACTGAACTGAAAAGGCAGAGAATTAAGCTCATTGCGATTCTAATATCTGCAGATTCTTGTAACCGCAAATAAAGGAAATCCTCTGAACTATCCTAGACACCACACTGGGTTCGTTAGTGTAAAGCAGGGTAACTACTAACAGTGAGGACAGTGTCCTCTCGTCTTCCTTATGAAACAAAAGCATAGAAAAACAATATACCATTGTTCATGGACCACAGAAAACACCATGGTCTTCTGGGTTTATAATCAGACCCCTTTTCGAAGTCCAAAGCTGCAAACTAACTTATAGCCCCAACTCACGTGTATTTGGTATTATGACAAAACATAAAGCCAGTGTGGCTGATACCCTGCTTCACAGCTTTTTCCACCCTTACTGGTAGTATTATACATCTTTGTGGTGGTTTTACCCAGCTAAACAGGCGACCTCCACCACAACCGCTCGCTCACTCCCCCTCCTCAAAGAAACAGGGGGAGAAAATATGATGGACCAGGGCTCAAGGGTTGAGATAAGGACAAGCAGGCTACTCACTAATTATCGTCACGGGCAAAACAGACTCAACATAGGGAGATTAGTATAATTTATTACTATAACTAGCAAACTAGAGCAGTGAGAAACTAAAAGCAAACTAAAAACACCTTACCCCCCATCCACCCTCTGCTACCTCCTCCCCCCGAGCGGCGCAGGGGAACAGGGAATGGGGGTTGCGGTCAGTCCGTATCGCTTCGTCTCTGCCGCTCCTTCATGGTCGCTCTCTGTTCCCCTGCTCCAGCGTGGGGTCCCTCCCACGGGATGCCGTCCTTCCCGAACGGGTCCTGCGTGGGCTTTCCACAGGCTGCAGCTCTTCAAGAGCTGCTCCAATATGGGTCCGTACCACGGGGTCCATCCTTCAGGAGCAAACTGCTCCAGCATGGGTCCCCCACGGGTGGCAGCTCCCACCGGATCACCTGCTCCTGCGTGGGCTCCTCTCCACGGGCTACAGGTCCGGCCCGGAGCCTGCTCCTGCGGGGGCTCTCCATGGGCTGCAGCCTCCTTCAGGCCAGATCCACCTGCTCCACCGTGGGCTCCTCCACGGGCTGCAGCGTGGAGATCTGCTCCATGTGGTACACCATGGGCTGCAGGGGGACAGCCTGCTCCACCATGGGCCTCACCACGGGCTGCAGGGGAACTTCTGCTCCGGCGCCTGGAGCACCTCCTGCCCTCCTTCTTCACTGACCTTGGTGTCTGCAGGGCTGTTCCTCACTCCTCTCTCTCCCAGCTGCTGTTGCGCAGCAGTTTTTTCCCCTTCTTAAATATGCTCTCACAGAGGCACAAACAACACTGCTCATTGGTTCAGGTCTGGCCAGCAGCGGGTCCCTTTTGGAGCCGGCTGGAGCTGGCTCTTATCTGACATGGGGCAGCTTCTGGAATCTTCTCACAGAAGCCACCCCTGTGGCCCCCCGCCACCAAACCTTTACCACGTAAACCCAATACAATCTTATTAAATTATTAAACTTAGATCCCCCTTCTTGCCCTTGTTGCACAACAATCACAGGTGATACAAACAACAGGTGTTATGTTTTTGCTGGGATTCCGAAAAACCAGGGGTCACTGAACCAAGCTGCTTGTGTACCATAAAAATAGACCTCAGTCTGAAACAGCCAAATCTATATCATATTCATGGCTTTAGAGTTCAATGGATTGGAGACATTTTTATTCTGGTCTGCAATTTAACAATACAGTGCAGAGCAGAATAAAGCAATAGACTTGGAAAAGCTATTTATAGTGCATATGCCCCAAGGAGATATAGCTAATAACTAATTCATTTCACATCACACATCTGAATGCAATATGAAAACTTCCCAGTTTCTTATCAGCACAGGAGAAAAGACCCCACAGTGGCTTTCTTTAAAATAATTAAGGATTCTTTACCAAAACATTTTAATCAAACTAAGTCTCTACAGCAGTCTTTTCTTCCTCTGCCTTCTATCTGTTTCCTTAAGAGGTCCATGCCTATTAAAGTTTTGATAAAAGCATTTCATAACATAGCAGTTTGCGAAGCTATTAAAACCGACGCTCATTTTCCTAGATAACACATTTGTTTATCAAGCGGTTTTCTAGAAGCTGGATTAAAATCAAATATATTATTGGTCGTATCAACAGGAAACAAATGGAACAATCTGCTAAAAAAAAAAAAACAGTGAGCAATGCAACTGCGATATCTGCATCTGTGGAGGTTTTGGTTTGGTTTAGTTTTTTGTTGTAGGGAAACAGATCAGCTAAGTACTATTTGGAGGACTAGATAGCTGAATATTTTATTACAAACGATTAAGAGTTAAACAACAGATAAGAAAGAAAGATCACTATTTGTAGTACTTAAGAGACATCAATAACCACAGTGAGCTTTCCTTGTGCCGCAACTGTGGCAAGCACAAAGCAGCAAACAGACACAGTGCTCAGTGCAACGACAGCCTTCTAATTTCTCCACACCCGCAATTTTTGTTTTCTTTTTCTGTTCTTCCACATGCTGATACCAGGTGTTATTGATTTCAGTGAGACTGTCCTGAGAACAGTATGGTTTCAGCAAATACTAGTGCCGAAGCTGTATTGCAAATAAGCCAGTAGGGGATGCTGCAAGGAGACTCACCTGGTGCTCTACAGGAGCGACCTTTGTCATAGGACTGCACTCAGCTCTCCTACAGAAATAACCGTTCTTGTGGGCAACAACAAATAAAATCACTGTAGACGATACTATGGCTCCAAGACTTAGCAAACAATGACCCACTACTTAACCTGGGACTTCTGTTACTTTACAATTAAAAGGCGAGTTTGTGTTAACAGGCTTTATGCTGAAATTATAATTAATTGGTATAAGAAACTATGTGATTAACTCCACCAATTTGTAATCCAGTGCCCCTCGGGTCCGTAGTTCATACAGAGTAGCATGGCAACATCCTAATTTACTGTTACCTCAGCAGAAGCAGCATAAAAATTTATTTTAAACACATTAAACATAAAAGCATAACTAGATATAGTGAGCTTACACAGTTGTTTATTTACATTGAAGGTTCCATTAAAATGCTAGGAAACAACAGGGAAGAATACATACACGCACATCCTGACGACTGAAACATAACAGCCTTTCAGTTGAGCAATCTGTACCAAAAGTAGTTACCTTATAGATGGAACGCTCGTTTTCAAATTTATCAGTCATAAAGTTTAATGGGTAAAATCTGGATAAACATGTTCTAAATCCCTAATTAAATTTAACAGAAAGAATGCAGATCTCCTTCAATAACCCTTAAGAGCTTTTAGGGTTTGTTTTTTTTTCCCCTTTAGTAGAATATTCAGATGGCATTAGGAAGTACTAATCAGGAGACAGCTGAACATCCAGTCTCATCTTTTCTAGACTGTAGAAGGATATATTACTTTTTATTTGTGTGTGTTGATTTTCTTTGGGAAATGGAGAGGAGTGAATTTGAGGTTTGCTCATTTTTACATTGGGGAAGGGCTCTTGTTTTTTTTTGTTGTTTGTTTTTGTTTTGTTCTGTTTTCACTTTTGCTGTTCTCTCCTTTCATTATCTTTACTGACCCTGTGCTTTAGTCTGAATCATCGTATTCATCAGAAAAGCAATTGAACAGCGTTTCAGAATTGTACTGCAATTGAACAACAATATACTAACTACTAAGATTCTTAAAGCAAGCTGTCTAAATTATATGGACAAACAAGCAAGTAACAAAAAGTTCCAAAAGGTAGTTATAAGCGGGCTTAAAAATTACTAAATAAAACAGTTGCAGCTGTTTACTTTTTCATATTTTGTCTGAACTAGAATACGTCCAGACACCATGTTACACCATGACACACAAAGACTCCACAAAACTTCTGAAGACAGAAATCAGTTTAGCTGTTTAAATTCCTGAATGTATTAAGATAACGGTACAACACTAGCTATTCAAAGTGACTGCCACTTGTTAATTTTTGCTTACACGGTATTTAAAACTTTGAAGACAATATGTGCTACCTAGTTATTACATAGACCCTTTAATCATGACTTCTGCCCACCAACTCAGTGGCAGATGACTTCTTTTTTAAGCCAATATTTAAACTACTCTTCACTAATTGCTGCCCCACTGTAAACCAGTTATTGGCTTCATTACACAAACAGGTGAAGAGAAAAACCCAAAACAGAAAAGAAGAAAAATACTAAAATGAAATAACTAATAATATTGGATAAAAGCTTTTCTCTGTTTCCTTTGAAGGTCAGAATTGTTTATTTTCCCAGGGAAATTCCTGGTATTTCACCAGGAAAAAAAAAAAGCGTACGTGTGTAAGTTTGTTAGTTATTAAACCTGCACATTTTAATGGTGAAAAACACAGCACTGCATAATCGATCTAGAGGCATGTAATGACACATCAGGTTTTTGGAACCTTTAATTATGCAGTATCAGGCTGGTTGCATTAGCATCGTCTCCATAATACAGAAAACTGCAAATACCTTTTGAAAGAGCAAGAGGAGAAGGCTAAGTGATCTCCTCATGAAGTGTATTTATAACCACTGCACTGCAAGGGAACACAGCTACCGATCATCCTGTCTCCCTATGATGTACCAATACAGGATCCTGATGTGCCAGTACATCAACTTGTCAGAAGCAGCCAGAGCAGTGTTAAATAGCAGCACAGTGAGCAAGCATTCAATGATGTTGCAGTGCTGAGCGTACATAAAAGTTTGTATCCGTATGCTGCTGCTGAAGAAGCATCACTTTAGCTGCTGACCACGTTTGCTGTGTTTTTAGATGGGAATGCATTAAGATAAAATGAACCACAAAAGCAAACGCCACACAATAACATATTATATGCAGTTCTCATACAGAACAAGAAAGAGTAACAACAGCCCTCTTGCCCGTCCATTGTTGTGAAGAACTGAAGCCTCATTTTGAAATCCTCCACTGTGCCAAATTCATGCTCTAGCTGTGAATTTTAACGGGATATAAAGCTCTGTCTATTCCCAGTTTTCTGCCGTCTCCCACCATGTTTCCCACTCTGCATCATTTCATCAACGCAACAAACCCTTTAGGTCCTTTTGTTATAGAGGTCTATGGCTAAGTGGACTGTTCTCTAATGGATCAGACTTTCCTTCCACATTAAATGCTTGACTGTATTAGTAACCGTCTTAACTCCATAGAATCCTTTTAATAGTTGAAAAGGTACAATAACTTTTCTATTATTCTCTGCATCACTCTGCCCCTAAACTTTTATTTACCTCCTTATGCTGCAAGGTCTCTCTTAGCGTGTGTTTATTACATTAGCACAACCACTTCTCTCCAAAATCAGCTTTTAGATTTCTTGCACTGAACACTTCAAATGTGCATCCTCTGCTGCTTTCTTCCGATGATGTTCATCATCAGCCCTTTGTGCTGAAAAGCTGGAGCTAAGGTGGACTGTATATTGTCATGCTCTAACTGAAGCTGGTATCTAGCTGGAACATCTTGCGTTTTATTACAAATGTTTAGTTATACATAAAGACTTTTAAAATAAAGGAAAAATATTGGGTCAAGCTCTCAAACACAATAATATAAGAAGCTAATTTACCATGAGAATTTCAAGATTCCTTTCTATACGTTGAATTCCTTCACTGAATGACTGCTGAGCCAAAATAAATTTCACCTGTGATTGTACAATTAAATACAAAAGCAGGTGACAAAACGCATGACCAAATTTCCAAATTTCCAATTTTCCTAACATTTTTGTACTTCAGTAAATGTTTTTCATTTCACATTTTTTTATGTCCTTGGGTCTCAGGTATTTCTAAATTCTGTAATTAATAACTATTAAATCCCTGTTAGGGATTTAATTTAGGAGCAGGATTTAACAACTGTATCTTCAGACTATTGCCACTGTTACAGTACTATCTATGCTAACAGAAATCTACCAACAGCCCTTTTCTTGCTGCAGTGTGTGGTTAGGGAGAACCTGACCCATCCTCTCTTCTCACAGCAGGCATTAAACAGCAGTGCCTTAATCCAAAGCCTATGGTTAGCTATCGCTTCCTTTACTAGCTCCCAGATATTCCCAATGTGGTGTTTACTGTTCCTCCTGTGGTAGGAGAAACCTCTCTCTCAAGGCCTTTCCTGTTCAGAAATTGTTTTATTGGCAGTCAGAATTTTCCTGAGAATTGCAAATAAAGGAGTGCAATACTTTCTATAACCTAAAACAACCATTAAATAACACCAGAATTTCCTTGAACAAAGAAAATGAATTTACCTTATCCAAGTGCTTTGATCTGCCAACTGCTGAACAGATAGATACACAATAGATATAAAGACTTATCATGAAACACTGGGGGTAGAGAAGGATGGGAAGTATTTGACACGGACTACTACAGTCCAGCTGAATGTCATCGTAGATAATGTCATTACTCAGCAAGCAAAGATGTGCTTATCTTCTTGCTGCACTAATAACAGATTACCTATGATCTGTGTGCCAAAGGTGTGATCCGTTGCTATTCATTGAAAAGGCAGACGTATACTTCAATTATTCACTGTATTACACTAATTAAACAGGAGAATGATGGGAACTTTTCATTAACTTCTCAGCAAGTACGTATATTTTAAAATATTGTATTCAAAAGGATAACCATCTGTAGACCAACTCTGCAAGCCCGAATCCCATTGGCATTCATTCTTTAAATCTAATATCTTTTTGCCAAACAACAGAAAACAGATTTCATGTAGCAGCTTGAAAGCCACATGCAACTCGCAAATTGTTTGCGCATGACCTACAGACTTCTTTCTTGTGGTCATGCTCCACAGGACCAGCTGATCGTTTAGACCGTGGTTGCTACAGGATCTGCCTTGGAAGACCTGGACATTCACAAGAAGCTGAATGTGCCAGCCAATCTAGCTTACGACCCAGCCACTCTCCCAAGTACTTTGTGCACTAGGGAGAAGCCACTGGAAGATTCTGTATCTGGGCACATCCAAGATAAACATAAAGCTCAACAGTTGAACGTGGAGGCAGGGAACAGCTGCAGCTCAACATGCAGCATGAAGGAACTGAGAAGACACAGCTGAAAGCATTTGCCCCATCTTTGGCCAAAAGGAATGACAACTCTTAAGTCTTCCATCTCAATATCCAAGCAAATCAAAATTTTAATAGCCTCTGTGCAATCGGATTAATATTTAACCAATGTCCTGCTCAGATAAAACTGTATATAAAAAAAACTTAATAAGTCTTAATTTTTAGATCTCATGGACTATCCAAGCAAAGCAAAATATTCTATTGGATACCAGAGGAAGTAAGTCTTTTAACACATGAACCAATGCCACCACTCCAAAAAACATAATGAAACTTAATGTTCTGTGTTAATAAAGTCACCTCCTCTATAGTTTAGAAGAGACACAGGTAGGAAAGAGAAGACACTCCCACCTAAAACAAAAGCAAAGAGAAGTCTAGCCTCAGAAAGCAGGCCAGTTGGCACTGAGATTGCTTGCTCATTCCCACAGCTAGCTGAGATACCAAAGCAGATATAAAGAAAACCAATTATT
>VXAL01006213.1:8001-44008 GCA_013399475.1 Chauna torquata
AAACTCACTGAATAGAGCACTTCCATGGTTTACTTCTCTTCATTCTTTTCCCTGATACAGAAAGTTTTGCTTGTTTGTTTTCAGTCTGGTACCATTTTATCTATTCTGAGTCAGAGTCAGCTTGCATGGTTTCAGTTCTGTGTTCTTTTGTGACAGTAGCTAGAGGGCTCAACCAAAGTTCACATGCCACTGTGCAAGGATTCACATTGCCTAACTTTATATACAGGGTTAGAAATAGACACTGCTTCAAAATGACTGACTCTGCCAATGATGCTCACCAGAAATCTGTGGAGAGCTACGCACTTATGAAAGACCTGATGTTCTAGATCAAAAGAATAAAACCATCTTTACNNNTTCATCTGTCCACATGCCAAGAAAATGCAAATTGGAGTCTGCAACAAGCCTTTCTAACCTTCAATTTCATCTAAAGGGGTCATTATTGCAAAAGATACTTCCACAGATTTTTAAGCCAGGATAAGGGAAAGAGAAAGCTGTTCACTCTGCTGATTACTACTGATTATCTATTTTCCCTATTTATTTATCTATTTATTTATTTATTTCCTGTTATACTGCTTGTGCAATCCCAGGATTGGTCCACACTTACAAGTATAATAGTCCCCTGGAACATTCCTTGCTCGAATGCGAGCTGCAGGCCCAGCATATATGTAGAAATTAATCTGATTGAAGTAATTAGTCATGTATTCTAATTGGCTGCAGTAGGTCATATCCATCCCTAAAGAACAATACAGAAACAGTTATTTTTTTAGATACAATAAAGAGAATTAAGTGATTAAAACTAGTAAGCACACATATTACACAGAGAAAGAAAACACTGAAGACTCAGTGAAATTTACATTGAAAAACAAAATTATATACATTACCGTGATCAGCTAAAACAATGAGGTTTACACATTTGTGCAGGTTTCTCTGCTTAAGTCCCTCCATTAGCATTCCCAATGTTTGATCTGCTAGCTGTAAGGCTTTGATTACCTGTGAGAGAAACAAGGTTCATTAGAACTTTCCTTTGTTACTGATTTCAAGTTATCACTCAAATGCAATCATCAAAGTCTGAAAGACAGTAAGTTTTTCTGTCAGCTTTCAGGTTCTTAACATTGCTTCTTCTTTCCTTCTGCTCCAGTGCAATTTACTACCACCATTAGAGTATAGGTGTGCAGAATCCCACTACTCTACCACAGAATTTGCTACACTAAGTACATTAAAGACTCATGCTAATTTTTTTCTATCACCTTAGCTTTAAAATTGAGCTTTAAAATACTTTTATTAAAAGAAAAAAAGTAACACATTCAGATAAAATTTTTCCTTACCCCCCAATTTATATAAAGAATCAGATTTATAACTTTAAATGCAACTTTTGTTGTAGTACGAAAATGTCATTGTATTAACAGTAAGCAGCGTTTCAAAAAGATTTACACACACTCATTACCTACAAGACCAGTGCAGCATTTAAGGAGGCATGGTGCCCTTCTCCCATACACACAGTCCCTTTAAGCTTCCTACAGAAAATCACTGACCACCACTGAAGTAATATGGGAGAAACCCATCACAATCCACCCTGCTGACCTTCACAGAGAATGGTTCTTCCCTAACTGGCATAGCTGACTTACTATCTCCTTCAAAGAGCGAACAGTAAGGACAATACCTGATTGAGTCTGAGCAATTGCACCCTTCTTGTTCCCCTAGCTGCACTCTCTTGAATGCCTTGCATGCACGGACAATGTATATATGCAATTACATATACAATTATGCATACAGTAATGGGTTTTTAAGCCCTTTGTACACAGAGAGAAATGGAATTCACTTTCCTATTAAGGAGCCTAAAACTGTCCTACAAAGATCAGTTTTTCTGTCCTTGTCTACTACAACAAGACCTTCTGTGGAAGACCATTTTTAAAGGTATTATACAAGACCATTCTAGGGAGGAGCTGATACGATAAGCCCTAAGCTCCTTAAAGATTGAACTTCTTTTTGTGCATGCAAGTAAAAAGGAAATATTGCAAATTAACAAACACTGAAGTAGAGTGAATGGAATAAATAAAACAGTTCTGAGAACTTGCTAGGCCACACACTTCCAAATATCATTTGACAATAAAATTAAAGTTCAGTCTAAATATACTCAGCTTGAAACTTAATATTATTTCTAATAGTATGGTCAGAAATTATTTTCTGCCAGTCTGTTTGGATTACGGCTCTTTTGGCTCACACACACCGTTGAAATCATAACAATAAGTTCAGCCACAAGCAAGAATCTAACTTAATGAAAATTCAGAAAACAGTCATGGTAATTTTTGATCTAGTATCCTTTCCAAATTTATATATTGGATAAGTACATAGTAAAGCACCATTTTTAGAGATATTTAGTCTAGGAAAAAACACAAAAACTACTTACACCACCACTAACTGGTCCAAATGAATGTCCAGAAGAATCTGGTTCTTCAATATACAAAGTGTAGAAATCAGGCCTCAAGTTACAAATAAACGCAAAAGGAATATTATGAGAATTTGGAGACAGCATTGCAAAAGAGCACTTTCATTTAAAAATAAAAATAAAAGGAAATACAAACAGAATTAAAAGTAACTTCCTCAAACCTTAACAACAAATTAAAAAAATACAGTAAATATAATCATCTACCTTCCTCTGAGCTTTGTAATTAATCAACATGGATTATTTAGAATTATGTTTTCAGAAACAGTATCCAGTATCTTTAATAGTATCCAGAAATCACTCTGTAAAACTTCAAGATCTTAGTGAGCAAAGCAAGCTGTTCTTTGAGATACAAGTGGAACTACCACCAAAATGACCTTATCCTGCTTAAGTGGTGAGGCTCTAAAAAGCATCTCCTAACTGCAAATATATGAGGAATTTGGTAACAAATCATCATATAGAAGATTTCACTTGTTTACATGTCACAAAGATCACTATGGTAATCTATCATTCTATTTAAACACACAAAACAGTGATTCTTCAGTCATTATTTCATTTAAACAATTGCAACAGATACAAATCTGTCAGGCACCTAGCTGCCAAATTACAGTCCTAGATCAGTACAGGGTTCAGAATCTCTAGTCACGTAGATGATATTCTACTTTGTACTCTGTACATGTGAACATAGTCATATCCACACCACCACAACCAGTACAGACATCTGCTTTTCATCCTTAATTACTACCAGCAATTACTTTCAGATATTCAAACTTTCTTGTGCAAGATCTGTCATATAAAATCTTTCATCCATACACTTAGACTAGAAACTGAATGTTCCATATTTTCTCTAGGCCTTGCACCAAGAAAAAAAGACAAAACAATAAAAGAAAACTTATACAACAGTACGTCCCATTCAGATACACATGCACATCTTCATCTTTTTTATCTACAATCTTATGCTGAAAATGATTAGCTATACTTACAGAACAGGCTTATGTTCAGCAAACTCTCATTTGAGGTGGTGAGGGAGGCTCCATATTTCACAAACACCAACAGAAAGTTCAACTGCTAAGTATTAAAACCTTTCCAAGCTATAGTCTTACAAACCAGTGGGATATTACTAAGTGTTACCTCTCAGATTCGGAATAATCAAGCCATTTCAGTATTCCTGAAATTCTCTCTTCATATGTAACTGAACTGAAGAAAAAAAAAAAAGATATATCAACAAGCCATTTCTGATTTACTCTTCTAATGCTAAGGAACATAAAGACAGAGAAAGGATCCAGCCTCTACTAGTACAGTAAAGAGAATGACTTCAATTTCAAGAATGACATATCTTAGCAAGATATCAGTAATCATTTTTATTATTCTCGTTTTTGATTGAATGTAACGCACTTCTAATGGTAAATCAGATAGATCCTGATCCTGGAAATGCAAATATGTGATGTTGGTGGGAGTACTCATATATTTAAAATTAAATACATGCAAAAAAAGAGTTTTCAAGTTCAGAAAAAAATGAAGTACAAGTCAAAATAATTTTTATGCTTTCCAGAATGTATAAACCTTGGACTTTCATATTTTAAAAGCAAGTAATGTCCCCAGCAAAATCTTTGTGAGGTCATGCCTTGTCTCCTGTGAAGGAATTTACTCATTTAATATCTTTACTTTCCCACAAAGTCATACACAAGATTCGTATTAGTAAACTACAGTACTCAGGTCTGTTATCTGAGTATCAATCATAGATATCACTGCAAAACATTTGCTATCTATACAGCCTTACGATTATATACTTGCTTTAGGTTAGCTTTGTAAATGTGAAGAACCATGAGAGATTTACTGAAATCACCACAAAAATTTAGAAATAATTTGCTAATATCAGTGCCTCCCATAAGAGGAAAAATTAGTATGAAGGTAATTGCTTGCTATATTTTCACGTGTCTGTCTTGTGAATTAAATAGACAAAATATAAAGAACTATGACTCAGCAGCAATGTGCATATTATCACACATTCAAGCAATACCAGAGGGAATTGGTTCAGTAGCTTCCCTATCTAGCGTCCTTTCTTCAATTAGTTTCTGCCTTCTATAGCCTCTTCCCACTGTTTCCAAGTTAGTTAGGGTTATCTGAAAGCTTATTACCAAGTACCAGGACTTTTAAAGGGTTAGATATTATGCATAGATATTATGTGTGTCAACATATGGTAGTCTTTGGTACAGCTTAAAGGTAGTTTCTAATTAGTTATAGGATGCCCTCCTAGTGGGAAATTAGTGTTTGCAGTTGGCTGAAACTTTCAAAACCAGCTAGGAGAGTAGAACATACAGTACCTTTTGTCTTTTTTGTTGCGAATCGCCTAAATGGGTTCGAAAATTTTAACTATTAATGGCAGTTCCATGGCAAAACCAGGACTTTGTGACATGGCACTTGTCACTCAGACTGTTGTTTAAAAATCTTGTATTTAATTCCTTCAACTGTTATATGGCAATTTGGATTTCTGGAGTAATTTACATGAGTTTACCAGAAGCCTTATAAAAACTTACTTGTTGAATACATGGTACAAGTTGGGGTATGTACCATTAATTGGAACATCAGAGCCTGGCCAAAAGAAGGTGCCTGCTTTCAAACCCTGGTACATTGCTGTCAGCCAGATCTATGGATAAAGATACAAACAAATGATTTTATGGCATTTACACCACTGGAGGACCTCAGATCACCAGAGTCAAAATACATAATTGGATCTGAAATATGTGCTGCAGACATACATTTCTCTTTCTTCTTTCACGCATCATGCAGTTGCCTAACAAATATATCTGAAGTTTGTTTTCTACGTACACATTCTGAAGAAAAATTAGTAGCCCAGAAGCCAGCATGCTGCCATTTCTTGGGAATTCTCAGCATAGAAAAAAGTTATACAGGTATTTCCACAGCTGACAACAGGTAGTTAGTTACCTTTTTTCCAGTGACATATCCAGTGGAATGGATATGTGGATCCAGTGGAATGGATCATGAAGATAGAAGACATGGTTTCTAGTTATATGATTTTATTATAATAGGGCATATTTCTCTTAATCTTAAAGAGTGCAGCTGTGGTCCTGTTACGAGCCCGACTGATTCCTTCAGGAAACAATAGCACCAAAACCTGTGTACTTGAGTATACTACATACATGACTACACAGACACTACATATATATATATATAATCTGTATGTGTACATATATATTTAAATATATGTATATGTATATTAAGCAGATACATTAAGAAGATACTACATGTGTATATATTTTTTCTATTTTTGTACTACTTTATATTTCTAGTAAATGAATAGTATTAATCATAAACACAGGTACAATCAGGTGGGTTTTTTTTTGATGAAATGTGCCACATTTTACACATCAGTGTTCATTTTGATAGGAATGAAGTTCCTTGCTATTCTATTCCTTGTTTTTATATGCCTGGACTTTGTAAGTGTATTTTTAAATGGATGTATTTTGCAAGTATTTTTCACTGTTTCAGCTAGTTGTCAAAAACTACCTAAGCAAGCAACCAACCAAACAAACAAACAAAACCCACACAATAAAAATTTTACGAAGGCTTCCTGTGGTAAGAATTCCATTCCAATAATAGCCAAAATATTTAAGGATTTTTTCAGTAACTGTCACATTAAGAGAAATTTTTAAGTCTCTGAGTCAACATTTTAAGAGTTCTTTTACCTTCATAAAAAGCAAACTGTTTTTTAGGCAGCCTATAATATGAAACCTACAGTATATTTAGCAAATATGTCACACAACTTTGCATTTTATTCTTTTTTTGTTTTGTTTTATAATATGGCACATGAGCCACTAGACATAGAGGAATACCATAAACAGAAGTAAACCTACTGGCTGGCCCTTCCACCATGAAGGCTGGAATTTTTCCGTCCCTGAAAGTGAGAAATGCTCGTTCAAGTCTACGTCATACATGTTGTTATCAATAATACCATGAGATTCTGGATACAATCCCTGAAAAATAAAAACAAACAAACAGACAAAAACCTATGAATCTTATAATCAGATTAAACCTAAACTATGTTGCAATGCACAGTGTTGCAATCATTTTATGGCTGTCTTATCACAGAAACAGAACACACTTCCTAACTCACGTAGGTCATTAGATTCCTACCAGTGAATTCAGTGTGCCTTTCAGTTTCGCTGTTTTCTCTACAACCCAATTAAAAGCTGATATGCTATAGATTAAGTTTCGGATATGTCACATGGCCACGTTTCAGCTGCCAAATCCATCCTAACACACATACTCATCAAATGGCAGTGCCCCACCCATATTCATTTGTATCCAAATAAACTGACAAAGATCAGGAATAACTGGTTCATAGGCCAGATTCAGATAACATACATACATAACCACATAGGCATTACTCTTTCCCTCTACACTGCTGCATGTACTGTCTCAGCATCTGTCTTTCACTTCTATAGCTTGAGTTCCCATGGCCCACAAAACAATTAGTTAATTCCTTGGCACCATAAAATCCTTTGTGTTGTACAGATAAAGAAAAATAAAAATAGCAAATTCTCACTTACTGTTACAATAGTATAGTGGTTTGGAAACGTTTTTGTGGGGTAGGCAGCTCTCATGTATTTTGAATGTGTGCCACATGTTTCTGCAACAGATCACAGAATTAATATAAATTTCCTTTTTTTTTTTTTAATTGAAAACTAACAGTCTTAAAAACAACAACAATAAAAAAATCACCACAGTCAGTTGCTCAGTTGTTATGGTGTTAGAGGGGAAATTTGACTCCAAAGTAAGACATACATTCTGGAGTCTTCTTGTGAGATAGGTCTACACTCCCATTGCCATCAATGGACACGGGACACTCAGTTCAGCTGCCTGAACCCTGGGTGCCTGAGGTCATTTGAGATATCTTTAATGACTCTGCCTAGCCTCCAGGTGCTGCTCCTGCATCCAGTCTGCCAACCCAGATAGACGTCTCTCATACTTTATATCACCCAGAATGGCACTAGACATGTATGTTTATGTAACCAGACTGAAGCTTCGGGGCAGCCCAGACAAGACATTCTGTAGAGCTTTCTGGTGATCAGATGAACAGGAAGGACTGAGTTGCTTTAGCACTGGAGTCCAATGCCATTTTAGATACTCTCAGATATCTAAGACATGTACAGGAAGCTGGCAGTTTTGTGCGAGATCAATGGGAGACCTGTGTCCTGACACAACTGCTGAAAGCCACCCGGTCCTGTGGCACCCTCCGTAGGCTGAGCTGACTTGCTTTCTAGGCTCTCACACCATACTGCACAGACTGCACTAACCATAAATGCATTGACTACAGTGGACATGTAGGTATCTTACATTCAGACATCTCCAAGAATGTCTGTAATAGCTAAATGCACCGCAGTATTCAACTTATCCACAAAACAAAGATGCCTTAATGTCATTTTTAAATATAAGTCACGTGGAGAAACAATTCTGTATTAACCTGTAGTCACCTGATTATTTGACTCACACTGAAGCACAATTTATTGGTTGATATAAAGCATTTCTGTCAATGAACAGAAATTGATTTTAACTGAACAACCTCAACTAAGCAATTGAAAGCCTGACATTATTCAACAAAATTGTTCCAGTGTGGTACAGAAAAAAAGGCTTATAAGAGTGTTTAAAGAAGGGCTGAATAATTGACAAATAAATGAGAAAATCAGCAGAATTTTTTACAGATTTGTCTT
The DNA here is from genome assembly GCA_013399475.1 of Chauna torquata. NCBI lineage: Eukaryota > Metazoa > Chordata > Aves > Anseriformes > Anhimidae > Chauna > Chauna torquata. The sequence goes on from VXAL01006213.1 coordinate 16,177, forward strand.
GAACAGTAAAGGAGTTACTATATATTCTGTAACAACTTGCTTGATTAGCTCTAGTGAAAATGCTACGTTAATGGAGTCAACGGTGAGGAAATATTTTATGTTACAAATCAGCTTTACAGTCTTCCTTTTGCAAAGAAAGGAAATTCCCTTTCCTACCCTCTGTAGATTCCTGAGAAAAATAAGCATGAGTGTTTACAAGTAAATCTTAAAGCTGATCACAAGTATGAGTACTTCTGTTCTTAAACAACTGTTCTTCTTTAAAAGGATTTCTCAGAAGCATCCACCCAGCATGACTTTCATGCCTTTTGTCAAATTGACATTTCCTTTTCACCTGTTTCAAAAGGCTGGAATTGAACACTGACTTCCGCATGCATGACTTCTTCACCGATTCAAATTCCTTCCATTGTCAGAATGATAGCAAAGAATAAAATATTTGCACAAGAAATAATTTGCACATTGCTTCAAGTTCAGACTTCTAGATATCCCTCGTTATCCACAAACAAGATTGTTTACTACTCAGTAAAATGTAGTACTTTGTAACATCCATATGAAGTTTTCAAATAAGCACAATAGAAGCAGAACATGATATATTCAGAACAGATACTAACACTCTCAATTTAGACTATTATTGCTGAGAAGAAATGAATTAATATGCAGACATTTTTTCCAGGTACAAAGTATCTCGAGAGCGGAGCTCTAAAATATTCAGGAAATTTTCATACAAAGTGCGCACTAATGGGTCTCAATTTTTAAAGCCCTCTACAACACAAGCTAAAGATCGTCTACTTATTCTTTTTCTCAACATTCAGAAATACCGGGAAACAGTTACTTGAACCTTACTGCAATCATATCAATATGTTAAATTATACCAATATGTAAATTACATCATACTTAAGTCTAAGATAAAAATATTCACTGTCATTCTTTTAAATATGCAGCTCCTCTTTCATAATTTAAAATATCTAACTTGGAAAAGTGCATCTTTGCGGGGCACTTCCCAATAACCTACTGAATTTTTTCTTAGTATTGTACTTTAATGCTGATCTCCTTATCAGCTAGAATTTTTAACGCAGTACAGAAAATGTATGAAATCCTTTTCTAGAACAATTTTTCAGCCTTAAACCTTTGAATGTATATTTCAAACTATTTGTTTAATAAAAAGCTGCAGACCAGTATTAATGGCCTTGTTAAAAAAGTCTTGCTTGCTGTGCACTCAAATACAAGAATTAACGTAGAATATGAAATAATATAAATATACAACTGATGAGGGAGACCTGATCTGGGATCTTCTCATTGTTGAGCAACACACGTGAACAACATAGCGGCAAAAGGGACTAGAGAGGTTGCACACAGACTTTTAAACAAAACAGTCAAAGCACTCTTGGTAACTTACTGAGTTTTTCAATATTTGGCAGCAAAGAACTCCAAGTCTGCAAGTATTCTGCTCTAAAACCATCCATTGAAAAAAGGATAAGTGGTGGCAGATCAAACCTACAAGAAAATAAGACTTTTTGATCACTAAGGAGTTTGGAGAGTTGGTGATATGTTAAAGTCTTCAACAATGATACAAATTCTGTTTTCAAAAGCAGTATCCAGAACTCCCATATGCTTCCCAGAATTAATATCACAGTGAAAGATAAACAAATAGCTCAATTTTGGGTACAAATACACAATCCTTCTGAAAAAGAAAACACTGGAGGAATAAATAAAATACAAGCCACTCAGTATATATAGAACCTAAGAAAAGAAATTTTTGTTCTTTTTTGTCTTTTAATTACAGACATAAATCTACAGACTAGCATCCAAATTCAAGCCCAGACTACAGAACAGCCAAAGCACCTCTGTACATAGCAATGTGTTGAATTCTGTCTCTTGTCTTTTTATGCATCTCTCATGGCAGCTGCACAGGGATTGTAAAAGTACAGCAATCACTCAGCAAGCAGTAAGGGTCAGCTGGCCTCAGGGCTGGGAAATGTAATCTCTCTGCAGTGTCAGATTTGTGCTAACCCCTTACTTTACCATATTTGCTTTGTGAAGACATTACCAAGCAGTCCAAGTTCTTTGTGGATTAAATCTTTCTAGTTTCCCAGCTCTCACTGAGCTATAGAACGCTTTCTTACCTCAAGTCCACTGACAAACTGCACACAAAGCTAAGAGGATGCAGTTTCTATGATGCCTTTGGTAAAACTTTATATAAAAGAACAAGGATCAAGAACCTCAGATCTGAGTTCATACGGAAGGTATGATAAAATGTGGTCAAACTGAAACTGATCTCTAGAACAGTATTTAGATCGTAAAAATTCTGATTAGGAGGTATCACCTGTGAAAAAACCTTCCAAGTTATTAGACATGCTTTCTTTTAACCAATCTAAAAGGACTCATAAAGAAAAAACACATTAGCAGATATAAAATGCTAGTGCTATAGCATTTTTTTCATAGCACAAAGTGACAAAATCAGTAGGATCAAGTCATCTAGTTTTGCTATTCAGTCTTTTTGTTAACCTTCATTATATATTCCACAGTCTCCTTAGAAACATATAAAGTTTACAATTAAATGAAAAATGTAGTATTTGAAACAGGCTTCATATAGGCTTCATTATATATAGTATCTAAAAAAAAAACAAACCAACTATTTGTAATTTGTAGGAAGGGTTCGCTACCTAAGCCTAGAAATCACTGGGAGAGATCAATTGTTGATTAAATGCAGTTACTGATATCTGACTAAACAACTTTTTGGAGTAATACTTTGACAACTATAAAAAATGAAAGTTATATATTATATCACGCAATATCACAAAAAGCAAACAAACAAACTCTCCTGGTTTCTTTCTTATTGGTCTTTCCAAAACACCAAAGTACGCTGGCATCAACAGTTTGTATAAAAACAGTTTGTATAAAACAACTTGCTGATATGAGTCTGAAATAAAATGGAGTTTTACATAGCAGTGTTGTTTACAGTTTAAAAAGGCCTTCCTCCAGTAGTGTCTAAGCTCTAGCCTATGAAACTCTGTGAACTCAGTAAGTTATTTGTTAACCTAAGAAGTATATCTTTGTACCTACGCTGGGAGGTGCATGCAGGAACCCATGAACTTTAGAAAGAGACTACATTACCAAAGGTATTATTGTTATAATTAAGTATAATTTGGCAGTAAAATAGATAATATAATAATAACATCAAAGATACTGCAACTGAACCAGAAAATAATCCATTCTATTTTAAGAACAACTTTTAAACTATGTTTCTGCCCAGCCTCTACCTATAATGTGCACCTGCAGATATAAAATGTCTACATAAAATAACTACAGATGGGCATCAGAATTTCCACGTTCCAGCTTTTGCAGATAAAAAGCTACTTTCATAGCTTCTTTTATTTTCTTCCCACAGATACTTTGAGTAAAAAAAAAAAATCTGTTACTTAGATAAAGAATTTCAGTCATAAATTCTAAGTTATTACAGCTTGCATAAGCTTGTAGAAGGTGATTTATCTGAATTATCAGAGATACTATACCAATAACCTAAAATGGACTATGAACAATTTGTGATACCCGAATTAACTCTAACAATTTTTCCAGGTCTTTGTATACTGACTTTCAATCTGGATTTGAACTCCTGTACTCTGCTCTAAACTGTAAATGATAAATGAATGTGCAACAAAATTACAAAGGTTTTAGAAAGACAAAATGTTTCTAGCCACAACCCACTTCTCTAGAACCCTCCTCTAGGAAGGGATCTTATTCTCAATATATATAAAAACCTCTTAAAGACCTACTTCAGCCGAATGGAGTATTTCTGCCCATCATAATATTTTTTATTTGATAAAAAGATAAAATTCTTTTATCCTACCCAGCTGGGCACTGAGGAGTTTCAAGTGATACACATGGTTCTTCTACCCAAGGTATTTCACCTAAAAGGACAAAAGAAAATACTGAGTTAGCACTAAAAAAATAATACAAACAACAAATGGTATAACAAAGAAGTTTCCTGGTTGATCTTTTTAGAGCTCTTCCTGAGACTTCTTCTGTTTCAATACAGAATTACAGAAAAGTAGTGCTAAAAATATCTTTAGAAATCATTTAGTGCTACCTATTAGGCCTTTAAACACTGGCAGGGCTAATGCTTACAACTTTAAGTTAAAAACAAAACACGTGTACTACACAAACAAGCAAACAAAATGGAGGAGAAACAACAATGAAAGCTTAGTCTAAGTTTTATCTGGCTTTAAATGGAAAACATTTAAACTGTATCCACAATCCACACTGGAATAATGCTGTCTTTTTTTGCAGATTTCACTTATACATTTAGTGATGACTGGCACGGCTTCCTCTAGCCCTTTTTTTTTTTTTTCCCCCATAAGGAACCCAAACTCCTTCAATCTTCCCTTGTTGACCATGATTTCTGACTTTCAAGTCATTCTTTCTGTTCTCCCTTGAATATTCTCCACCTGCTTCACATCTACACTCATCTAAGATAATGATCTGCCTATCTCTTTGGAAGAAATAAGGGATGTTGATAAGAGAAGAAATAAGACAAGCATGAAAGGAAGGAAAAAATATAAAGAAAAGAGAAGAAGCAGTGGCTGTTAAAGTTCTTGGCTTACCACAGAAAGCTTCTATTCTAGTAAGCAGCCAAAGGTGGGGATGTACAGTGATCTTAATTAGGTCAGCACTCTCTGCTCAAACAAATTATCATCTAGCCAAACTCTTGACTGCTTTTAGCTTCCATTTGCATTCAGGTGACAAATACAATATTGCAGAAGCTGCCTTAAATCTCTGCCACCTCATAATATATAGGAATACTGATAACAGATACTATGTTTTAAGTCACCAGTATACTCTTCAGATATCATTCCTGTAATCCAATTTTAGCAATGATGTTATGTGTTTAGACAAAGTCTGTATGAAACGATCAGGTATGAACAAAGACATTCGAAATAAGTAAAACATAAGAAACCCAATGTGAAAATTAATCTATAATAAAACAAATGGGAAAATTTTAATTAGGGATCATTACTAGTGTAAGTACTTCAGATTCCATGGAGTTTGAAGCAGGAACCACATCTCCGGCTATTTTTGAAACAAACAAACACAAAAATTGCTGGGCTGAGGCGAACGGGATGAGGTTTAACAAGGCCAAGTGCCGGGTCCTGCACTTTGGCCACAATAACCCCATGCAACGCTATAGGCTTGGGGCTGAGTGGCTAGAAGACAGTGATGAGGAAAGGGACCTGGGAGTGTTGATCAATATGCAAGGCTGAACATGAGCCGGCAGTGTGCTCAGGTGGCCAAGAAGGCCAATGGCATCCTGGCCTGTATTAGGAACAGTGTGACCAGCAGGAGCAGGGAGGTGATCATCCCCCTGTACTCAGCTTTGGTGAGGCCGCACCTTGAGTACTGTGTTCAGTTTTGGCCCCCTCACTACAAGAAAGACATCGACACCCTGGAACGTGTCCAGAGAAGAGCAACAAAACTGGTGAGGGGTATGGAACACAAGTCTTATGAGGAGCGGCTGAGGGAGCTGAGGTTGTTTAGTCTGGAGGAGAGGAGGCTCAGGGGAGACCTCATTGCACCCTACAACTTCCTGAAGGCAGGTTGTGATGAGGAGGGGGTCGGCCTCTTCTTCCAGATAACTAATGATAGGACTCGAGGAAATGGCCGCAAGTTGTGCCCGGGGAAATTTAGATTAGATATCAGGAAAAACTTTTTCTCTCAGAGAGTGGTCAGGCACTGGAACGGCGTGACCAGGGAGGTGGTGGAGTCACCGACCCTCGCAGTGTTCAAGAAGCGCCTGGAATAGGTGCTACAAGACATGATGTAGTAACTTAGTGGGTAGTATTGGTGATAGGATGACGGTTGGACTAGACAATCTTGAAGGTCCTTTCCAACCTTGTGATTCTGTGTTTCTGTGATTCTGTGAAAAATACATTTGGGATACTGCTGCAATATTCAGAACACTCTTTCTTATGAATGACACATACCTCACATTTCTCTCCAGAAATCCTCTTCTTCCTAGTCAAAAATACCAAAAGCTTCACCTCAACATCTTCATCTTCCAAAATGTAACTATAAGACTCTAACCTTGAGAAACAAATGTATCTACATTTATACTTCCAGCATTTGACCAACTGTTTATTTCATAGGACCATTTATATAAAATCTTTCTGACTTTTGATTTACCTTTGCAAACACTGTTGTAGTTTACACAGCAGTCTTTTTTCTGCAAACAGTCATCAGAACAGGAACAATAACTTCCAGGTAGCCTTGTCTCACCACAACGGAAATTAGTGCATATCCAAGATCTGGCTGAAAAATGGAAAAGAAAAAAAAAAAGACCACTATTCAGTCCACAGAACCTTATGCAAATTCCTTTGTGTTGAAATCCCCCAAACAAGTAAAGAACAAAAAAATAAAGCTTTTGTTAAACTCGTATTTATATGTCGTACTTGAGTGGCTTTAGAAGTTTTATCTGAGAGGAAAACTCAAGATTTCTTTTAACACATAAAAACACATAAAATGGTGCTGCCATTGAATGGTAACACCGAATCATAGAATAATTAACTTTAGAAAGGTGTTCTCATAGTCATCTTGTTCAATGCCTTCCACCCTTCCAGGCAGATCTCCAAAAAATAAAAATAAAACAAATCAAACCCATATTTCTCCTACAGAAGAGAGAAAGAACACAAAAGATCTTTTTTTCCTTCTCTTGTGCATGATTCCCAGCAGATAGCAAAAAGGATCTAAGGGCAGAAGCAGGCAGAAAGTGATAAGGATGAAGAAAATCCTGAGCCGCTGCCAAGAAAGCATAGAGACTAACTGGAAAAGAATTTGGACTTGACGCAGAAACAGACAAATATCCTGGAAAAACATTGTAAGCCATGATTCCGTTAATTGTTCCCAAGTAATCCTCATGCCTACATAAGGTCAACAATGCACTTTAAAGGAAACGCACATTAATTTTCGATAGGACAAGAGGTGCTGGCACACAGGCGTCTTTTCAGACCCCTAGTCAAAGAAAACCTGCAGTTCCACTCACACTTATCCATAACTTCACCTGGGCCAGGAAACATGCACTGCAAATGCTCTGGTTATCCGCGAAGAAGTTGGCTGTGCTGTACTGTTGTGCTGTGCTCTGCTGTGTTGCATTGTGTTACCCATGAAGCCCATAAAAATTACTTGAATGAATATTTTTGCCTAAAAAACATGCCTCTCCATAACAAAAAGATGGGAATATAATTCGAGAAAGAGGCAGAAAGATTTAATGTCAGGTCATTAATCTAAGGCCCTCTAACAATCTGAATGCAGCATCAGCTCAACACCACCGGCTTCCTCCCTCCCCAAGTCATTATGTGGCAGAGCAAGCCTCAAAACTTTTTTCCAAATGGCCACAGGGCCTTCCCTATATCTGTGTAAATATGAGGATTCATCTTCTTCCTATTAGTACTACGCAATAAAACAGAATAAAATGGAAACCAATGAGCATTGCAAGGGAACATACTTGGCTCCACGCAGGCATCTTCATAATCCCAGCAGCAGTTTTGACGCTCCTTGCACCCGCTGTCACACTGGCAGCCTGCCACCTCTTTCCGATAGGGCTCATCGCATTTGTGCCTGCAGCTGACTGCAACGAGAAGGCAGGGGATCTTAATGCGCAGCCTGCAAGACAGCCCTGTCCCAGCCAGGTCAGCTAAATGGATCATGGTCACGGAGAGAAAGGTGATGAATAGTTTTCCAAACCAATTTCCCTAGTCATTTTCCACTGCAGTTGCTAGAACACCGATCAGACCAGGCAACATGAGAGTTGTAGGAGGTCCTCTGGATGCTGAAGGTCCTGGTTTTTGTTTCGGGTGTGCCCAGGACCTCTGGTATGGTTGTTTCTGCTGCCCTTCTCCCCAGGACCCATGGAGCAGAGACGCGATGCCTGGGTGCCCCACCCTCCCAGCGGTGTCTCCTTCGCTCATTTCTGTGTCCAGGATGCTGAGAAAAGAGAGACTCCCACCTTGGATGTGGGCCGGGGGCTCCCTAAGGCCAGACACCCACAGCCATGGGGGCTCCGTGGGGGTGGCAGGGCAGGGCTTGGCAGCAAAAGCCCATCATCCCCAGCCAGGGGCAGGGCACCGGGGCAGCCCCGGCACCAGCACCGGGCACCTCCCTGGGCATGGGGACAGTTCGAGGCCAGGCTGGGCCGTGGGTCTGCAGGTGGGCCCGGTTCGGCAGTGGGGACCATGGCTGGGCAGGGCAGGGCTGTGGGAGCTGGAGCCCGCCCCTGCTGCAGCCTCGCTAGGGCAGGGGCTGACGGCCTCGGGGGCTGAGGTGGCATCCTGGACCCTGGGCAGGTGCGGGGGAGCCCCAGAGGGCTGGGCAGGGCCCGTAAGGCTTATTGGTGCATGCAAGAGTCTGACCATGTCTCTCTCACCTAATCGTTAAAAAGTGCCTTAAAAATCTGCAGGTTTGATTGTTTTGACCCAAAGAAAGAAACAGGTCCAAATGAGGGGCCTCGCACAGGTGAGGCTATTCCTCACCACAGCTCTGACATCTTCATGCAGGGAGCAAGAGCTCTGGCTCTGGGACATCCAAGGACAACCCCAAATCTCCAGACTTCACCTGCAGCTCCACATGAGCCACCGTGAGCCTTGTGTCTGCGATCTCTGTACTGCATAAGTACTGTATGAACCACTCTGAGCACCTACATTTCTAGCGTACTCATTCACCCACAGTTAGGTTGGGAAAGGTGTAACAGGTTTGCTGGTGCTATTCTATTATAGTTGCCAAAAGGTTCACGCTTGTGCATGGTGTACTGCCTACAAAAACCAGGCTTTAATATCCACTGTGTATAAATCATGTGGAGCTAAGATGAGTTTTTTTTCAAGCTAGTCAGCTTGAAACAGCAAACAGTTTTTCTTCATTTTTAGACTCAAGTTTAAAGTATTTAATTTAATTTTCCCTCTATTCATTGGCTTTAGAACAACTCAAAGCTGTTCACATGCTCTACCTGAGTTAAAATGATATACAATATACATGGTGAGTCTAAGTCAGAAGAAATATAAACCTTTTCCTCTGCCTGAAATACAAGTGTTCATGCTCCTAAAAATCTGCAATCCATACCACTAATTTCTTCATAATATTTACAGAACTTTGTGAGTTCTGTAAATTTAGTATGCTATTAGTATTAGAATTTAGTATGTTATTAACTTTTATTCAGAATAGTCAGTACAGTTATAGGAGCTATCAAGAAGTTTACCTTGAGTATACGAACAGAATGAATTGTAATGTCACCACATGTGATCTCTGTGCTAATTCCTAAAGGTTCAGAACAGGAGGCCCCCTGCACCCTTGGCTGCCCCCTCCTCCTGAGACTACAAGGCCCTAGAATGCCTCTCGGCCACAACTCCCTTTACACTTGACCAGGAACACTCTTTCCCCCTGCCCTCATGGAAATGCAGCTGTACAGTAGTGTGCCACTCCAGGTTGAGGCTTCTCCTCCAACTCTGCGCTGTAGCACTGCGTGCTACTACTTCATCTTTCCTGAGTAGATCTGGTTATAAAGGTAGTAAGTAAAGTTAGGCAGTCCCTATTTGGGATTGTTCTGTAACATCTGCAGTCAAGATACACCAAAATTCTCATTTGGTGCCATCTTTCACTTCCCATTCACTTACCACAACTATGAGCAAGTTCCTTAGGTGAATGTTAGTGAAGACTCATGTGGTAGGTATCTACATATTTTACACAGAAACTTCTAATACAACACATATGCTATGAAACAGTAATTATAATTCCATCTCATCATGCTAGGATTGAAAGATCTCAGAAGGAGTTAAAAGTTGATGAGTTCAAGTCTGATACATGTTGATTAGGAGTGAGAAAGATACTGTGCTCTCCTGAACTCCTCCAGTATGAGATTATTATTGTTTCAAATCTAAAGGAAGTGCTTTAATTCACCACGTGATGTTTGTTTGTTCTGATCCTGCTTGACCCCCAGCATCAACACGCTACTTTGTTTTTTCTAATTATAAGATATCATTCCATGAAATCAAAGCATTATATCTTTTTTACCATAGCTTTACAGAAATTGAAGTTTTCACAGAAAATTTGTGATCAGTTTTAGCCACCTGAACTATGCCAAATGCACCCAAAGTATGAATCCGAAAGATGGTCCAATGATATCTCTTACACAAAACACATTGCTTAAATAATTGCAAAGCATTATATATAATATGTCCTATCTCAAATTTCCTAAAAACATTATTAAGATAAAATTTCCAAAGCTGTTGTGAACTAGTTTTAACACTTCTAGAGTGAGAAGCAAGACATTCAATGGTTTAGGATAGGGTTTTCAAGTATAGATTATGTGTACAGATTTTATACAATCCAACTTGAAAAATGCAAGAACTTTATTTTCATAGGTAGCAAGTTTTCACAGAACATTTACATATTATAAAAGAGCCTCTGCTGAAGGCCTTTACCAGATCTAGCTTAAGTTGTAATTATACCGAAACTATCATAAACATACCTTGCTCCTGGGCTCCATGGTTTAGTCCTAGTCCCAAACCTAGTCCCACAGATACAACCACCAAAGCAACTAGCAGAACCTGTCACACAGATACACAAAAATTGAAGTTCATAATTGTAATAAACTGTTATGTTTATTAGAAATTATCTGTATGATAGGAGATACACAGGAATAATAATCTTGTGAACTGTTTGTCAGGCAACACCTAAATATCGCACTGTTAACCTATGGCCGGCCCTATCTTGTAACTGGGGAAGTCTTTGCTAGGGAAAAGATAGTAGGAAGAAATGACTTAATTACCTGTTTTGCAAATACTTAATCTATGTAAAGAGAAGGAAATTCTCACCTTTCTCAACCCCAAAGCCTTTTTCCATAGCCTCTATATTGTCCTGAAATACCCACAGGGATTTCTTAAAAGACAGCTGGACTGAGGCTGCAAGTGTCAAATTTTCACCCACAAGCCAGTTTCTCGTAATGAGTAAGACACCTTATTAGCGAGGTTAGAGGAAACTGGAAATAAACAAGCAGCCCAAGGAAACCCCATAACAGAGAGCTGCATAATGCTTGGGAGACTGGGTACGAGCTGAGAAAACCTGTATCAGCCTAATAGACACTCTGGATGTGCTGGCTGAAAGGCATAGTGAAAAATGACAACCCTCTCGGACTACATAACAGCATATCCATTTTTCACTTAAGGCAATGATGGGAAAGAAATACATATCAGAGAAAAGCATCACAAAAAAATCCAGTTTACTTCCTGCTTTTGTCTCACAGCCTGCTTCTGTCTCCTGCCACTTCCAGCAACCACCAGGCACTAGCAAATACTGAGATTCAAAACAGAGTAGAAATAAGAGCAGCTTACCCTCATACTTTGCATTACTGTAATGGAGCCTCTTAACTGAGACTTTAGAAATTGTAAGGAGCTGAGAAAAACTGCACAAGTAGGTAGGATATAAGCAAGTGCAGATATGACATGGTGTTACTTTTCAAGGGTGGGTGTTACGCACCCTTGCTCACAGAAGCACCCTAGGATCTTCATTACTGCCCGTCCTGCCCCAATACCTCACCAAATGGCAGCAGTGGGGAGTGCTGCCCAGTCCTCAGATGTGAGGGGTGTACACTTTGGCCACAGATCAGCTCCATACCGGGACACAGCCTAAATGCACATTATTCCTTCCCATAGACTGGGGAGATCAGCCTTACTTGCTCCCTGCTGCTCACTCCCTGGTTTTTGGACAGGGGGAAAACCCCAATAGTAGGAAAGGAAATGGAACTGGTGAGAGAACTGGGTAAAAGAGACAGGTGGGAAAAGCATGAATTGGAAGGATTGCCCAAAGTGGCAGAAAAGTCAGGGTGAAATCTCTTGAAGAGAGACCCTAGCTGTGAAGGCAGCAGTTTAATGCCACATTCAGTCAGGCAGGACTGAGAATTAGGGGTCGCATCTGGGCTAGAACACTTGCCACTTTCTGGACAGGGAGCATAATGCTCCCAGGGTACTGTACGGGTTTTGTTTCCTGAGCACGGACCAGCCCAATCACCAGGGCATGCAGCCTTCACCTTAAAGTTCACTCTGGTTTTACCCTCCATTTTCATTAAAACTTATATTTGTAATTGAAGCAAATAGATGATCCTAAATTTAAAGGATAGTTACTACAGCAACCAAACACTCCCACTGCTGCAAGGCATTAGGCAGCTCAAGTAAAAACCAAAAACTCACATTTAATAGGTATAGGCATAAGATATTGCATTTTATTACCATATTTACACAAACACCCTTGATTTGGGGACATTCATCCTTAAGGTGAAATAACATCAGTAGCACCTATTCAAATCCTCTGACTTTCCACCGCTAACTTCTATGTCTAAATTCAGGACTATGGCTTCTTTTTCATAAAAAAGATGTTCTTAATGCATAATCTCTGACTCTCCTCTGGAGGATCTATTAGGCAGTGTGACTACTCACTGACTACACAATTCTCCATCTAAACCTTCAGGAAAAAGTTACCAAGGAAGTACTTCATGCATGTAGTGTCTCAAAAGGATAGATCAATGGTGTAGAATATTAACAGTTGACACCTCCAGTACTGAGATTTTGTTTCTTATATAGGCAGGCATCTGAAAACCATTGCATTTGGAAGGATGACTATGTTTTAGGATACTTAAACTTCTCAGTTTACTCTTCCAAGTACCTCTTGAAAGTACCAATTACTTTCCTTCCTCGTTAAGCATTCTTCTCTTAGTGTTTCTCATGATTATTTTTACTGAAGACTTAAGGAAAAAAAAGTCAGTTATTTTCACTTCTCTTTTTTTCTCAGTTTCCAATATTTCTCTCATATTTTATGCAATACTTGCATAATGCAGCATTAAATAGGAAGTTGTATTATATGAAATTGTTCTGATGACTTAATGCTGAAGAGTATCACAGCCTGCCTCTCTTTTTCATGGGGCTGTTTTCAAAATTAAGTTTTGAGTCTTTCCAAAACAGTACCTGTCATTTTTTCTAAATTCCAATTCATAGATGCAAGGGCTTGTGTAAATACACACGCGCTCGCACACACATATATGTATGTATAAATGTATATATATACACACACACATTTAATATTTGTTTCATGTATGGTCAAAAACAGAAGCCTAAAATGTGTATCAGCTCCAACAAAAGATTTAAGAAATGTAGAAGAAAAAACAGACATTATTATTTACAAGGAGGATGTGTGACTTTTAAAGCCCTGGGGAAGAGGGAAAGAGTTGACACAATATTTGAGATGTGAGACTGACAATACTGGATGAAATGGTTCGTTCATCTTTTCCTGTGCCTTGCTTCAGGAGTGTTTTTCACCAATGCCTTGACTACATACTCTTTTTTGTTAATGACAAATGCAAAGACAAAAAAATAAGCAAAAAGGAACTGGGGATGCTTTGGCCACAAACACATATGCTTTAAACAAATGTATAACATAATGTATTGAAGCACTGTCTTTGCTGTGCAAAAGAGCTGTCAGTTTATCACAGTAAAACACAAAATGTAATTAATTGCCAGGAAAAAAAAAGTTTTGACAGTGTTAAAAAAGTTTTATCCAGTGTTAAACCACTGGATAAGTACCACAAGAACTTTAGAAATCTGCCTTCATGCTGTAGAACTTTAAGCACCAATTACCAAGCTACCCTGAATCATTACATAAATACAATGAAGCTAGTAAAAATTCTGCAGATCTGAAAATTGTTAAAACAGTTTCTACAGTTCTGAAAGGAAAAAAAGGAGTAACGGCCCTGAAGAACAGCGCCTACTTACAGCACAGATGATCTTGTATTTCTGGAGGGTTTTTTCCATCACATACTCTGTTGGCTGTAAAGTCACCTCATCCAAATGTCTGCTTTGATGCATAACAATTTCATCGTGAGTATTCATTTTGCTGAGGCCTGCCTCTCAGCTGTGCATACACTGTGCTCCTCTGGCTCCCCAGCTGGGTTAGCTGCAACTAAGAGGCTACTCCTGCTTCAAGTACGTATGTACTTTGCTCACAGGTTTTTAATGAGGTCTCAGCTTTTACATTGGTGAGAGGTTTGCAGGAAGCCAAAGTAAGCAGGAAAATTACTCAGCAAGGTCAAAGGCTGAAAAGAAATATTTGCGTACAGAGGACTGTTCTGCCACATTTCAAGATAAGGATGGCATTAGATAAACTGTAGATTAGGAATAATATGTTGCTAAGCAATAACTTGCAAAAGCTACATAAATTTGACTACTTGACTATTTGGTTAAAAGCCTGTCATCCAGAGTATTTTTTGCCTTCAAAGAAAGTGTTAAATACATTAAACAAAACCAATACATAAGCAGATGTATACCTCCTGCTCTGTGTTACACCTATGTTTTGAGCTCCCTTCCCTTATTGACCACCAGAGGATTCCTCCTGTTTAGTTTCAATCCGTTTCTGTCATATGCTTTTTTCAGTCTGCTACACTTTTTTTTTTTTGATAGTGATAGATGTACTCACAAAAAAAAAAGGGTATACAGTCCAGTCATATTCAATGAAAAAGAAAAGGTTTTAAGTACAATTTGAAATGTATTTTTCATTCAATTTGGTGGTTAATGGGAGGGCTGTTTGTTATGAAAATGTATCCGCATAGCCTACCAGGATTGAGAACCAGGGTTTTCAACTCGTTACCAATGGTAATGATTCAAATTTTCATCTGATTCTAAAGTTGAGCACCGCATGAGTCGTAATTTAAAATAAATAAATTTATAACATTTATAATAATAAAAAGAAATCCAAAACACAGCATCATATGAACTGCTATGAAGAAAACTAACTCCATCCCAGCCCAAACCAGCACTATCTCCACCCCTTATTCTATGCCATTTATGTAATACTTAGGTCCCACACTATTCAATATATCCTCATTAACCACCACATCGCTGCCCATCCTTTTTATATATACACAGATATCGTTCTCTTAGTCTGTGGGCCACCTCTGTAAAATGTTCATGAAACGTCCACGGACGTATCTCCATGACTTGGGTTCCATCTGTTACGGTGGTCACTCAGGACGAGAGAGGTGGTGTGGTGTTACTGGGTGCCAAGGCCAGTTGGGTCTCGGCTGCACTTGCATGGCTTCTTGTGAATTCTCCATCAGTTTGAGCGGTTCCTGCTAGAGTAGTTCCCACAATGTGTAACTCAAATCATGGGTTACGACTTTAGGTTATATCTATTCCAATCTCCATACCCTATCCCTTTGGACCAGGCTAAAAGACTTAACTTTGCAATGAATTCTCCCCCTTGCCCCTGCTCCAGGATGGACTTATCCAAGGGCTGCGGTCCCTTTAGGGGTATATCTGCTCCAGCATGGACGAACTCACAAGTCACAGTCCCTCTGACTTGAGGCACTGTCATTTCAGTCTGTCCAGTACAGCAGCACAGGAACAACAGCAATGCCCTGGCAATATACCAGCCCAGGGACATGGCCTTTGCTACTATTAAAATGTTCCCAGGCACAGCAAAATAAGATGCTAAGAAGTACAGCAAACAGCAGCCACTAATGAGCACTAGACTCTAATATACAGCAAAGCAAGCAAGCCCCGTGGCAAGCGCAAAAGCCTGCAATGAATAGCTAAACAGCTGTAACAGCTATAAATTCGGTCTAGAGCATTCCTGTCAAATCTGTTGTCATCTTGAACACCTCTGGCCCCACGCTGGGTACCAGAAAGCACTCTGGCAGCTTAACCCCAGTAGGCAGCCAAGTCCAACCTAGCCACTCCCTCCCTCCCTCCCAGTGGGATAGAGGAGAGAATCATAAGGGCAAAAGCAAGAAAACTCATGGGCTGAGCTAAAGACCATTCAATAGGTAAAGTAAAGCTGCACGCACAAGCAGAGCAAAACAAGGAATTCATTCACTACGTCCCATAGCAGGCAGATGTTCAGCTGTTCCTGGGAAAGCAGGGCTTCTGTGTGTTACAGGGGAGGACAGAAGTCATCGCTCGGAGCATTCTCCTTTCCTCCTTCTTTCCCCCAGCTTTTCTTGCTGAGCACATCACATGGTAGGGAATGTCCCTTTGGTCAGTTGGGGTCCTGGCTGAGTCCCCTCCCCACCTCCTGTGCACCCCCAGCCTCCTTGCTGGGGGACAGTGAGAAGCAGAAAAGACCTTGACTTTGTGTAAGCACTGCTCAACAACAACTGAGACATCATTGTTTTGGTCACAAATCCAAAACATACCACCACAAGGGTCTGCTCTGAAGAAAATTAACTCCATCCCAGCCAAAACCAGTACATAAATTTAAAAAGTAGCAAATTTGACATTTGAAAGTGTAAATCATCAGTTTAAGCACCTAGCGTGAATTTCTGGTCTTACTGATACCAAGGAAAATAATCTAGCAAATGGAGCAGGATTTGATCTCATTTCTGTGATTTTACTACTTTTACCTAATTGCTGCTCTAATCTCACAAACAGTACTACCTGCAAGATGAGTTTCTATGAAGTTTCCCACTGATACAATAAGAATACAAAACTTCAAGAACTTTGACTAAAAAAACAGACTTTCCTCTGTTTAAATATCAAGGACACCCAACATGTTTAAAAATACTTCTTTTGATCCATACCAAGAGACAATTCACATTAAAAGAGCAATCCATATAAGGAATACTTAAAAGTAAAGAAAACAACCCAGAAGAAGGAAAGAATTATCAATGATTAATTCTGTGCTTAGTTCCTGAATCAGAAATTTAAGGGACTGCTCTGTATACAGTCTGACACCATACAAATGGCAGAGTAGGGTACAGATGAACCCATTGCTCTTCAGTCAAACTGAAGTCTTAAGTAAATCTGGCACATCCAGAAACAGTTTTGAAGAACACAGGCAAGACATCTCTGCCATGCACATGTTAACAAGCAGTTTGTGGTAACAGGAAGAAAGATGTTTCTGAACAGTGTTGTGTTTAGCCCATTTCAATTTTCACTCCAATTCCTGTCATTTTAAGCTACTAAATATAAATTAGAGCAACTGGAAGTCCTCTAAGACCATCAAGAACTAGACAGGCTTTACATATCCTTATTAATGAAAGGACACCTTTATGTTCATTTGTCATCCATCTTCCCCCTAAAAATGGCATTCACATAGGAAAAAAAAAAAAAAGCTTAGCCATTTGTCTCACAAATATTTATCATTCTTAAACAATTAGTCGTTTTGATGAAGGTTTTTTTGTCTGAGTAAAGGACTGGAATACCGTCACTCTCCATCTTTCATGAACTCTCTTGAAGACCAAATTATTTAATTTTAGTATGTACCTTGACTTACAGACTTCATACATCTTATGTTCCATAACACTGCTTGAAGACTGTGGTTTCACAAAACAGCAGGTGAAACTGCTATGCTCCGTTTCTGGAACATACAGTTTATGTTCAGGAAATTGTGGCAATTTTACTAAGAATCTAACCCACAAAGACCTAACTGAAATATCTGCTGCTTTCATATATTGTATTAAGTATGTGTAGGGTATGGTACAGTCCTTAGAAAGGTATGGTCTGTACAGATATGTTCTAACAATGTTCCAATGGTTGAGTACCCTGTGTCCTAGAAATATTTGCTGATAATCTATTTCAGATCAGTTTCAATAAAAAGGAAAAAACCGAAGCTCACATTTAAGATGTGGAAATCCTGAAAGGGAGTCCAAGATGAGTAAGTCTCATACCCAAAAAATACCACATAGTTACATCTGATGTTGTGAACACTCCAGCATGCTTTACTGTTGCCCACAGGCTAATTGTATTAATAAAAAAGGTGAGAGTAATAATACTCTAAGTCAAGCATTTAAAGTCTACTTAGGTGCCAAAAAAGAGGCATGAGTTGTTTAATAAATGAATGCTAATGTGTCCTGGAAATAAAAGAAACGATACCTTATTCCTCTTCCTTTATTATTCATTTTTGTAGATAGTTTTACCTTTGACTAGCTCAGTAATAACATCTGCTACAGGAGCATTTAAATTAAAGACTAATCCACTAGTTGGAATGGATATAGAACTTGCTTGCTGTCCTTGTATAACAGTGGTATAATGTTGCCTGTCAAAATGTTTGCTTACTTTTTTATATATTTAAAGTCATTTTGTAAAGTGCATTTCCTTTCTGTCATTGGAATAAGAGGGTCATTTATTTCTCATGCAAATTTTTCTTTTCTTCCTTGTTTTGTCAGGCTGGCTTACAGCTCCACATTACCTAACACACACAGAATCTGCCAGGGCTTCATTCTTTGGCAGAGACGCCTTGGCGTAATCGCAGCCCTTAAGATCTGTACTGTTCCTCCTCTTTGACATTCGGTTCCCTTACACAAGGCAGGATGGCCATTACTTAGACCTGACTTGCCTAAGTAATGGCCCTGACTTGGGCCTCAGCTCTACCTCAGGGACCAGACTCTCTGCCATGGGTAGGATCTTATGTAGTTCAGTTTTATTAAAATGAGATCTGGTTAGATGAATGTGGTGGTTTCACATCAATGGGCAGCTCAGCTCCACCACAACGCTCTCCTCCTCCTCCTCCTCAACAGAACAGGGGGAGAAAATAGGATGAAAAAAACCTCCCGAGGCTGAGATAAGGACAGGGAAATCATTGAGGCCTACTGTGCCTCGTAAGTGTGAGCAAGACTTATGTCAAGCACAGGAGCAGAGCACACCCACCTCACTGTACAGGAGCAGAGTGCACCCGCCACAGCGGCGCAGGGGAACGGGGAATGGGGGCNCCTTTCCCCTATCAACCCTCTTCTATCTCCTCCCCCTGAGTGGCTGTTGTGGAATTAGATTTATACAACTCAATTGTAGCAGCAATTAAGGATTTATTGTCTATCTTTATGGCAAATAAAGTTAGATTATATAATTTTAACAGCACTTCATCAGTATCTAAGTATCAGTCAATTAACACAATCATCTAAAGGAGTTTGCTACAATAAAAACAGCGACTTACGTAAAGATTCGTGAATGGCAAGGTTTGCCCGAGGCTTACTGCAGGGTCCTTGGAGGTTTCTAAATCTAGTGGCATGCTTCCAAAACACCCCCTAGAGTGAATTACTCAACCTACTCCCTCGTCAGTATTTGTCGTCAGTATTTGTCCTTGGATGAGCTTGTTCCTCGAGGAGTCAGCACATCCCCTGAGATGCACATCCCCTCAGGAGTACTCTGAAAGGCGTCCCAGCTCAGAGGGAGATTGAGGGTGCAGCCCGCTGCAGTCCCTGGAAAGCTCAAACAGTTCTTGTTTGGGATCACTATTTATAGAATAGCGAGGCCATTGTCCTTTGACCACTAATTTTCCGGGATTCAGGTCTTTTGCCAATTTGTTTAGGAATCAGGTTGTGCAATCCCCCCCCCCCTCTCCCAGCCCTCAAAAGGGGAGTGAGACTGTGTCAGACCTCACCGCATACTGTAGCTAACAGAGGAATGATGCCATGATGGCTTTTCCTTTCATATTTATTAGATAAAGTGATTGACTTGTAGTCAAGCTCGGATTCCTTTTCAGGTTGTTTCCTGGAATGAGCTCTGCCTGGGGCTCCATTCTTAACAAGCTATCCGGTTCAAGGAGTGATTTCATTGAGGCCTACTGTGCCTCGTAAGTGTGAGCAAGACTTATGTCAAGCACAGGAGCAGAGCACACCCACCTCACTNCTCCCACCGGATCACCTGCTCCTGCGTGGGCTCTCCATGGGCTGCAGCCTCCTTCAGGTCACATCCACCTGCTCCTCCGTGGTCTCCTCCACGGGCTGCAGTGTGGAGATCTGCTCCATGTGGTACCCCATTGGCTGCAGGGGGACAGCCTGCTCCACCATGGGCCTCACCACGGGCCGCAGGGGAACTTCTGCTCCGGCGCCTGGAGCACCTCCTGCCCTCCTTCTTCACTGACCTTGGTGTCTGCAGGGCTGTTTCTCTCACATTTTCTCACTCCTCTCTCCCAGTTACTGTTACGCAGCAGTTTTTTCCCTTTCCTAAATCTGCTCTCCCAGAGGCACAACCAGCATCGCTCATTGGCTCAGCTCTGGCCAGCAGCGGGTCCCTTCTGGAGCCGGCTGGAGCTGGCTCTTGTCTGACATGGGGCAGCTTCTGGGCTCTTCTCAGAGAGGCCACCCCCTGTGGCCCCCTACTACCAGAACCTTGCTATGTGAACCCAGTATAACAAGGGGTTAATTTATGAGATAAATCACTGTTGGAACCTCTTATGGAGTTCAAGGCTATCTTGTGACCCAATTTTAAAACTCAAAATTGACTGTAGTATTTGGGCCAGGTTGTCTGGACCAGGACTATAGTTAAGGTTAGACTACATCTAAAACAAAGGTAACCAGTTAGATTTGGCCTGGCATGGTAAGTACAATTTATAATTAATGCTGGTTAATGATCTTAGATCAAGATAAAGCTGTATTTCACACGAAGTTGTGGACAGATTGTGGCTTGGATCTGCAGCTGAAGGCATGGTTAGGAATGGCTATTAGCCTGTGAATGTGACCTAGCAGTAAGGCAGATAAAAGTAAGGATAGTGGACAGATAAGACAACATAAGATTAGTTCAAGCACCTCTTCAGGGCTCCATTTCCAGTCCTGTTACGGGAATGGATTACGATCTTGGCAAAGAATTAGAGTGTTGCCATTTCGACAAAATATGAGCCAATCAGCCCACTGTGGGCAAGTGCTGCACCTAGATATTGATGTGACATCCTAGGGCATGTCAGATCATACTGCAACATGCGTTAAATATGCACACAGTGAGGAATATAACGAATGACATTTCTTACAGAATAAATAGCTTTGTGTTATGTCTGGGGGAACCCAATTATGAGAGCAAGACAAGCAAGTAAATATAGACCTTCAATTACATAATTTTTCTGTTTCCAAAGATCATTTGTTGTATGTATACGTACGTAAATAATATACAGGTACACATTATTTGTTCCGCTACCGGTCATTTCCCACTACTGACAATAATGCAGTGATTTCAACCATGTGTACTGCTGCCTACTGGCTACAATGTGTAGCTCTGCAAACTGATCATTTCCTGGTGCCCCTTGTATCACAATTTCCTGGGGTACTTTCACAGTTTATTTATAACATTTCTCATTGCTTATGCTATTCTTCTAGGTCTGTTTACACAAAAGCTGTTTACATTCACAGCACATAGTCCTCTATCCAATTTCACGAGATTAACTTCTACAGGCACTGTAGAAGGCACCCTGTTATTTTCCACTCAACTATAAGCCTGGAAATTTTAATTTCTTGCTGCTCCAAGGCGTTCATCTATCAGCTAGAATTTGGGATGATCAGCTTTATTATTCTGCTGGAGACGCAGGTCTGTGTCTAGCTACCGGCACCAGCCAAGCTTAGGTTTGGTGTTGTTCCAGGACACTACGTGGCCGAACAGCCACCGACTGACAGCTCAGAAAATACAGCGTAAAGGAGCCACAAGAGTTTACAAGTGTTGTGATTTGGTATTTTGCATTTAATCTAAAAGGCACTACACGTAACGTGTCCTCAGATGTTTTCAGATAAATACACTTTCAGCTTATTCTAACTTTATGGTAACTACAGTAAACAGTCCCATAATAACGTAAGTGATCCTTACTGTAAGAACCAGAATAAGTGTTTTGTAAAATTATTCTAAGAACACATTATTTTAAAACCACGGAAGCCTATGCCAACACTTCTGATGCGGACTCGGTGAGAGGGTACTGCCAAACCAACGCAGCGCCGCGCTGGGGCTGCCTCGGGCCCGCGAGCCCGGCCTGGAAGGCTGCGTTTCGGCTCGGGCAGTGGATTTAACGGCTCGGGGCCACCGCCGACAGTTTCGCCGCTGGCAGTGCAGCACGGAGCCCCTGCGGGAGCCTCCTCCTTCCCGCCTCCGTCCCGCCCCGCCGGGCGGCAGGAGGCGGGCGGCACGGCCCGGAGCGCTGCAGCGCCGGAACGGCCGGGCCGAGCGGCCGCTTCCCAGGGGGGCCTGGATCAGGGAGGAGCTNGTGGCGGCGCGGCCGTGGCGATCCCCATGGTGCCTATGGAGACCCAGCTACAGAGCATCTTCGAGGAGGTGGTGGTGAGTCCGTCCCCGGAGCGCCGCGGCGGCGGCGGGGGAAGCGTTGTAGGCCGGCCGCTCCGGGGCCTTACCGGGCGGCTCGCCCGGGACCCCGCCGCCCGCAGCGGGCCTCGGGGTTGGGGAAGACAGCTCCCTCGCGGCGTGGGAGGCTAGGGCCCGCGGGTGCGACGCGTGCTGAAGAAGGGAAAACGGGGAGAAAAAAGGTTTAGGCCCCGTGGCGGCGCGCTCGGTGCGTTGAGACGGCAGCGTTGTGAAACAGCCGTCCTCCTGGGCAGGTCGTGGTGTTGGCGCGGGCGGGGCCATCGCGAGATGTGCCCAACAGGGCAGCGGGAGAAGTGGTTTCTTAAAACTGAAATTACCCACTCTGATGAGTTCTTGCAAGGTGATCAAAAGTGATGCAGAGTGGAACTGGGCGTAAAGTGCGGGGAGCTGGATTGCTTACCCCAAGCCAAGTTACAGAGTCTTGAGTTTACTGCAGAATAAGCATGGCTTACGGAGACGTTTAAAAGAGACTGCGAGAAGATGATTGTCTTGAGGAAGCTTTTTTCTTAATTGAACAGGATGGCACGAAGGAGTCATGGAAATGTTCCTCAACCATGGCACTAGTAAAACGAAGCATAGTTCTGTAAATCAAGAAGTCATAGCTTTGTAAAGCACAAATAGATAAGAGTACCAAATTGCTAGGAGTTTATGTTTAGTACAGTGGAGATTAGGAGGCGTAAGAGAAGCCATTAGTGGAGTAAAGAAGAGGAAGATGAGTAGCACCATGAATTAGGAAGGCAGTCCTGTTGACAGTTTCTTGGTAGATTTGAGTGCTTCAAGGCTGTTAGTGTTGTGGTCAGAAATACTGGAGTGACACTAGCTGATGAAGTCCTGAACAGGAGCTTGACTGACACTAGAGTGAGAAGAGACTGGTGGAACTGGCAGTGTCTGAACTGGAAAGGATACGTACGTCTCCTAGAGAAGTGCAATTGAAAATGATGGCCAAATAATGAATTTCAATAGATGGGTTTTTCTTTCTCTCCTTTCTTTCTCTTATAAGTGTGCATTATAAAACGCAAGATATACTTTTCTTTAAATGGCATTAAGTTGTTCGTGGCTTATTATTTGCCTATACCTGATTGGTCTCCATGTTTGTTGTTTTTTTTAGGTGTTGTCATTCAGATTGTGATTTGACTGTATTGTCACTGCCTGCTTTTTAAGCAGTGTTCTTTGCCTAAAATTGTTACGGAGCAAGAACAAAAAAAGTCTTAAATTTTCATTGCATTTTTGAAGCTATAACTGAGAAAATACTAAGTTGTCATTTTCACTGCTACTAATACTGACTTAATGGACAGCAGCGAAACTTACTTAAGTTTCTGTGCAGAACAGATGAGTATCAGGTTCTCTTTAGCATCTTGAGAAGGCTAAGAGTTGCATAGACAGTCACTTCCAGGCTTTGCAGTTGAGAAGGATCACTAGAATTTTTTTTTTCCTACATGTTCTTATTGCTAGCATATAATAATGAAAATACACGGTGGTCAGTTACAGATCACATCTAAGTATAATACAAAATTCTTATAGAAAGCAAAGGGAGTTATAGAATAGTAAAGTCAAGAACTTTTTTGCTGATGGATTAGAATAATGATGCAGAAACCATTGAGCATAATGGCATTTAAAAAAAAAAAGAATGTTTTAGGAAAGATAAACTGGATGTTCATAGATAGCCTTTCTTCCAGTACAAGACCATGTGATCATTCAATGGAATTTAAAAAGCAGTGGACCTAAACTCAGATGGGGAAGTAACTGTGTATATAATTCATTTGTGTAACCGAGTGTCATGAAACATGAGTGGGACAAAAAAACTTAATGGGATTCAGAAATACTAGTTTCTTGAAGTGTGGCAGGAGAGATGCAGTTACGGAATTGAACAATTTCTCCAACTTTGGGACATAAGTTAATCTCTGGGTGTTGGGGGGAGGTGGGGAGCATTCATTTGGATCCTCAAGGCACATTTTTGTACAAAAACAAAGCAACCCCAATCATGAAAGAGTCTAGCATAACAGAAGAAATGCATCTGCCTCTGATATAGTCCCGTAACAGTAGGACTGTTTTCTTTAGCATTGTATCCTGGTGGTTAGGCACTTAGGGAAAACCTTTTCACAACAGCTCACTCTGGGTTTTTCTCTTGCAGAAAACTGAGGTAATTGAAGAAGCTTTTCCTGGGTGAGTGTAATGTTACTTTTCCTGTGTGTGACTTTCTGTATAAGCGTATTTTTCTACTTGTGCTCTTTCATTGGTGTAGTGCTAATAACCAATTTTCTTATTTGCATTAGTATGTTTATGGACACTCCTGAAGATGAGAGAACCAAACTGATCAGCTGCCTGGGTGCTTTTAGACAGTTCTGGAGCAGTCTTTCCCAGGTTAACATTTAATTTTTTGCTTCAATATACTTTTTTCTTTTATTTTTTTTCATATAGTAAAACCTTGTCTAGTAGACAAACACTTAAGCTATAATTATAATAAGCTTCATAATATATTTATATAATTACAATAAGCTTCATTCAGAATCTGAGTTCAGATATGACATAGTAAAGAATATAGAAAGACTTTGAAAGAAAAAGATTAGCTTTGACCTTAATAAGACTATGTAATTGTTTAGCAACATTTGGTGTATGTTTCTACTAAAGATAACCAAATGGAAGTATAACAGTTTAAAAAAAAAAAAAAAAAGTTGTTTGTTACAAGATTTTTGGTAAACATGAATAAGTAGGAAAAAAAATGAAAATAATATTTATGTTCAAAAGTTACCTTTTAGAAGTTAGATACCTCTAGGCATTATTCCTGTAATGGGAGACCTACTCGTCTTCATTTTCAGTGACCTTGATTATAACTGTGAAAAGGGAAGAATAACATAAACCAGTTCTACTTTATTCTATTCGGTGCTAAACTCATATGTGAAAAACGAAGCTGACTGTAGAAATCAGTGTTTCAGGTATGAGATGTGACTTCAACAGGAAGTGTTTCCAATACTGTGTCAAAGGACTTGTAGGGAAAACTGAATTTAAATTTAACTGAATTTAACTGATTTTAAATCTTGTTCTTATCTCCTGTCAGTTTCTTTTCTTCATGGTAGGACTTTGTATGAATTTTATGGTTTGTTTCACTACCTGTAAATATATTATTTCTCTACTCTGCTGCTTTTTCAGGAATCCCATGAACAGTGTGTCCAGTGGATTGTAAGATTCATTCATAGCCAACACAGTCCTAAAAGAATTTCTTTTCTTTATGACTGTTTAGCAATGGCAGTTGAAACCGGACTTCTGCCACCCAGGTAAGCTAAGACACAGGGAGTCAATAAATAAGATACATGGAAGTTGTAATATTGGAAGGTGCTCTATGAGCGTATTGTTAAAAGCATTGCTGGAGAGCACATGCTTATAATCCGTCATTCATTTTTGCATTGTCGTCTTCTGCTAGGATGGTTTGTGAATCTCTGATAAACTCCGATACGCTTGAGTGGGAAAGGACACAGCTGTGGGCTTTAACATTTAAATTGGTCCGGAAGATTATTGGAGGTGTAGACTACAAGGTATTTTCCCCCCCATTCCTTTCTTCGGGAGATATATTACATTTGCTTTTATAGTTTTGTGCTGTCGACTTCCAGTGTTTCAAAGTCTGTTTTGTTAATAAAAGAAAAAAATAAATCTGCGAGGCCAGTTTTAATGCTTTTTCATAACTGAGCTTTACATGAATAGATAATCCTGTATGGATATGCAACTCCTCCTACCCTGTTTTCTAGTACACAGTCATCTTCCATCCCTTTACTGGTTACAAGCTAAGTAACCCTAATGGAGTTGCATAAGTATTACACATAGAAAAGTAATACTATCAAGCAGTAAGGCTGAAGTTCTTGCATCTGCCCTGCCCCCTGTTGCTATGTATGAAAGGGGTCCTGAAATCTTTGGCAGGGTACAATTCCAACAGAAGGAGTAGAGAACCATGTATCTCTTGCAGAGGACCACCTTGCCAACATTGGTGGGCCTGTTAGAGCAAAAGCCATAAAACGCAACGTTGAATTTTGGCAGTCTGCACAAGCAGACTGTTGGATGGCTCTGGCTGCCCGTCAGAATTTCAGCAGCTTTTTTTCTTATCTGGGTTATGCCAAGATTGAGAAGTTCCATAAGGGGTTTAATGTCATTAGCATTCACATTCTTAATAACAGTCTGTCTTCTGACACTTAGCAACAAACAGTCGATTTCACTGAAAGTGCTGCCTGATCATATTCAGTATGTAATTTTTCTTCCAGAAATAAAGAATATCTGGGAACATTCATTTTGTGTGCTTTCTTTTAGGGTGTGCGTGATCTGTTGAAAGTGATCCTGGAGAAAATCTTAACAATTCCAAACACTGTGAGCTCAGCTGTTGTGCAGCAGCTTTTAGCAGCAAGAGAGGTAGTTATCTGAATTTTATATGGTGTTACATGATGTCACCTCATTCTTTTGCAATTCATTAGTCTTTAGTAGCTAGGGTGACTGTCTTTGAGAGTTGGTACAGATCAGCAGCAAAGACCTATTCTTTGTGCTCTAATTCTTTTCTGTAATCATGTTTTATACCTCCTACAAGGAGCTTTTTGGGGATGTTGTAGATAAGCACTAAAATCTCTAAAGGAAGAGTCAGACCCCATGTTTGACTTACTGAGGTAAGTTGTATGAAAGAAAATATTGAGGTTAACTTCTTTCTTTTTTCTTAGTGAGTGAAAGTACTAGGTGTTTTCAACACTTTGTAGGCAGGTGTAGAGACATAGTTTTACTTCAGTTTAAACAGCCTAACTTACGCTAGTACATTTAAACAGATTTTAATCTAATGTACTATCAGAGTACAGTTTAAGAAAAAGTTTAATTCTTATTGATACATATGTTTATGGGCTGCCTCAGACTAGTAGACAGGCTACGCCTTTGTTTATCTTATCCAAAGTCTTTTTACGCTGATATATTTTTCTACTTTCACATTTTTCTAGGTGGTAGCCTACATTTTGGAAAGAAATGCATGTTTGTTACCTGCATACTTTGCGGTTACAGAAATCAGAAAACTATATCCTGAAGGAAAACTTCCCCACTGGGTAATGATGAGATATACAATCATGTAATCTACAGTTTTGTTCTACGCAAAAAAAAGAGTTGTCTTTTTTTTCTAAACAAATTTAAAATGAAGATTTAGAATCTTTTATTTGACACTAAGTTCTGTGTTTAGGTATGTAAATTAAAGATATAGGCTTGCTGTGACTGCATCAGCAGCTCCCTGTGTTCTTGCATGAAATTGATGGCACGGTTTTGACCTCTAGCCTGGTGTTCAAAACTCTCCAAGCTGTGAGTTGGTTTTGTTGAATGCATTTGGAAACGCAGGTCATGCTTACTGACCAGCTTGTGCTCTCTCTCTATGGTAAGGTAAAAGTAGCTCTAAATTGCTGACTGGCATGTTTTTTTAATTTAAATTCAGTTGTGCAAAAATATTTGGGGCTGTCATGCAATGAAAATGGTCATTGTTTCTGTAAAGAATGTAGCATTGATCCAGTTTTCAGTTTTGTATTCTGTCAAAATAACTTGATGTTTGGGAAGTGTAAAATCCTGACCCCCTTGAATTAGTGGGAGAACTACTACTGACTTCTGAGCCAAGATTTAATCCAGTGCGTACTAATCTAGGTGCTTTATTGTGGCATTGTTATGCAGAGGCAAACAGAGACTTGTTACAAACAGAAATTCTGAAATTTATTTTGTCTTAAAATCTTTGCTCCTAAGTAGCA